>VXBA01004268.1:0-84760 GCA_013399895.1 Serilophus lunatus
CAACGGGCGCGGGGCCGCGCCACCGCACCGCGACCGCGCCGGGCAGCGCTCCGGCACCCGCACCCGCTCCCGGCCCCGCTGCGCTCCGGCACACGCACTGCCGCCGCCGCACGCCCTTCGTCGCCCGCGCTCAGGACGCACCTCACCGTTAAGAGGCAGCGGCTCCGCTGCCGCCGCGGCGGGACTCCCAGGCATCGGCGCCCGTGCCCGTGCCAGTGCCCCCGTCGGTCGGTCGGTCGGTCGGTCGGTCCGTCCGTGCGTCGGTCCGTGGCGGAGGGGCCGGCGGGAGGCGCGGGGCCGAGGCCTGGCGGCGGGGCAGCTGCTGTCACGGACGGGGCGGGGGGGTAACGGGGGTCTCGCCGCCTTCCCCTCCTCCCTCCCTCCGCCTGCCGGGTGCGGCCCGGGGGTTGCGGGGGGATCGCGGGGCTCGGGGCCGGCGACAGCAGCCGCTCAAGTTTTTCCGTAGCGCCCCGCAGCCCGCCGGGAAGGCGGCTCCAGGTGTGTGTGTGTGTGAGTCCCCTCCATCCCTCCCTCCCTCTCTCCCCGCATCCCTCCCTCTCTCCATCCCTCCCTCCCTCTCTCCATCCCTGCCCGCGGCCGTACGGAGGTGACCGCGGGTCCGAGGATGAGGGCGCGGAGCGCCAGGAGAAGCGGAGGCAGAGCTGGCGGGGGCAGGACGGGGTTGAGTGGCTGGGGGTAATTGCACAACCGCAGGGAAAAGTTGGGCAGGAGACTCGGCTGGTTTCACTAGAAAGGGCAGAGCTTTTCAGCATTGCCGTCCTGGAATGGTTTGAGTGGGAAGGGACCTTGGAGATCATCCAGGTTGCTCAAAGCCATGAACGCTTCCAGGGATGGGGCATCCACAGCTTCCCTGGGCAACCTGTTCCAGTGCTTCATCACCCTCTCAGAGAAGAATTTCTTCCTAATATCTCATCTAAGCCTCCTCTCAGTGTGAAGCCGTTCCCCCTCAGCCTGTGTTTTAGACTACATACCCTTGTAGATACATCTCCTTTGTCTCTCTCCATCTTTTTTTTGCAGGCTCCCTTCAGGCAGTGAAAAGCTACAAGTAGGTCACCCCAAAGCTTTCTCTTTTCCATGCTGAACAATCACAATTCTCTCAGCCTTTCCTCATAGGAGAGGTGCTCCAGCCCTTTGATCATCTTGGTTGTCTCCTCTGGACTTGCTCCAACAGGTTGATGACCTTCCTGTGCTGGAGACCCCGAGCTGAATGCCTTGCTGTATTTCTGTAATACCCCTGGAAGAAGCTCTGTAAAATACTCCGGTGCTGGTCTGGCCACTGCACTTAGAAAATACTCCAAAAGAGGAAAAGGTTGAGATATGGCTGTAGAGAGGTAACCTCTTTTGATGAAATGAATGTGGCTAAGGTTTTCAAAAGTTTACATTTGGCAACACTTCTTAGCGAGTCTGTAGGAGAAAAAAAAAGCCTCTATTGTTTGAGTTGCAAGTGTTTGCTGTGGAGAGATAACATCCAGTAGTTTCAACATGAGAACGTTACACTAGGAACAATGAAGTACCTGTGCATCCATGGCATCAACTTCACTGAGGAGTTTTGCTGTTGTTTTGTGGGTTTGTTTGGGTTGGCTTTTTTATGTCATTTTGTTTTCTCTTGCTCTTAAGAAAACTCCTGTAGTTGACTCAGTGTTGGTGCAGCTCTACTCCGAATTCTGAAGTGTTCTTAGCCAAACAGAGCAGCACAGGCAAGATTCCTACTGTGAACACTGGATAGGAGGGGAAGAGCCACTCAACAACTTTGAATCCAGGTTTTGTGGACTCTGCTTAAAGCTCACAGAAGGTTTATGGGAGAAGCCCACATTTGTGTGAGCCCTTGAGATCCAGTTGTGTCTGTTACTGTCATTTGCTACACAATGATCTTGTCCAGTCACAGCACCGTGTGCCACCACAGACTGCAGGTTACTGACCTTGCTACATACCCTGCCTCGTTCCCGTGGGTTCCTACTTTCCCTTTTACTCACCACTGTGGTCTCTTGGATGGCAGCAGTGCTTTATTGTAGAATAAGAAAGATAATTATGTAGAAAAAAAGTAAGTCTATGTTAAAACAAAATGTGTTGGTGTAGAACAATGTGAGTCTCATTCATGTCTAACCAAGGTAGTTAAGACAAACAAAAAACCCTAGGGAAACAACATTATAAAGTAATATTGCCCATTAGGTCTGCTTAAAATTTAAATTAACGATGGGATAAAAAGGCACCTGATGTAAATTTGCTTGATGCTCTAATACAGCCTGAGATACCATTATTTGGTGTCTGAAATTACATTCATAAAACCCCATTGGGCAAATAAAAGCAAGCAACAACAATAAGACTAAGGCAAAGTTTTCCTGCCTTTGCTGCCTGGTACTGGCAGTGCTGCTGATGCAAACTTTTTATTTGTGTGATCCAAGTTAAAGGCTTTCTGCACAAACTGTGGCCCCTCTCCCCAAGTGACACATGTGTAACTGAAACTGCAGTCATGAAAGGGGAGAGCAGTAAATTCTCTGAGATAATAAAAGATGCCAAGTGTATTGACTCAGATGTCAGAGGTGTGGATATATTGATACACAGTTCCCGGGCTGTGCTGACTAAACAAATGCACTTTACATAAGAAAGATAAAATGGTTTACTGTGAGGTTGGAAGCCGCTATCAGTGCTGCCGTGGTTTGAACTCTTGTGCACAGAGGTGTTTTATCTTGCAAGGTGTTGTGCTCTTGGCTGTTTGATTGCTCAGTAAGCAGAAGAGATTTCTCTGAAGTTCCTGTTAGGTAAGTAGCAGACACAAGCCTTTTGGGCAGGGGTGTGCTTTTGTGTAGCTAAAGTCATGACTGGATGCTAATGCCAAACCCAGTGCAATCAGAGGCGTAAGTCATGGGAATTCTGACACTTTTGGCTCTTAGGAACTATGCTGATTTGACAGTTGGAAAAATGAAAGAAATTGCATTTCATTTGAACCGTTTCAATCATACTAAGTTGTAAATATTAGTCTTTATCATAAGTAGTTAAAGAAATATATAGACTCTTTTCATGATGGCATTTCTCCCCCTTTTATATGCTTTATAAAACAAGAGTGGGACATTGATGTGGGTTCCTAATCAGTGGGAATGAGGAGATTGTGGACATAAACCTCATTAGAGAGCTATCATTAAGTGCCTAAATACTTTTATATGTGGCTCCATATCATTAGCTCTAGATTTATTCTAAATAGCTTTTCTTTTTTTGAAAGAGATAAAAAGTCCCTTGAACTGAGACATTCAAGGTTTATTCTTGCATCATCATTTGTTGTTGACTAGAGCAAAATGCATATTGTTAGAATAATGGGAGTACTTTTTGATTTGGGACGGAGTTTGAGCCAAGCACGTTGGTTACACACAGTAACATATTTAAGCTTCTTTTTACGTCAGCACTGACAAAATTGCCGTTTTCGTTGATGAAAAATGAGTTTGTGAGATCCCAGGTGTGCCGTTGTATTATGTTCTGTGTGGGGACTGACATTACAGTGCAGGAAGCTGTATTTTAACAGTAATTTAGGTATTTTTGTTTGCTTTTGTAGTTGATAAGATTTTTATCAAGTAAGCATTGAATTCAGTACAAGTTTTTGCTTGACTGTTGGTTTCATAAATCTTTTTCTGAGCCAACTTTGTTGGAAAGAATTGATAAAATCAAACAAGTTGCTTTGAGAAACAAGACTAATATTTCATCATTCTTCAGTTACTAAGGTAGCTTTGTAAACACAGATATTTATTTCTTTGAAGCAAGGATAGGAAAGTTCCTTGGAAGCAGGTTCTATTATAAATATGAACGTGTATTTGTTTGTGTGCACACAGGTTTTTAAATAATGAACCATCAACACTGCAACAAGAAGAAAATCAGTTCTGAGGCTTAGGACAAACTTCACTTAACCACGTGTGGCAGCAGACATATATTTTGCTTCTCTGCCATGTTTATTTTTGGACATACAATTGCATTGTTTCATGATATCTTAAGTTGTTTCAACACAAAATTGGGAGCATTCAGAGTTTATGTATTCCCCGGCACTTGGGTGACTCATTTAATAAAACAGCTGAAGTGCATTTTGTAAAAGGAGGTTCTGTCAGCAAATGTTGTACTAGGCACTGTCGAGGTATGCTGTCTTTTCTGGGAAGCTGAAAAAAGAAGCTGTTCCCATCAGGGAGCTTTTAGCTGTGAAGAGAATGAAGCAGCTGAAGTGCAGTGCAAAAATATAAGAAATAACTCAAAAGAGAACGGTTTAAGTGAAGTAAACAAGATGAGAAAAAAGCGTTTTGCTGCCTTTATGTACTTAAATAATACTGTTTTGTAGAAAAGTATTTATATGCAAGACTGAAGTGCTTCTTTTAAAAAATCAGGAGCGTCCCCTGGTGCAGAGAACTGAGTGGGATGTGCTCAAACAAAAGATTAGGGCAGCACGTCCAGTGTGAAACCTGTTGAGTATTGCCTAAAAAAAAACAACCCAGCAACATCTGAGGTTAATGAACAACTTTGACAGGAGAGAAAAAATGCTTGAAGGATAAGAAAATAATATATATAATTGTAGAGCAAAAATAGCTAGCTTGTCATAGTTATTAGCTTGCAAATTAACTTTTAAAAGGATGAGTTTCCATTTGGGAAGGGAAGTATGCAGGTGCTTCTGTGTTTTGAATATTGACTTGTAAAGGGAAAACTACAGCAGCTTGTAGCCATTTCTCTTTTCATGTCATTTGCTGCTCGTGTCTTCAGTGAGCATCCTGGATCTGTGACCCAGTGGCGAGACAGAGGTTCAGCTTCACATCCTGAGAGGAAACAGGTTTTTCCACTTGCTTCTCAAGGTTGTTGCCCCATTTTAGCTGTGCTAATGCCAGATTAACTCATTGGAGAAACAGTGTGAAGGAGATGCATTAACTATTGATTAATTGACTTTTGTCTTGCTTAAGGGATGATAGTTTACACTGTGTGGCAAGTCCTCCTGAAAAATCTGGCAGGAATTTACACTGCTCTTTCCAAACATGAAAAATGGCAGAATATTTCCTGCCTAATTTCAAACACCTAATGTGTTTTTTTAAGATTTTGTTAGTAAAATCAATTTATATATTTGCAAATAATTTTTAAAGAAAACAAAAAGCCCATGTATCTAAACACGCTCCATTTAAACTGTGACAGATGGGCAGATATGTCACTGATTCAGAGAGGTGAAAACAGCTTCAAGGTGCTCAATGGCCAGCTCAGACTGCTGAGGGAGCACTTTGCATAGCTCAGTTCTCATTATATCTAGTACTGAGGTTAGAATATTCTCACAAAGATGAAAATCACTAGATCTGTTTTATCTGTCTCTTTTTTTTTAATTCAGCACTGCCTATGAAGATTGGTCACTTCTCCAAAGTACAGCATAAAAATAGGAAGTCACAGTACATAACTGAGAGCTCTGCTGTCATCCTGCATGTCTGCATTGTGTCCCACACAGGTGTCATTACTTCCACAGCAGATACAGCAGGCATATGTAACACTTTATGAATAAAAAAGGCTTGTGTGTGTATTATGTCAGTAGGGATTTATGTTTTCAGTGCCCATCATGGGTTTGACAAATGCAAATGTACAACATAACTTTTACAGTGTTTGGTTATCTTGCTTCATAATCACTCACTGAGCTTCTACATGTGCAGACCCTGCACCCTGGTATCACTATATGGGTTTGCCTATCTCAGTTTTAGAAAATTTGACATTGAGTGTTACTTCTTTCGAAATATTTGTGCTTTGCTAGGAAGGTGATGGAGATGTCAGTACCAGAATTATGCTGTTTTCTGGGCAATTGGTCTTACATTAATGAAAAATACATTTTTTCCAGGTATTCTAAACACCTGGCAACAATATAAAATAGGTGTGCTAATGCTCTATTTAGCAGCTTGTGTTAATGTTGCTAGGACTAAGTTTAGAAGCATTTTGTAGTTACCTTTGGAAGCCTGTAGCTCTTGATAATTCAAATGTTCAATCTTGTTCCACTGAAATGGATCAGAATTTGCGATTAACTTTAGTGGGATCAAGAACAAGATTGCTGGCAGACAGCCTGCTGCTTTTCCAATTGTATTTTTCTGTTCATGCAAGTACATTGGTGGCTCTGTTTTCTGCTGAGTGTCTCATTCTCTTGGCTCTCACTCTGTGTTTTAAAATATTTAATACTCAGAGAAGTTTTTATGTTTTGTTTTCACTGAAAGCTTAGGATATTTGCTTTGTTTATAAACTACAGTATTTGTCAGTTCTAGAGCACTACTTTTATGATTGGTTCTCTTTGTGTATTACAAGTAGAAATGTTTGCTTATTCCTCTTGGAAAGATGAGATTGATTTCTGATACCAGTAGATTACAGTTGTGCTACCTTTTCATCTCGGTGGGCTGCCTGTCTTTGACTAAAATCATGTGGTTTCCAGATGACAATTGTAGCATTAACTCTTCCCATCTATCTTTAAGAAAGTAACTCTTTAGCCTGGCGGATCTGTAACTGTTCACTCCGTGGCCCAAGTACAGAAGAAACCACACGCATGAGTCAGACACATGGGTGCACTCAAAATGCCTGGGAAGGGATGGGCATCCAGGAATGGTTTTGTTAAAAGTCTGGAGCTCTTGAAGGCAACTGGTAGCAGGCTTAGAGGGGAATGATCTCTTAATAGTAAAGTGCTTAGTGGAACAAAATCTGGAACCTCAGTTTTCCTCTCATCCTGACTTTTCTTACTCTTACCTCTAGTTGCTGAATTTGAGTATCATGTTGAGTTTTTTTCTGGCAGCTGATTAATGTTATAATTTGCAGTGGGCCTGGTTTCTGTCTTCTAATATGTGTCAGAGTAGAATGTATTCAGTGGCTGAATTGGGACTGTCCCACTCTAAAGGTTGATGCATGTCTTAGTCACCTGCTTTTCTTAAGGGAATTTTGATGAGTGTAGTCTTGGCCTAATAGATACCTACATACAATAAATGTGTTTCTAAATGAATTGTTACATGACAGTTGGGTTCCTCAAAATACTATGGGAAATCCTGTGTTAGGCACAGGAGCCTGCAGAGTCAGCTGCAATGATAGAAGTATTTTTTGCTTACCCATTTTGGACTCCTGTGCTTTTAATTCTTCCTGCTATGTGTGAAGTTTGTAGCCTGTTTTACCAAAAGAGCTGCAATAAAAACACCCTACTCAAAACCTGAAACAAAACTGCCTGATGTAGTCTTTTCTGAGCAACCTATTACAGCAAATAGTTATGAAGAACATACTGTGATACCATCCAGTCTTTCCCATTATGCATGATGGCATGTAATTACAAAGGTCGGTATTTCCAAGCAAACCCAAACTGCCCATGAGCACAAATTCCACAGAAGGCCAGAAGACCCAGTGACACTTTGATGAGGGCTTTTGATAGATAAGCTCTGCTGACTACTGCAGAGGTGGTTAAGGATGGTACAGCTCCAGTTGCCCATCCCAAATCTGGCGGTGATTAGACTTCCCTCATGTGCAGTTTGGTTACTTGTATCTCAGTTGTGTCAGTTCAGCACGGACATCTTATGTAGCAGGTTTCCTGAGTGGCAGGGGAAAGAGTCTTAAAAATTTGTGTGCTCCCCTTCAGCCCAAACCTACAGTCTGCAGCTCCACAACTGTTCATGGTGCTAAAAGTTGTAGGTCAGGAGTTTTGAAGAGAGTAGTTATGTCTTTTTAAAATGGATCAAGGCTGGGTGTCATTGCTGAGTGTTGGCTTTAGTACTTGCTGTAGGCAAAGAGTGAGTCAACACCAGAGCCGTGGTGAGCACCTGAGCTTGTGGCTTCTCTGCCATAGTTCATCTCACCTGTTGATCTCACCTGAAAAGAACATGCCCATTTTATAGCCACATAGTGATTTTCTAAAACACTGTTTACCAACCATTCATAACTAGAGCAGCCTATAATTACATTAAATTACTTTTATTACTGTAATTTTGTATATATGAAAGTAGTTTGGTTGGGAAAAATATCTATCTATATTGGGGGTCTAAATTTTTAGCATTATCAGGGGGCTGCAGTTTTTAAAATGAATGCTTCAAACATACATACCCTTTTAAAAATGTTTCTAAAAATACTGTGAGTATATATAGTTATTATAGTTACATACTTTATAAGTATTTTGGGTTTTATTAGTTCTGTGTCATATCCATTGCCTAGACTTCATGCCTGCTTATGGCCTTTAACTTACAGTTTATTACACTGCCCCAGTCATACTCCTCAAGAATTTCAGCAAGGTGGATTTTTGTTTCACCTGTGCCTCGTTTTGACTGTGGTGCTCTGTGTCTAGTGAACTTATTGCCCAGGCTGTTTGTCCAGAATCTTTCAAAGTGGATTCTGAGGTTCTTTTATCCCTGTTTTTAAACTATTTCCTATTTCTATCTAACCTGCTGCTTAAGTAAAGCAATTTCCACTTGTTACATTAAAGCCCACATGGTGGCCTAGCTGTGTTCATATGTTCACAGGTAGATCAAGATGCCTTCGTAAGAATAAAGTAACTAGGAGCAGTGTTCAGAGAATGACTCTGACACCTGACATGGCAATCTACTTTTGGAAAAAGAGAGAATAAAATCAGCTGATCTTGTCCATGCAAGACAGAAGGGTGATGGTTGCCAGTTAGAAGAATTGAGAGCCTGCATGATATATACTATCATATATATACATATATATATCTCCACTGTTATCCATGGCTCTGATACATAAAATGAGCTGTGCCCACTGTGCCAATATATACAGACTCAACTGAGGGCTCTAGTTTGAGACTTTCCAACAGCATTGTTGGTCTGCCCTTGTAACCTAGCCTGGCCTGAGAGTTCTGGTTTATAGAAATCGTCCAGCTGGTACTCAGAAATACTCAGTCTTGGCATCTATACCAATGTTAGGAGATTTGAAAACCCGTGATTAAATCCTGTTGGAATTAACAAACCTAGGCACAGCATTTATAGAACAAAATTCTGTAATTAAAAACACTCAAAGTACTGGAACTTTGGCGTCTTTAAAGGCCATAGTGAATAACTAACCTTTTCACTCATCAGCACTGTAAGTCTCTGCAAGCCAACAGCTTGTGTAGAAGTATAGAAATGAACTTACCAGTTCCAGGAGATCTGTCTGGGTCTGGGTTTTTTGTGTTTGTTTTAAAGGCATTACCTAGGCAAAGCTGCTCAGACTTGTGGGTCCAGCAGTAGTGCTGCCATTGAACCTCGTATATTCCATATGGCAGCAACAGTAGCTCCTGCTATCCCATCAGGTAATGATCAGATGGCAGGCATCTTCTAAATCAAAGTAACAGGTATTTGTGGAGCATAATCCATTTGGGCTCCTTCAGCTGAAGATGTGATTCAGAAAAAACAGTTTCAGAGAATTCTTCTTGTTCTTGAGCCTTTCACATATAAAACAATAGATGGATAGGTGGATTTATTTTTATCTCCAGCAATTTCCTCATTCCTGACCCAATAAAGAGTACCTCTGCACATCTTGTAGACATCTTATATTTTTGTATGTAGTAAGAGTGCTTTCATTTTCCTGGCAGTTGGATAAGGGTGTCCACAATGCTTAATATTAAATGCATACCATTACCTACATTTATTGCCATAGTAAAGGGCAGCTTAATCCAAGCAAAAGCAATGCTTCACTGTCAAAGACCAGATCATGTAGTCAAGAAAACTGGTACTGACACTGTAATTACAGTTTGTCCCTCTCACTCCTCCCCCTGAAAAGGTTTGTTGCTGGTGGACATAAGTACTTTTGACAGAATTACTTGCATGACAATCTAAAGTACTTGTACAGAAATTTCTCCTTGTCGCAGGTATACTGCTGATTTATTTGACTGCACATTTCTTGAATGTTATGTCTTTTTCTTTGAGATATCTGAGCTAATTTTATACAGACTTTGATTGGCAAGTTTCATTTTCCAGGAGGTGATTTATATTACTAATGCAGCATTGGAGTTTGCTCCAACTTCTTATACATCACCCAGAGACTGGAGTGTCACAGGCTGAACTGGCCAGATTGTCTTAAAGCCTGACTTTGCTGTCAGATGCTAGATTGCTAGATTTAGCTGGATTTTCTGTATTCGCACTATTTAGGTATTCCATTTTACCAGTTTCTGGCTGAACTGAGCTCTTTTCAACCAGATTTGATGGAGGGCAAGAAGACAGAGGTCAAGAACTCATGAAGTGGTCAGTGTTCATTTACATATGGATTAGATCCATATAAGACACCAGAGAAAGTCTAGGAGAGACTGGCTTAGTAAAGCCCCAGCCTCAGCAAGAATTTCAGGTAGTGTGAGCACTTTTTTCAGGAATTCTGTCAACCTGAAATGTGGATATAACCTGGATTTTAAAATACTTTTCCTGCAAATAAATTTTGGAGGGAATCTTGGCTGCAAATTAGGCAAACTGTTCCATTGTTGAAAGATAAAAACCACTAGGATCCGATTCAGCGTTCATGACTATGTTTAGGAGTTTGCCAATAAATTCAGCAGAGACATGATCAGAGTAGAAATGTCAGTGTTAGTTATGCTCAAGACCTGGACATCCCAAACAGGTGTTACTGGTAATACCTCAACATGCTACAAACCTCTCACCATTTACAGTACAACTTAGGTTGGGCACACAACTGTAAGTTAATCTGAGGAAATATGTTTGCATAATAATGGCCTTTCAAGCTGTATTTCATTCTTTGAGTTGTAGTGTTCCTTGAGAGCAGAACATCACGTGGAAAGTGGGTTATTACAAGTATCTACGTATAAATGTCAAAAAATTCTAATCAATGCAGTATGGTAACATCATTTATATTAATTTTTGTGACTTGGTCTCATTTCAGATGAAGTGGCTGTCTGTCCTGCCCCAGCAGTGTCTTCTGCTGATGACATGTCTCTTAATGGCCTTGGAAGCTGTACCTATCGACATAGATAAGACAAAAGTCAAAGGAGAAGGCCACGTGGAAGGAGAGAAGGTAGAAAATCCAGTAAGTATGAAGAAATTTATCTGATAAGTAGTTTCCCTAATTGTTAGTCATCTGGGTATAGGAAGCTCCCTTTCTGAAATGTACATGTTCTTTACTGGAGTTGCTTGGAGGAAGGAAACCAGCATTAGCCAATATTGTTATAGGGCCTGCCATCTACAATGGGGAGGTTCTGTTTAAATTTATTCTTTCATTTTTATTGCAGTGAGCAGCTAAAGGTGAGGTGGCACATGGGAGGAGCTCCCCATCTTACAATGGGAAGAACTTTCTGTTCCAAAGAGACTTATTTCAAGTGATTGTGTGATGGCCTAGGAAGTTCCACTCACTGATTCCAATTCAGTGTTTCAAATAGAACAATAATGAATTAATTGCACTGTTTAAAAAAAGTTACACACTGTATTAACACAACAGATGCTTGTGTATTATATGAATTCCTAAACAATTTTCTCCTCTTCCTTGTCAGTTGCTGAAACAAATGAATCTTAAGTTGTTAGAGGGCAGTGGTCCAAAGCTGAAAAAACAAACATATGTAAAACAGCATAATGCTCATGTTGCTGAGATTAGTGTCACTTCAATAACTGTCTTTAAACAAGGCTAAATGTTTGGCAATATATTCTCTTCTCAATTTCACATTATTTTTTGAAGGATACAGGACTTTATTATGATGAATATCTCAGACAAGTGATAGATGTCTTGGAAACTGATAAACATTTCAGGGAAAAACTCCAGACTGCTGACATAGAGGAAATAAAGGTAGGTTCAAAATAAGGTTAATTAAATCCATCACTTACATGAGCTATGTATGTTGTATTCTGTCTTTCTTTTTTCATACTCCTCTCAATCTTTGTGAGCTTAAATTTCATTTTTATTTACATATGTGTTTTACTAGATCTTTGTCTGTAGTCAAGGACAGCAGAACTTCATTAAAGAATATTCCATAACATAAAACCTCCCCAACGACATACACTTGAATGCATAGTTTCTGCCTGCTGCCTACTAAAAAGCTAGTTGCAGACTTTATGCAGGTTGGTGAGCCTTCATGTACATCCAAACAGCCTCAATTGTGTCGTTGCCTGCCGAGTAGTTTAGAATAGTGTTTTGAACACAGAGGTGTACCTGCTTTCTGAGATTAAGATAGTAAGTCACAAATGTATATGATGACATGGAAAAGAATTACAAGACAGTCCGATTTTAACATGTGGAGCTATTCTAGAAGTGAAGTTGGTGTATACAGGAATAAAACAGACCTGTGGCTTTCTCTGCTGCTGTCCTGTCTTTTGTGCCAACCAATGCACCACTCTGTCCAAAACCTCCCCACATTATTGGCTTTCGCACTTTAGTTCTGGCTCTGGGTGGTGGCTGTTCTGCATTCTCCCTTTATGAGCTAGAAATTCTGCAAGGGATGGGTAGGAAACAGTCTAAAGTGACAGACTTTAGAGACCCGGCCTTATGTGTTTCCTTTAATCCCTCGTGTTGCCTGTTGGCAGCTTTCGGCTTGTTTTTCTTTTGTGCTCCATCTAGTGGAACCCTTTAAGGTTGCTATTCATTGCAAGGTTCTTGCAGTACACACTGGTGGCTGTGGCTGTGCTTATACTTTCCCTCAAGTGTTACAGCCCTTATCGAGCAGATGAAGAACACAGCACTTTGTGTGCTTCTTACAACTCTTTTGAACTAACATTTGATCAAAAAATTTGTCACAGATGTTATTAGACATTGTTCCTTCAAGGTTATGGTTTTGCTCTTTGGAGGGGCAAGATAGAAATTTCTCTTTTCAGAAAGCTTTTAGGATTCCTCTCTGTTTCTATAACCATAGGCATAAAAATTTAGCATGTGGTCTTTGGAAAAATGTTGAGATTGTTGCAGTGAATGCTACAGTACTGCCAAAGACTGCCATTTGCCTGCTGCCTTGCAGTTCATGTCTAATGGGAATCCTAAAAACTACTTTCTTCTGGTTTTTATGTGTAACTTTTATTTTTCAACAGAGTGGGAAGCTAAGCAGAGAACTTGATTTAGTCAGCCACCATGTGAGGACACGGCTGGATGAACTAAAAAGACAAGAGGTGGCAAGATTAAGAATGTTAATTAAAGCTAAAATGGATTCTGTTCAAGGTAAGGATACAAAATTTATGTAGGTGAGTTGCTGGGGAATTGTGTTGGAGAAATGCCAAAGTCAATCAGTTGTGCTTTGTTGTCAACAGTAATAATTGTAAGCTGAAAGTGAGTGTCCTTTCAGAGCTGGCCTAGGGCCACTAAAGACCTGTCTTTATAGGAAACTGGGGAGAAGAGAAAAAAACTTCTGTGTTTTATAGATAATTAGTTTCTGTCAGTGGATTTTTCACTGACAGAAACAAGTTTAGTTATTTATGAATAAATTTATCTTTTATATTTGTTTGAATTCAGAACTAGTTCTGTAAATTTCTTGTTAGAGATTTAGTTGCTCATAAACAAAGATCTTAATGATGGACTCCATGATCCTGTTTTACAAACAGTGTTTTCACAAAGAAACTCTCATAAAAAGGGCTCAACTTGCCTATGCAGATTATTTTATTATTAAAAACCTTGGCAAGTTATGGATAGGGATCACACAGAGTTGAATACATAATTCATTGAATTAAAGTACTCCAAGAATGAGGATCTGTCTGCCAGGCCGGGATGAATTTAAAGGTGTCAAATATTCTGAAGAAGGGTGCAGGTGCAAATAGGTGTTCCTGGGGATGTTACTTCCGTTGCAGACAAGGAGTCCAGTGGCATCATGGTGACATTCACAGTGAGCCAGTTGGCAGCAGCTAATGATACCTGGCTGTGTACATAGGAATTTTGTGGATTTTGAAGTTTAATGGTCTGATTACTTCCTGCCCTTTCTACTTTCATAAATCAATAGTAACTAACAGAGTATGCTTTAGAAAAATAATTCCCCCCAACATCTCCAATCTGTTACCATGTAAAGTATGAGATCTTACGTTTGGGAACAGACTATTACAGTTCAGAATATTCAGGTGGACTATTTAGATGTGAAAACATTTTGGAAAGTTTATAGTCAGCCTTGGCCATGAGTACTTCACAACATTTTCCACAAATATGGCCAGACTACCTATAAAATACAGCTGCATCTACATACCTAGGCAACATCTTGGAATAGGTACAATGAGCATTCTGTAGTCATAGCAGGCAGAATGTTTTGATTTCCTTTTATTTGCTCTGGTAATCTTTGCCCTGTAACAGCACTTAATAGCTTAGTGTTCTATCTGATCTAAAAAAAGGGAAAAAAAGCAAATTACCCTGTTTTCTTCCCTCTCAGATGGATCAGATTTATTAAAAAAGCCCCAACAAACAAATTTGAGATATATTCTGCATATTTCAGTCCTCATCCAGATGTTATTTTTAAACATTTTCACCAAAAACCTACTAGACTGATCAGTACATGACAGGAGAATGTTAGTGTTTGGGTCTCAGATAGTACAGTAATGTGGCAAGTAAATATTGTCAAATAGAATTAATCTTTTCCCCTAAATATAAGAAATGGAAGAAGATTGTTTTGGAGGCTGTTTTTTTTTGTTTGGTTGTTTTTATTAAGTCTATTACACTTGTAAAAATGTTTCAAAAACCAGGCAAAGGCACACATATTTCAACAGAAATTATGATCTCACCAGGCAGGAATGATGGCTGAAATCTGCCCTGGCCAGTGTTTGCTGTTTGGGTTAATACAAACACAGCACTGAGTGTAAAACAGTTTGCAAAAGAACAGTGTGCTCAAAATTGTTTTCCATTTTTTTTTAAACAAATAAAATAATCTTTGTCAAGCTATTTAGTAAGAGCTTGTGAGAATTGTTATACTTAACATATCAAAAAGTATGCTTCTTAAGAGAGAGTTATTATCTAGCATTAGAGTTCAGAAACCATGGTAACAGCTAGAAATGCCTGTGGGAGAAATGTATTCAGTTGTTTTGCATTGTACATTGATACTGTTGGGTATCACTCCTGTCACAAGAAAGTGTTTGCAGCTTTTAGACACAAGACCTGACTCTCCACTGTCTTGTACTTCTCTTTTTCCAAAAATTAAATTTGTATATCTGCTTATCTAATTTGATATAATTTTACACCATAAATCATAAGTCATTTGCAAAATACACAGGGCAGTAGAAGAGTTGGACTTCTCCTGGTTCAGGAAAAAAATGCAAGTTGTTAGCTTTGATACAGCACAGTTTCAACTACCTCATTTATGTAAACGAGAGTAAAATATTTTTCTTAGCTTGTGTAACTCACGTTGATTGTACTTTTCATTGCTGAACAGCAACCCTTAATTTGTGCTTTTAATTTGTGCTAATTGTGCGCAATGCAACACTGACACATCAGAAGGAATGTAATGCCAATTGCCATCAAGTTTGCCAACCTCCTTCAGGAAAAGCAACTTTGGCGATGTTGCTACAGTTTCTTCCAACAGTGAAAAAACTATTCAGTCCTCAGGGAGCCTCAGGTACTTACAAGGCACAAGCTCCCATTTATGCTGATCTCACTGGATTTCACATTTATGTTTATGTTTTCCATGTTCTTTCAGACACTGGCATAGACCATCAGGCTCTCCTTAAGCAGTTTGAGCATCTGAACCATCAGAATCCTGACACCTTTGAACCTAAAGACTTGGATATGCTGATCAAAGCAGTGAGTGTCAGATATGAACTTTGGCGGGCTTGGGTATTAATTGTTATGCTTTTTTCCTCTGGTAAAGGCAAACCCTTTCCTATATCCCTCTTTTTATAAATGAGATGCAGTTTTCATTTTCAGAGAAGAATCAGTTGTCTCCATTGCACACTTGAAAACTGTGTCCATATGCCAAAGAGCCCCCCAGTTTTGGGATGTCATCTTAACAGGACTTGCATTTGTATGCCAGTACAAGCAACTTCAGGAATAAAATACACCCTTCTGGAAGCCTTTAAATTAAATACAGTTTAGGTAGGGGTGCATTTTGGCCAAGTGCATTTTCTGATTTCTGTTTCTAAGTGATATTGGAGACTCACAGAATGACATAAATCATCATCCCTAACCTAGCCATGTGAATTTTGGGATATAAACATTACGCTGCAAAACCACAGCAGAGTAGAATTTGAGATACCAGTATTAGAAATTGTTTGCACTGGGTATGGCATATAGCACGTTCAGTATCACTCACAGGTATGTGGGTTTTTGTGCCTGTTTCTTAAGGGGATGCATTTAAGGTAAGCATGGCATGGCTTTCTTCAACTGCTAGAGAAAAATATACTTCCTAATGGGAAAAATGAGCTTCATCTCAGCTATGCTTTAGAGAGCACTTCATGTCTGACATGAGAATTTGACAGGTTTTATATTTTCAAAATAAATTGAAAGACAAGGTATGTTTCAAGCTTTCTATAATTTTTGTGTAATTTTTTTTTACCCTTGGAAAATTCTCTCTCTGTTTTCTGTAGCATTATTTTTATAGAGATGTCTTCTTTCCATTTGTTGCTATTTCTGAACATCACTTATAGGAAAATTCTGGTTGGTGCATATCCTCAACAGGGCAGTTCTTTCCTTTATTATATATTTTGTTTTGCCATTTAATTTCTCAGCCAAGATACAGAGTATAATGGGCATGTTAGTGGGTCTTTACTTTGGAATTGTTTTTTTAAAAGATACAGTGAGTCTGAAAACTAAAATGTAAATCATGGAGAGATAATATCAGGTACTTTGGAAAGCACCACCAAAAAATTGTGTGGCCCGTCTGAAAATGACACATCTTTCAACTCTGTGCAAGTACTTATTAGAAGTTCGCCCCTCACTCTCTCTCTCCTTATAATTGTTTTATTTTTTATTTAATTTGTATTAAGCTACTGCAAACTAACTCCCATTATTAATGTAGGCACTTTTTTCCTTCAACTGTAGGATAAACTACAAATATTCTTATTCTGAAGTAATCAAGTGGTTAATGGTGCTATTGGTATGAGACTTATTTAACCCTAGTTAATTTGTTACTAACTGGTGAGAAAGCACTGATGCCTTTGTACAGTGCATGTAGTTGCAAGAATTGTCATTCAGTTGAACACCTGCAAATTAATTTCTGTGAAAATAACAAAGAGAGGAGATGTTTCTGAATCACTGTCATGTGAAAGGAACCCCCAACTAGTCTACCCTGTGTTTAAAAGGAGAATGGCAACATGTCCAGCCTTGCCCACAGATCTGAACAATAGTGTTTAATGTCTGAGGTGTTACATAATTGTGTGACATAATCATATGTCTGCATACATCTGTATTTTTAGGCTACAAGTGACCTGGAAAACTATGATAAAACCCGCCATGAGGAGTTTAAGAAATATGAGATGATGAAAGAGCATGAGAGGAGGGAGTATTTAAAAACACTGGATGAAGAAAAGAGGAAGCGAGAGGAATCCAAATTTGAGGAGATGAAGAAAAAACATGGAGATCACCCTAAAGTTCACCATCCTGTAAGGCCACAGCCTGTTCTTACATGACTGAGCAGAAGGTTCCCTTTCCAGAGAGAAAAATCTAATACAGAGAAGAGGGTGTATTTTGTTTGTCCTCAGCATTTGCCTCTTCTCATTGACATGGGAGCAGAGTGTGGGCACAATGCTGAGAGCATTACAAACCCCATTATATAAATCCCCATTTTTTTCTGTACAGGTATGCTATTTGCTGGCAGAATTCTTACTTACAAAGATGCTGAAACTCATGAGGAAGAAGTCAGAACCGTAATCAAAACTGTAGGGGTGCCTTTATGGTGTGCCTGGCCTGCAAGGAACTGCATCACAGTGCCATTTGCTCTATAAAAGGCAAATTAATTTAACTTCCTTCAGCTATGGTTTTGAGATGAGTCTTTGTGGCCGTAACTGATTATTACAGGTGCTCCTTTCCACAGAATGTGCATTTCCTTGACATTCCCTCTTTCCCTGGGCCTTTCTGTCTAATGAATGTATTAGACCTAACCAAAAGGAAATCAAAGAAAATTGCATTGATTCCATTTGCTACATGACCAATCAGCAAACAAAAGCCTGTCAGAGAAACCATAATGCAAAAGTAATGCAGAAAAATTACACTAAATTGTCTTTTGAATAGTTTTTCTTTAACTAACCTATAGGGAAGCAAAGATCAACTGAAAGAGGTGTGGGAAGAAGCAGATGGACTAGATCCTAATGAATTTGACCCCAAAACATTTTTCAAATTGCACGGTAAGAGGTTCAGTTTTAATTCAATGAATAAGTGAAATGACTTTCTGTTACATTCTGCTGAAGACAAGTTTGTAATACGCTAGGGTAAAATCTTGTACCTCAATTACTTTGAATGAGTCTGAATAGTATAGAGGAGAAGGTACTTGTTATAGTTTGTAAGGTCCTGCAAAGTTTTAAACAGAGCTTAACATTTGGAAACGGAGTTTTGTTTAACTACTCCTAAAATGATACAGCCAAAACCCAGGAGTGGTTCCTCAGGGAAGTATGGGTGCTTAGAGGGCTGTCCGTATCTATAACCAGGAATAACTCCTCAGAGGTGTGTCTGTGCTGGGTGGCAGCCTGCTTTCTCATCATCTCTGCAGATAAATAGCAGGCACTAATCTTTGGGATGGTCGTAGAAGTGCCAAGCCTTTTCAGAAGTTGCAAGATTCCCCGGATAAAACAAAACCCCAAATGCCCTCTAATCCTGCCTCGATGGACATTTTGCTTTAAATATGATCATCTTGTAACCTTCTATTCTGATACTGTTAAATGCTTCATCATGAAGTGCCCCTGCCTGGCACTTGAAGGGTCGAACAGGACAGAATTTGACTCATCCCAAAGGCAATGACATAGATGAAGAAAAATGTTCTAGACTGAGTGTGAACTTTTATCCTGTTTTATAAAATGTATAAATATGTATTAATAGTTATTAAATCTTATTTCTTCTTTCTAGAAAGAGATTTTGAAAGAATTTATAAAAGTTTTTGGTAGCTTGTTCATGCAAATCCTACCAAAAGAGAAATAGCTGAAATAACCTTTTGCCTTAGAGTTCAGTATCCAAAAAACATTAAAGCAATTAAGTGAAAAGGTTGCAAAATACCATTCATTTGAAGTAGGCATTTTGCTTCAATTTCAGAGGTAGTATAAAAATATTCAGAGCACAATGTAGGATTAAAGGATGTGTGTCTGTGTTAGGTATCAAGTATTCTCCTCTCTGCATTTGTCATGAAAAGTCATTTTACTCTCAAGTGCTGCATATTTGTATAGAATTTCATGTAATTGTTTGGGTTTTTTGGAGAATCATACCGTCAAGTAAGAAAGTTTTTCTGCAGAATTTTGTTGCTCCTGAGTCTAATTACAAATTTATTTGTTAAATTGGGACAACTTGTTCTCAGCAATATTTTTTGGCAGTTGCACTCTGCGCAATCCTGTGGTGACCTATTTCACTTTTCTAATCTGAGAATTAGGGGTATTGCTCCAGACTTGTCCAACCAACCAAAAATGTCAGCACACTTCAGCCCATGCCTGATAAAAACAAAGAGAAAAATCAACCTATGTAATGACCTTCTTGTGAAGTGAGGTTTTTAATCCACATGGGATGTGTACACTGATCCATACTTAACTCATGAAGATCTGTTACATGTATGACTTTCTGTACCTACTCAACTTACATTTCTAACGCTTCTTTTTGTAGATGTCAATAACGATGGTTTCCTCGATGAGCAAGAATTAGAAGCCCTATTTACCAAAGAGGTAAAAAAAGGAAATTCAGAAGCTTAACTTCCTTCAGTAAATGCTTACAGGGATGCTTGTATTTTTTCCAAGTATATTTGGTGCTTTGGAGTACAAAGTAGAGTACTCATGCCAAGTTTTAAGGAAATACCCTTAATATTTCTACAAAAACGCAAAACCTATCTGCAGGCAAAATAAAGTAGTTGAAGAATAGGAGTCAGATATCAGAGATCTAGTGCCCATGTATTTCTCTGCCACAGGCTAGTTCGAGATTTTACAATTAATCTGCAGAATAGGTATTACCTGTAGAAATTGCAGTGCAGAGAGCTGCACTCCTGGTCTGCCCAGATGCAGCCTGGTAGAGGGTTTGAGACTCTGAGCTGTGTAGCTGTGCTCATTCAATGTTGACAGGGTCACACTTGTGTGACTTGGCTCAGGGAAAGCATACTGAGGAAGTGGTTGCAGAATTTTCATATATTTTGTGTCTGGCTAGTTTGGGGCACATGTGCATCTAGTCAAGTAGACAGGCTCTTAGTTTCTTCAAGCCATGGTTTGTTGTTGTGAAAAGCAAATATTGGCCTGTCTTTGCCACCCAGAGTGGTAGAGATAGCAATGCACTGAAACACCAGAAACAGGAATTGCAGAATAGATGAATAAATGAAGGGCCTTGGTCTTCATTTTTTCAGTGGGTTATGTTTTGGTATATCAGGAAAAAAAAAAGAAAGATAAACTACTCATTCAAAGGTCCAGGACTGTGGCTGTCAGCATCCAGTCTTAATATTTTTCTGAATCTAATGAGCTAGAGAGGAAATGTGCTATACACTATAAGCTTATAAAATTCAAACTACTAAAATTTTTTAATAAGCATAATTTGCAAATGTGGATTTCTAACAATACTTTGCCATAATTCCATTCAATACAGCAAAGATACAGGGCAGTCTTTTTGATGGGTGTCTCACTGTTTTGTAGTTTTTAATTTAAAAACCAGTAGTCTGAGGCCTTAAAATTACCTATGGCTAAGCAAGTGAAGCTCAATGCCTGAGAAAGCTAAGTAGAAGCAAATAAGCATGAACTCTCCAGAAAGACATTGTGCAAGAAGAGAAGTGGACCATTAAATTTAGCACTCAATTTGTCTTGTGATATCCTGAGTGCTTACCAGGATCAGCTGCATTCTCTGGTAAAAAAGCTACTCTCTCCAATTCCAGAAACCGCATGGAACCTCTGCCTGCTTTGAATCAAATGCAGGATCAGACTGCACACTGAGGTCAACTTTACTGTAACACAGTACAGCACAGACCACATGAATTAACTGAAAACTTCATTCTTAGGAAAGAAAGGCTCACTTGTTGCTTAAATGCTGTGCTGAAAGAGGGAAATTGCACACACACACTCTCTCATTCTATTGCAAGAATGGTGAACTTAAGTTTTTAGCAACATCATACACTACTTTTCCAGATATGCTCTGTCATTTGAATGAGCAGCCCTTTCTTCAAACTAACATTTCCTAATTCTGAATTTCAGCTAGAAAAAGTTTATGATCCCAAGAATGAAGAGGATGACATGGTTGAAATGGAAGAAGAAAGGCTGAGAATGAGAGAACATGTAATGAATGAGGTGGGGACTGTGATAGTCATTAGAGCTGATTTCTTGTGTTAAAGAAATAATTTTCCTACCATGAAATGTTGTCCAAGTAGCAGAAAGGGATGACCTGTCACACTGCAAGCTGTTTGTGCTGGGATTCACATAGAGTAACAATTCTCAAGCCTGTCCCTGTATTCTGATGTAAATGCCTGCTGACTACTTTTTATTTAAGAAGTTCCAGAAAAGGAATTGTGCTGTAGACTGATTCAAGAGATTCAATAGAAATTGACTGTGAATTGTTTGTTAAGCAGGGAAGAATTCTAAATGTGCTTTGGCACTTGGCAAACGGTGTGTAGAGCAACGTTTTCTTTCATATAGCTCACCTTTGTCCCTTCAGAAGAGGGCTCAGAGCTCAAGGAATCACCTATGACAGTGAATACCTTTACTAGGTCTGAAGGGTTTTCAGCTCAGGAGACAGAGGGAAGGGAAGGGGATGTTTGGAACCACCAAGTTTTTCACTCTTGATTTTTCTGTATTCAACAGTATTCCTTAAGCTTGAGGAACAGAACAAGCCTGATCTTCTGTTAGTCATAAAGGGAAGCATTTCCTCCCTTCCCCTTGAAGGATTTTGACACAATTCAGTTGTGTGGGCTTTTTCATTTTTTTAAAACCTCCTCATCCAGCAGTGGATGTAATTTTGTGAGTCAGAATAATTACCAGAAAGCTGCAAAACATTTTTCTCAAAAAAAATCATACATTCCACTGTTAGTGTTGGGGCTGTGAAAACAAATGTTTCCAATAAAGCCAATGATTTTTGAAGTAAAATGTGAAGATTTACTTTTTAGTTCTATTTTCGCAAGCTTATATAGCTTAATAAAAAGTTTTCAAAAGATGTTGCAGCCACTCCCTTGAAAATAGGACAGTTTAACAATTAAAATTGTTGTATTTGAAAATATTTGTTTGATGGCATTAAACATTAGCTCTGCCAAAACCCATCCTTTAGTTAAGCTTAATTTTTTGCTTCAAATAGGTTGACATCAACAAGGACCGACTGGTGACTTTGGAAGAGTTCCTCCGAGCTACAGAGAAGAAAGAATTTTTGGAGCCAGAAAGCTGGGAGGTAATGAGAATGTCTTCCAAGTACAACATACAGCACTCTACCAGGAAATCAAATGGCATGTCTGTGACCTTTGCATTTTTCAGTTCTGTGTTGGTATGTGTGTCTTAAGCGCCTTAGCTAAAAGTAACCTACAAATGCACAGCCTAATGTAATGCAGATGTGAGCTGTGGGGGCCTCACTCACATGGAAAAGGTCTGGCGCCACCCTGGGGATTCTAGAGGAGTTTTTCACACATGCTTTTCAATGGAAAACGGCACATTTTGTTTATGAATCACTTTAAAGGAAAGATAAGAGCTCAGCTGGAAGCAAGAGGATAGTTGTTTCCTATCTCTAAATCTCTACTAGAGTTTTGCTGAGAAAATAGCTGTTTTGCTGTTTGAAGTGAGTGTACTAACCCTTTACAGTGTCATGTCTGGGTATTTTGTTCTGAGGGTTTTTGTACAATTCAGGTAAGAATTTCTGTGGGGAGATAATGAAAAATATGCATGTGTTCCTGGCTAAGTATTCACACCTGTATGCATTTTCTTGCAGACACTGGATCAACAGCAGCTCTTCACTGAGGATGAGCTGAAGGAATTTGAAAATCATATTTCCCAGCAGGAAGATGAACTTAGAAAGAAGGCAGAAGAACTTCAGAAACAGAAGGAAGAGCTACAGAGGCAGCACGACCAGCTTCAGGCTCAGAAACAAGAGCTTCAGCAGGTACATGTATGAGAACAGAATATTTTTTTTTCCCTTTTTTGTACCCTTACATGTCTAATGACTCATGACAATTCCTAGCTTTGGAGCATTCTATGAGTCCCAGCAGAATTCTAATGGTACCACAGCAAAACACAGTCTATTATTCAGAATTACAGCAATCAATGCAAGCATCTCAACTCAGCAGTATACTCACTAACAAAGACTTCACATAATAACTGCAAAATTTGTTATAAGTGTATTCACTTATGTCACTTCAAAGAAAGCTGTCCAAGTCTTTCAACTGTTGTATTTTATTTTTCACCAGGTTGTAAAACAGATGGAACAGAAGAAACTACAGCAAGGAAATCCTCCTGCAGGACCAGGTGGAGAACTGAAATTCCAACCCCGTATGTGTCTTTCTGTGTAGATACATAAACTTTAAAAAAAAAGATTTCCAATCTGAAAGTCATTATATTTTCTGTTGAAGCTATTAACATAATGCAATTTTAGTGACCTCTACAGAGAGAGTCACTAAACCGTCTTTAAGAGGGAAATAGGTCACTCTTGCAAAGTGTTCCTGAAACCTGAGTGCTTTTAAATCCATAGTAAAGAAATGGATTTCTAAACACAAAGCATCAAATGGGCAGAGGAGGAGGATTGTGTTGTACCTATCAGTCTTAACAGTATTGAGATCTAGGATTTCCTAGCATCCAGAGAAGAACAGTGACATACAAACAACCAGGTCTGTCTGTCAGAAAAAACCCAAAGCATTTAAATACCCTCAGTGGTCAATTTACCAGCAATTAGATGCAACATGACATGACCAGTTAGTCTTGGACACTATCAACAGCCAGTTGTTTCTACACCCTCTGAAGAAAGTAGTGGCACAACAAATCATTGGTGGCAACAAAACAGTCAGGTGTATATATTAGCACTTCTTATCCATAACAGATTGTCTTTGTTTCCTTCGTGCTTTAAAGGGGCTCTGCTCCCCCATGTACCCTAATTTAGCTTTTTCTCCCCCTCTGGAAAGGTTGAAAGTATGTGATCAGTAGAGCTCAAGAACTTCTTGACATTCATCTCAAACATAGGCTTCAGCTCTGTCCAGGCAGCCTTTTGAATACTTCAAGCTCTTATCTGCTCCTGCAGGGCCAACAGTCAGTTTTCAAACCTCAGGTGCTGTATTCATTGATTACAGCTTTGTTGGGTTCCCTGAAATTCTACCCACTCACTTCTGTGAAGGGAAATCATGAAATTTCAGAACCAATTTAATTTTGTGTTTCATTTGCTTTGAAACTGTCTGTGGGTAATTTAATGTTATGATTTTGAGTTCTTAGGGCCTAAATTCCCCTCTCCAGATGATACATCTTTGATGCTGGGAATATTGTAGCAGATACTGTTCTTAACACATGTATTATTTTATGTAAAGCCTTCCTGCAAAGTCATTTAATCAGGTGTTATAAGAATTCAGAACTCTCTGCTCCCTACTCATTCACTGAGCCAAGGAGATAATATTTTAAATCTATAGACCACTGGCGCTACAAAAGAGTACTTTAAGGAAAAACAGAATCCCAAAAATGCAGCTGCAGGTTCTGAAATCTTCATCCATCTATGAAAATTAGTATTATTCAAGCAAAGGCAAAGGGAGATCATTTTAAGTATTGATGCAGTGATGAGTAACATACAGGAGCATGTTGTTACTTATGTCTTTTTCGAGCTTTTAATCACGTATTGGGATTAAAGATCCCATATAACCATGGTATATTTCAGAAACAACAATTTCCAAGAAACCAATGTGTTACATAAGTAAAAATATTTCACAGAAAGTAGAAACAACTAGTATGCTAAAAGGAAACACTGAATAATAATAATGCAGTCTGTTGGGTAATCTTCATCTGATTTCATTGTTAATCACATAGAAAATTCTCAATTCCATTTATAAACCAAAAGATAGAAGGTTTTGTTGATTGTCCCTATGATAGGAACTTAACTTTAGAGATTTTTCACATATGGGGCCAGTTTAATTGAGAAATTACAAATGGTTCTATTCTTGTTTTACAGCTGGGGAACACAAAGTTGGAGATGCACCAAAACATCCAGCAGGAGGTGATCAGCCTTTACCACCAGGACACGGCCAAGAACCAGCTGTTAGAACTGAACAAGTTCACCCTTAACCACTTGTGCCTCAAATTTATAGCATCTTTATTATTTGGGATGGGGAAAGGGTGGGAGGGGCTTGGGGGTGGGGGGCAGGAAATCAGAGTGAAATACGAACTCTACGCTTTCTTCCTCAGACTGTAAAATCATGGGAATGTTAGAGATGAAGTATCAGTCAGGTTTGATTTGTAAATTAAACGAATTTTCTCTCCAGTGCATCAGCGAGAAACAGAAGGGGATCATTTTGAGGCTATAATAGAGGAGGAAATTAAGGAAACCGTTAATACTAAAGATTTTTATGGCCAGGGGACTGAGCTGTTGGAACTCTTCTCTTACAAAGAGGGAAGAGATGTCTGCCATTCTGTTTAGGCATGAATCAGAATCTTCTCAGAGAGGAAGCAGGGAACAGGCCTAAATGTCAAGTTAGGTCTAGTTTTATACAGAAGCTCTTTCCAGAAATGCTGAAAAGCTAAAGATGGGCGAACAAAGACCATAGCTAAAGGCCTGCTATTTCCAGCACTACCCCTCACTTTCTTCTTTGAGACCAAATAAAAATCAAACTTCTTAATCACAGAAAATTTTAATCACAGAAAATTTGCACTTTCTAAAATTTAAATATGGCAAAGAAATATGTGGAATAGTAATCTTTTTTATGTTTACAGAAGCCTAAGAATTTCACTGTAAGCCTCCAAAAGGAATACTGTACTTCTAATGTATTGATCTGAACCGTCCTCCTTGTTGAGATTAATTCTGTGTAGCAGTTGAAAGCTCAACTGGCTCTTGGGACAATAGTTTTGTCCTCTTTTCTTTCATCAAATGCCAGCTGATCTCAAAATTTTGCATGTTACTAAGTAAGCTTTTTATGTTGATGGAAATATTGTGCAAAACAGAACAAGACTCATTGTCTTTTTCTGTATAGATTATGCTACCTCCTACACTATAACCAGATTTTTCAAAGTGCACCACGTGCTTCAGAAAGTCCAGACATGAATCTGAGACTCTTGAAGGGTCTCATTATTAACGCTTACGAGTCTTTCAGCAGTTGGTCTAAGTTTATGAAGTGTCCTAAACCAGGGGTGCTATTTGATTGTATTATTTTAGTATTGAACCAGGACAGATTCCTAGTATTGCAAGCCAAGATTTGACAAGTTGATTTTCCTGTAAGTTTTACTATAATGCTGAAAAGTTGTGTGACTGTCCTTGCTTTTCATTCATTTCAAACTGAAAGTATCCTAAAGCGTAAAACCTAGATTTCTTTGTTTGCTTGGGTTTTTGTGTGTTGGTTGTTTTTTTTATTTAAATATGGGTTGTTCTGATTGTATAATGCTGGCTTTGAACAGATATACACACACCTCAGCTGGCATCCTTTACATTTCCTTCCTGTTCCATGGCTAACTGCTGACAGTGGCATTAAAACAAGTATTTTGAGTTTTGAGCAAAGAAACAGATGCATGCCTCTGTTATAGAAGGACGTTATTTTCCAAGTAAGACTTGAATATTTTAGGCAAAGCCAAAAAAGATGGAAGGCAATTGCCAAAAATTGTGTGGACATTTGGGAAGTTTCTCACTCTGAAGAACTGTGATTGATGGAAGCAGGGCACATTCCTTCCATGTTCAAGGCTTCTTTCATCAGACCTGGGCATACTGTGGTTCTCCACACAACATAACAGAACTCAGTGCTGGAACAGATTAGAGTTCTTTATCTGTTTCATCTTAGTAATTGTCATGTCACATTTCCTTCATTCATACCACTCAAACAGTTGGACTTCTTTCACCTTTTTTTTCTTTCTTTATACAAGTAGTTGACATTTTTAGTTTCCAAAACCAGTGTCTCCACTGTTTGTCATTTCCATGCAATTCTAACAATAGTTTGATTTTTGTCTTTGTCAGGAGACTGAAATACCTTTCAACAGCCTCATCTGTTTGCAAAGAGGCCCAGACATAGTTACAGCTGCATAAAATTTCTCTGTGCACAGCCATGGCTTTGGAGTTGGAGCCTGATAATGGGTAACAAAGGCCATGGAGGAAAACAGTGAGGGAATTATTCAAAGATCATGGAAAATGTGAGAGGAAATCTTTATTGTGTTCTCCCTATCCCACATGAAAGTTTGTAGAGGACAAGTAATACAGCCACAGGTGCTTGTAGAGAATCAAGGACAAACTTCTCGTGTGAAGACATTTCTACCATACAAATTATTCCTTCAGGCAGCATCTGCCTCCTGTAACAAATGCCATTATATGCTTTGTAACATAATGTAATGCTCAAGCTTCAGTTTCAGTGCAACCTCTTAACGTTTTGATTGTAACATCCTGACTCTGCTATTGGAGATTGGCCCCCTTATCCCATTTACTTTGAAACATCCAGAGTTTTGTAAAGAGTTGTTTTAACTTGGGTGCTGAACTCAGGAAGTAGAAAGCTGTAATCACAGATAAATAAGGGACTGGAACATCACTGGCACAAGTGCTTTCATGTGCATCCTGCTTTTCATTGAGGAGGTGATTACAAGAAAACTGTGCCTAACTTTAATACAGACACCAGTTCCACCACAAAGATGCAGTTTTGTACTTGGCTGGGATTTCAGTAGGAGGACGAAGGGGTAAAATTTGGTCCATGTTGTATAAATTCATATCTCCAGTGCAATATATGTATTAAAAAAAGAAAAAGCCCCACTCTGTACTTTGTATAGATTAGTTTTTAACTGGATTAAACTGAAACTCAGCACAGTGACAGATGTTTAGTATTTTATTTTTAGTGGGTGGGCAAGAGGTGGATTTACATCTATAGACACTGCCTTGTACTCATAGAATCCTAGAATGGTTAGGGTTGGAAGGGACCTTAAAGACCATCTAGTTCCAACCCCCAGCCATGGGCAGGGACACCTTTCACTAGACTAGGTCCCTCAGAGCTTCACCCAGCCTGGCCTTGAACACTTCAGGGATGGGGCATAGACAACTTCTCTACTTGCCACTTTGTTCTAGTGCCTCACCACCCTCACAGTAAAGAATTTCTTCTTTATATTTAACCTAAACCTGTATTTTTTCAGTTTGAAGCCATTCCCCTTTGTCCTGTCACTAAATGCCCCTGTAAAAGGTCTTTCTCGTAGGCTCCCTTTAGGTACTGAAAGGCCACAGTGAGGTCACCCCAAAGCCTTCTCTTCTGCTTAGGGGTCTTTCCTGTTTGCCCTCCACTTCTCGCTTTCTAGAAAGATGTGAATTTATAAAAAGGTATAAGAGATCTTGTGTGTTTTCCTGGCACCAGTTGCCTCACTGCAGCAGCTATTCACTCATTTAGTACTTGATTTTCTATACTCAAAAATGCAACAAACTAATTAAAATGCAACTACAACATTACAAACTCTTAACACCACACGCTTCTTTGACTTGTTCGAATGCAAAACAGAAATCCCAGAGAAGGTGCAGTACTCATGGGGTTACTAACACATTTTTCTCTAGGTTGCATTCTTTGCATTTGTAGCCAGGTGTCAGGATGTCAGAGTGGTGGGGGCAGGGTGTGGCATTAGATCTACAGCACATGATACCATCTCCAGCCATGTTAGACTTTTCCATCTTGCAAAGGTTCTGGGTTAGGAAAAACATGAGGGAGGGCGGTATTTTGCAAACAAGGGAAGCTCTGAACTATGGCTTGTGCCCTGGTAATTTATGCAAAATAGGTGGCAGGTACAAAGAGTTGTGCCCAAGGTTGGCCCCAGAAGTACTTTACACCCTGAAATATTTGTTACTTACTGAAATTAAAAGGTAGTTGCACCAAGGTTGTGAAATTAAGAGTCCCATCTGAAGACAGCTACATTGACTATGTTTCTAAAAAATCATTTCATTTTTACATAATAAGAAATAGGGAACTAGCTTGAGTCCTATTATTTACACACCCTCAGACAGCAAACACCAAAACCATACACAGTTACCCTAATGTTACCAAGGCCTTGGAAGCTATGCTTGCCAAAATCACTTGGTATCCAATAGTAAAAGTCTTTTATAATTACAGTATCAAATACTATGCTAAATAACAGCCTACATGCTTGCTTGTGTTGTACATAATCAGTGGGGAAAACTGATTTTTGCAGAGAAATCCAAGTTTCTAAACCTGGTCTGTTTTTCAGTGACAAAGGCAGGGAGAGAACAACACTGCAAACTTGACCTTTCCATTCTTTGTCACTTTTCCATCAACTCAAGCAGCTGGTAGCCTGAATAACTACAGAGCGACTGTTGCTCAGTCTTTGTGCAAACAATTTGTATTTACTCAAATATGCATTTCCTTTGACACGTAATAGCTCACAGCTGGTACCTCCTCAGAAACTGCCCACAGAGCCACTTCTATTTAAGGTGGTGATGGTACATACACTGCACAGTTTCCCCTCCAGCATCTCATTTCACACCCTCTCCCATTATCATTGCTGTTAATAGTACACTGACAAGAGGACTTCCATTTTTGTGCTGCCTGTCACTGGGCTCAGTGGAGAAAGTGGGATGAAGGTTCAGGAAGCCCTCTGCCTCCACTGTGCTCATACCAAGCTACACTGGTCCACAAATTCAGGGCCCACCTAGGAGAGGAGTCCAGCCATGATGCAAACTTCTGTGTATGGAAATTTCCAGTCACAGAAAGACACTACACACTTCAGAAGCCAAGAGTGAAGTTCCTGAGCCCATGTCAGTTCTACAGGCTGTGCAGGCCTTGTCAGTGCATTTAATACGATGGAGAAGTGATACAACATCTGTTAAACACACAAGGATTTCTCAGCTAACAAGCACATACGGTTGCTCACCATTTCTTCACTAGAGGGAGTCCAAGACAAGGATTAATGAGCAACCTCCAAAGCTAATTAAGCAGCAGTGTGGTGTTGGAATAAAATAGGATGCTGAAAACTGAATGATCCCTCGAAAGCCAAACAACACCTGCCATGTTTGAAAAGGGCTTTTATTTTTCTTTTACAAAAATTAATTTCTTATGTTACGGTTACCTTTTGAAAGGGACCCTGAAAGCACAAGTGAGCACTATGGTAATGATGCTGTTCCTGAACAGACATCTCTGTACCATGCTTGATCTCTGAGTACGTACAAATGGATAACAAGATGAGATTTGCTAGGCATTTTAAATACCCAGGTACTGACCAGGAAAAATTACTGTTTGCACTTACAGCTGGAAACTCCTAGACTAGGATCCTACATGTCAGTGAAATAAAAAGGCAATGTTGTACTATTTGTGCCAAAAACATACAGCTGGAGGAAACAGGATTATACAGGTGCCAGCTTGTTTTCACTCCTGAGGCTGTTCAAGAAACAGCTTCTTTGGAGGTAGATGACAAGTTAGTTTATATTGGCTTTCTCCCCCTGGAATTCTAAAGCTGAATATTGCATGTATAAAAGCTAGCTTCATTCAGTCACTGAAGCTCCCAGATCACCAAAGAATAGCCCAGCAAATGGATAAAGATAACTCTGTTAAATACACAAACTGAGATAAAGGAATAAGCAGTTGTCATCCAGGCATACCTTAAGTTTTTGAGCAGAGGTTCCACATATCCCTAGTTTAATTATCTGTGTCCAGTGTCATGCTGCTTACTACACATAAAACCATGGCTCAATTTCAAGTAAATAGTCCAAATACCCTCTTTCTACACATTTTATTTTTAACAAGGGGAAAATTAAGTGCTATAAATGTTCACTTATTTGTGTTCAGTGTATTATAAAAAGGTAAATAACTCAGTAAATCACAGACACTATTCAGAATCTAAATAACTATCTGTATTTTAACTTTCTACAGTATTTACAGACAAGAAAAATAGCCAGTCATCTGTCCTGATGAGTAGATTTAGTTCACATCTACAGGCAGTGACAGTATCACCACAATAGCCTTTATTAATTGATCTATTATTACAGGTCCCCAGTTGCATTTGAGTCGGCACAGTCCTTGTATTAACAGCTGCTTGTCTTTCAGTTGGGCTGACTGCTGTCTTGTACATTAAGCAACATTAACCACATCAGTGGTTTCCAGTGTTTAAATTTCGATTGTATTACAATTTCTACATTGAAAATGATTTTATTCTAAGGCTAGTAGGAGGGATGAGTGACTTCAGCCAGCACTGGAATACTCCTTACTGCTGCTGTGATCTTTAGCCCCAGCTCCCAAAAGCAACCCTCATAAGCTCTTGCTCCCATTTGCTTAAAAATGAAGTTTTCCTTTGGTCCTTTGGCAGCTGCAGGCAGGCTGGAGATTGCTAAACCATCTGTGCTGTTACGTGGCACTGCAGACCTGGGCCCTGCCAGCTTATGCATGTTTCATCACAGCTCATCTTCCAGTCTAGACATGTCCTAAATGTTTCAGATGTCCCCTGGGCTTCTCAGGACAAAGCCAGGGTGGCAGCAACTATTCAGAGCATTTTTTAGAATTTAAACACAAGAGTCCCCCCAAAAAAACCCCAATAAAAAACCCCTCAGAACCCAAATTGCAACACAGTAGTTATGAAATAGGGAAAAAAGAGTGCTGGGACTGGATGCAATGCATTCACACACTGCCACAAAGGACTAACTGAAAAGATGCAGTTTGACCCAGAAAATCACTAATACACACCCCATCCTGCTCATGTGTCATCAGCAGATCTTCAAGAGAAAGTAATTGTATGTTTTAAAACAATGAAAACACTAAAATACTTTTATGCACTATCACAATTGAGTATCTAAACCTTTGTGATGTGAAGAATGAATTCATATTTATGAGTTGGGGAAAAAAAAGCTAACTCAAGCTTATTTTAGGCAGCCATTAGCATTGTAAATGCAGCTCACTTCTCACATGGCTGTTCTTCTGGACGCACAGCTCCTTCCTCAGTGTTGCCCCAAAACTGGCTGCAATCTGTCCAACACTTTGGGTAAGTGTGCATCTAGAAACAAGTGTGTCCTTTTTTCCTCAAAAAATAGCAATGTTCAAAGGAAGCATAGAAAAGATGCATTTGGAAGAAGCTGTTCTGAACCACCAGCTGTAGGCTTTCATCCCAGCTATTAGTACTAAACATTTTATCTGAATAATACACAAGGGAGAGAAGGAGAAATTTTCTTCCATATCACACAAAGCAATGCTCATAAGATAAGGCAATTCTGCCAAAGGACCAGGAGGATCTGAAAGCTTTTCAGTTTTGTGCACACATAGAGAAGAGTGAGACTTTCATAGCTCCACACACCATTCATGATTCTCCAAATCTGTGTGAGCAAGACAGGGCAGAGCTTTCTGCTGCAATCATTTATGACACTCTTGTGCTATAAATCTTTTATGACATTCTTTATGACATATAGAATAACAGAAGTGACATTCTCTTGAGTGGACACCACCACTGACTGTCAAAATCTTCTGCCATGCTGGGATGATATGGTTTAATTTCTGGAAGACAGCAGGTGTCTGGATTTACAGTTGGTAGGGCTACACTGGATGTTAGAAGAGAGAACTTTTTCAAAGCAAATGTCCACTTTAAAACTCTCAAATTTTCATCTCACTATTGTAAGGATGGGCTCCAGAGCTACAGTCTTCCACTCCAGACACTCTCTCTCACATGAATATACAGCGATTCTGTGTTCACACAGAAATGCTTCCAGTAATACTATGTATTTTCTCCACATAGCTGTCTTAGCTGCCACACTCAGCTCTCCAACAGCTGGTCGTTTCCCTCTCAGGCCTGCAGGAACTATGAGGATGCAAAGCATTTCCCTACATCTTAAATAAGATGTCTGGAAACCATTTTCCTAAAGAGGTCACGTTCTCTCCACAGAAGGCAGCTTAATCACTCAAACACTGTTGGTCAGTGCCACTGGATCTCTCTAACTGGGGAAAGCAAATACCCTTCAAACGTCTTCGGCCTTTCTACAGAGGAATTTAACAGCTGCAACTGTGAAACCCATCCTTCCCTGACTCTCTTCTTTTTGCCTGTTACGGGATTCCAGCACGAGTTCCTCTGGGGATCATGATGCTCAGTGTCTGGGGAGGGGGAACCCCCCAGTCAGCACCTTGCAGTGCTCTATACGAACTTGATAACACTTAAAGAAACTCAGTGTTTTATTTTTAGCCCTACCAGTGCAGTGCAATGTTTAATGGTCATGCCAACTGCTGTGGAGGCACTTTTACCTTGCAGAGCCCATTCCTTCTTTCCTGAAGGAATTGAACTTTTAGGTATAGAGATGATGAGCAGTTCTCAGGAAGATCTTTTGCAGATGTTGAAGTTAAAAACAAAGAATCTTTTCCTGCTGGAAACAAAACTATACTGCAAAGAAAACCAAACTCCATTTACAAGATAGGCACTGGGGTTCATTGCTGATGCTGCACATTCAAAGAATACCACAAGGAAATCCTGTTCTCTCAGTTTACAAAGTGTGTCTCTTATCCTGTGTTCTTTGGGCATTATGTTTATGCTTTCCTCTTTGGTCCACTTGAAAACATCTGAAGGGGACATAAGCCAGGGAAAATAAAATGTGAAATTACATGTCCCATTAATTACAGAAGCCCTGTAGGTAGATGATTACTAAATTGCTATAAATACATTTTTGTATCCAGAGGACTAGAGGTTTCTTGTGTTTAAGGTGTCAAAAGAACATGATTTCTCATATTCCTCACTGAGACTGGATTTCTCTCCTTCCTGTATAATCAAGCAAATATATAAATACCAAGCCTATAAAGAGATAAGTGATCAAGTTTCTTTGACCTCCTTTCCACATCTTTACCTGCTTATCTTAGCAGTAGGAAATAGTAGGAATAGCCTCTGTGTCTGTGTGTATAGAGTAAGTGGTTTCTGACCTGAAAAGATTCAAATTTAGTGGTTACTAGAGGAGGATATAATCAAGAACAGTGTGAGACAACAGCTGTTGGACCACTCACCACTCAGACAACTTCTACCTCCATACTGTGCTTCAGATAACAATACAGCTTTCATATTGGTAAAAATAATTCCTTTCAAAGTAATGTACAAAGCCTGGAGAAAACTAAAAAAAAAACCCCCAAAACCTAAACCACGTAAACAACAAAAACACACACTCCCCCCTCCCTATTTCTAAGGCTCCCAGGTTTATATACTACATCTCTGAGTCCTTTCTCTGCGAGGGCAGAACAAAGCACCATTTGATATAATTTGTAGGGGAAAATAATGTTGTTCCAGTTGTACAGAGTCATTTGGGACAGGAAGGTGTAACTCAGGAGTCACTGTGCCAGCATGGCTCAGCCCCAGGAGACCCTGGCTGTTGCTTTCTAATCAAACTAGTCCATGCAGTGCTCCACAAGACATATTCACTCAGCATGTTATTTTTGCTACTGAGAATCTCTACAAAAGCTCCAACAAACTGGTATAAACAAATGTTGAATTTAACTTGGATTTTTGCTTTCATGGAATTGTTTTATTTCAAATGAATAAAGAATGTTGCATTCCCTGCTATGAAATGCTGAAAGTGGTTGGGGGGAAAAAAAAACCCACAAAAATTGAGGTTCTGTTACCTTTAATCCAGCTATTCCACCACCAATTTGCTTTTCACTTTAAAAAGGAAAAAATTCAAAAGGAGCAATTTCACTTTCCTTCTACCCTTTCAATCACAAGATGTAAATAAAAAAATTCTAGTAGAAAGAAAGTAGTATAGATTTTACATTTCATACTTGAGAAGAGTTATTATCAAACCCTTGCCTGGGTTGCCCTTGCTTTAACTAGTTTGTCCTCAAACTATAAATCCTCTCCTTTTTTGTAGCAAGTAACAGAACGTTTTAATTAGTGGATGATGGTGAGTGGGCTCAAAACAGCCTCCTCAAGTCAAGTGCTTAATTGCTCTCATACTGATAAGAGTCTTGGTCCTGCTGCAAGGAAAAAACCCCACTCCCTTTAAAAAAAGAGTAAAATTTTTCTTTTAACATATGCAGTATGACAATATTTGTCTGTAAGTACTCAGTGTCTTCCTGAGTCCAGGTACAGAGCATCCAAAAGCCAGCACACATACACTTTTTTCTGTTGCAATTCTTTCCTCTGTAATGAATCATCCTTGACTTACTGCCCCAGGAGTATTTTGGTGCAGCAGCTTTTTAATGGGAAATCTTGGATTAGCAAAGTCTCCTGTTTTCTCCATAAGAGAAATTCCTACACAGACTACAGTAAATAAGATTGTGTGTCTTCAACTTTCCACATCACATTGCATACCTGACTTCAAACACGTGTAAAACAAGCCTTTCAACTCAATAATAAAACTGCAGTTAGCTTGCAAGCTTGTTATCTCTTAGAAGTTAGTTTAAATCTGGATACTAGTTTGCAAATACTCAAGCTTCTTTTAGAGTGGCTGGAGAAAGGAGTAAGACATCCGGCAAAGTTAGAGGTATGGGAGTTTCACCTAACAGAATTACATAGAAATTTTCAATTCTCCATCCCAGTTTTGCAATAAATGAGCTGTAGCTACAATGTAAAGTTTTAAAACAAACTAACAGGACTTTCCACCTGTAACTCACTCAGGACCAAGTCAAACCCCTCAACTAATGCTGATCAGTACTTTTTCATTTTTTAAAACTGTTTCAGGAAAATGAATGAAATGTGAGTATCAGCACACTATTTTAGCCAGGCATTCTCTGAACTGCATCCAGACTTGAAGTCAGCAAGACGACATCTGTTGAATTTAGCACACTTTGGAGTAGTTTTCCTGAGTGCCAATGTGAAAAGCATTGATGACTGGATATTGAGTAATTGTGGAGTGGTGTAAATTGGGCTTTTTAATACAAGGTTGTGGATTTTTCCATAGGTACATTAACTCCCTTTATGACAGGTCAGTATTAGAGTGTTACTACTGTAATTTATTTTATTTCTTCCTACTTTGTAGCAGGTTCTAACACGGCTGTTAATAAGCTGCCTCTGACAGCAAAACAAAGACACACTAAACCTTGAAAGACCATTCCTATAATACCATTCCTGAGCAGGATCCTCACCTCACCAGTCAAACATTACTGGAAGGTGTTGTAAGTGACAGGATGCTTAATTCAGCAGCTACTTGGCCCTGTATCACCTACAGAACTCTGGGGTTGGGACCAGCAATGTTTGTGTGCCGAAGGCGAAGAAACAGGCAGAATCCATATTGTCCATCACTAGCAAACCAGCTGTCCACAGGTTGCTAGTAGTTTTTAAACAAAGCCATTTTTTGATATGAAGTCACCAGAAGGAGGCAGTAAGGTATCTCTGGCTAAGGCAGAGGTTCAGTGATACATAAAAGGTTTTTGAACATGCAGGTTTCACACTGGGCCTGCTCAAGCTCAAGCCCAAAAAAGGGGAATAAGCTGGCAGGGAGTCTTGTATTTAAATTACAGAAGTTGTCCCTTCAGGTAGTTGTTTAATGTTATTTAATGGTTTGCTGCCAAAACATTTATTGTATTCTCTCTGAAAAAGTAAAATAAACAATTCTGGCCATCTAGGCAAGAAGCAGTTCCCACACTGAAGATAAAGTGCATTACTGTACATCCAAAGGCTACTGTGGATGTGACACTTCAGTGGTGGGTACATGGAAGGAGTAGAACCTGGGTGACTTTAGTTACCTGGTTTAAAGGACTATTCCCAATTGAGAAAGAAAATAAAGACTGGATGAGGATGGGTCTGGTTTCATCTCCTATGTAACTTGTGAAACAGAGAGTGAAGAGAATGCAGGTTCAGATGTGAGGTTTCTACTGAAGATGAGACTTTTGAGGGATCAAAAATTTCAAAATGTAGCTCCACTTATAAAAAAGAAAATGGACTCTTCAGCGAAGACAGATCTGCACATAAGAGTGGAAACACTTGTGACACCACTGAAATACCTTAAATGGTAGTACTGTAATTCCACAGTTCTGACCGTGGGTCACAGGTTGTTGGCACGCTGTGGAACTTTAAATTTTATTTTTCGCTTTAAACAGACTCTGTTCAAGAGCACAACAGAAGTGCTGTATACAGTAATGAGCAAAGTAAATAGGAAAAAATTCAAATAAATTAATAACAATTCTGCTGTAATTAGAAAAAAAGGAAACATGAAGGAACAGCCTTTCAAACCAAATATCACTATTAAATGCATCCATTTGGTAAAGCAGACGGCCTCTAAGTGCAAAGACATCATTTATGAATATCCAGACAACACCTGATAGAAAAAAATCTGTGAGAAAATAACAGCCACCTCCTACAAATTAATTTCTAAAGATAGATACCAACTTTGGAAAAATCTCTGGTTATTGCCTATAATTCCAGATAAATCCTCAGCAAACATGAGCTCTCTCCATGGTTGGTGTAGCCAGCCATTACCTCTTTCAACTCAAGACACCCTGGTGGATTCAGTGATTAGCACATCCACAGAGTGCTAGTCATCCTCTAAAGCATCACTGGGGATGGCTGCATAGGGCAGCTTCTTTCCCCTTCGGTTCAAAATTTACCATCATTTTAACACAAGGAAGCTGCTCTCTGGGCACTCTGCTCCACCAAAATCCATACATTTTGCAACCACTCTGATTTTCCTGCTCATCTCACTGTTTTTCTTCTCTACCTATCCCATGAAAGAAGCATTATCTTGCTAACTTTTATTCCTCAAGTTTTAAAGCTAAAGTAGAACTAACATCTCCATTATTTGTATGCACTCACCAGGAGGCAGTGAGAACTCAGGATCCAAGAATTGTTTAGGTTGGAAAAGACCCTTAAGATCAGCAAGTCCAACAATTATCCCAGAACTGCCAAGTCCATCACTTAACTATGTCCCTCAGCACCACGTCTACATAGCTTTTAAATATCTTCAGGGATGGTGACTTGACCACTTCCCTGGACAGCTTGCTCCAATGCCTGCCCACCCTTTCAGTGAAGAAATTGTTCCTAATATCTGATCTAAACCGACCCCATCATAGCTTGAAGGCCATTAGCTCTTGTCCTGTCCTTTGTTACTTGGGGAAAAGAGACCAACACCTCGCTGTGACCTACTTTCAGGTCCATGACAAACAGGAGTTGATCTAAGACCATAACATAACCACTCAAGTAATTCAAAACCTCAGCAGAGAGGATTATACAATATGCACAAGACCCATATTCTCTCATGCTAGAAAAAAGGAAATGAAACGGGACTTCTACTCACAAAGCAGAGGAGTAAGTTCTCAGGAGATGCTGAAGCCAAGGAACAGCATCGCTGTTGCAGCAAAGGTACCATCAGGGACTATTTGGATCAGTTGCCCACCCCATTAACCTAATAGTACCCAACCTTAAGAGGGAAATCCTGGTGCTAATTAGTGTCTTGGCAAGCTCACTTGGAGATCAAGGTCCAGGGTTTAAAATGGGGCTGTATTTCAGGACCATTGAAGTCAAGGATTCCTGCTGCTGGCACTGATGGCTGCTGTCAAAATGTTTTATTTAGCTCCACTCAGGAATAACATTATTGTGACTATAAAACAACAGTGCTATTTATATGGTGTGGCTACCCCCTCTTGGGCAGAAAAAACATACAGGCAAAACTATAAGCAGGTATTGGCCACTTAAAATAGCAAATGAAAAAGGAACAGCTAGAGAAGAAAAAGAGTGGCTCCCACCTCCTGCCATAGCACATGGCAGCCCTCCTCCCAGCTCAGGGCCTCAGCTCCTGTGAGGGAAAGAGAAGATGTGTTTCTCTGTGGGGCAACTGTCATAAGGCCTCCAAGCCCCCTCCAGTTCAGATGGGATTGCTTATTTAATGCTGCTCAGCTTTGCAATACGGGAGCTGGTCAGAAAAACCTCTGCGAGGATGTTTCCATCTGCACTTAAAACTCCTAAATAAGCCAGGCAAAAAGGCTGACAGAAGCAAGCGGCAAAGAGGAGCTGCAGGTTTTGATTTTTGAAAATTCTGTTTAAACTGACTCATTCCCCTGTGATAACTCATTAAAGTCATGCTATATATTAAACCAGGGGCGTAAGCCAGGAAAACATGCAGCACACCATCCTCTGCAGGCACCCAGCAGTGCTTAGAGCAGGATGGAGGCAGCAGCATCTGCAGCCTCTCAAGAATGTCTTGTGCTCTTTTAATAGTTCTCCTTGGGGGGTGTGGAGGTTTGTATCACGTATCTTTCTCCCGTTGCTGGATCAAAAATAGTGCTCTGAGTCACTTGTCACAGGCAGTTAGACAGTCACCAGCCATGGAGCACATGCATCCCATCGCCTGCTCGGGTCCCAAGGCCTCCTTCACACCAGGGTCTTCTCATCTCAAGCAGCATCCTTGCTGGAGCAAGATCTGCAGTGCTGATTAAATCCCTCTTTCTGCTGCAGCACACACTTTCAGTGGCAGATGATGTCCTTTGATCCAAAAATACACTGAAATGGGAGAGAATTTTTCGACTGCCTTCCAGAAAGGTTGTATTCAGTTGAAGGGTTTGAGATGTCCTCCTCGGAATGGGGCAGCTGGCCCTGGATAAATGAAGTTCCACATGGGAACATGCACTGCAAAGAGCACTGACCCTTCCCACTTTTAGTGGCAACACCAGCATGACTTTGAGCACAAGGAGAGGGAAAGGTGCAACCAGAGAGCCTATAATACAGTGAATTTTAACCTTCTCATCCCCTCAACCCCAATCTGAAGAGCTAGACCCCTTTCCCTTCTACACAAACCTGCAAAATGAACAAGAGGGAATAATCCATGGTGGTTTATCAATATCCAGTTCCTAGGAATAAATATTTTTATGCTTTGTACAAATAGACTTCCATTCTTTGCACAAACACACTGTGAAAACTGCAAGCTTGGCAATTTCACAGAGGTTTTTGGGTTTCTAACATTTATTTTAATTTTGTATTTTGTTTCCCAGAACACTCTTGTTCTTTATCCCAAATCAAAACAACCTGTGCTAGCAGATCTCCTAATTTAGGGGCCACTGATGTACCAAGAGGGAATGGAAGAGGAAGGAAAACATGAAGAAACAAATTCCGTTTTCAAAGAACTATTAATTACGCATTAGTTTGATATTATTGACTATTAATAAATTAATAACCAGGAGGGTCAGATGCCAAAAAGTCCTCCTAACGCTGCTTCCAGCAGGGCTCTGTTGTGACTCAGACCTTGCCCAACACACAGCAATATTTACCCGTTGGATTGAATAATGCTGATCATGCCCAGCCTGCAGTCTCACCTTACAGGGCAGCCTGAATTCTGACATTGACCCTGTTGCTAATCTATGCTAGCATCTAAACCATGGCCTCGTTAAAGACTTCTACACCAGTCTCTCAGAGCTGCTTTTTAGGTCTCTGATCTCTCATCTCAGCATTGTCACATCTGCGCTTCAAAAGAATATAGTTTATTACATCTTGACATTGCCTTCCCACTGTGTGATTTCTGGATTTAAATGTATTTATTTTGTGTCCCTGACTCTCTTTTGCCTTAATATGCAGCCTGTTTAGTTCACTTCTGGTTTGTGTCTATTTTACAGGGACATGTCCCACTTAAGTACAGTGCTATAATACTGTACTTATCATATGCCTTGAGGGATAAAGCCACAAAGTCGGACCTTGTTATAGTCTAATTCTGTGTAAGTATGTCCCTTGATTTCATTAGGAAATGCAACATGAAATTGATATGCCCAGTGGCTCACTAGCAGTCACTGCAAGTATTTTAAAGCTATGGCACAAAACTTGTAAGTTCTCCAGCCTCTCTGATTAACAAGTTCTGTGACCCTTCTCTTCATCCAAGCAGCTTCACAAACTCCAATTCGAATGCACCCAACAGGGTGAACTTGTGAGAACAAACTGATAATGATCTCTGGACTCTGAAACACAAGTCCCATGGACTCAGTTCTCTTCACCACACCCAAAACTCATCACCAGATCACTACAAACCCCACACTTCCTTGTGTCCATGTCCACGCCTCAGCCAGGGTCAGCCCCGAGCACGCAGCCTCCAGCTTCCCCCACGCAGGTTTCTGTGCACAGGATGTGTGGGAGACACAGAACACACGCCCTGGCTGCTCAGCAGGATCCAAACTGTGATACCAACCAAAAAGCAGATGTAGGCTAAGAAAGAATGTTCAAAACCTCACTCACTTCGGACTCCAACTATGGAAAACACAGTGTTTGCTCATGGCTAAGAACGAGGACTTTTCTGTGTCAAATGACAGCACTGACACCTTCTTCAGAACATTCCTACAGAAAATGGGGGTGCTCAGCAGAAGTACAACTTCAAGACATTTTCAGACACCTGTGCTCCTAAATACTACATAAATTACAAAATTAAAGGATCCTCAAAACCAAGAGGTATCCCTAGTGCAAAATAAATACACTTACTCTTCCTTGTTCTGCCACTGAAATGCTTCTGAATATTTTAAATGGTGAAACAACAGAAGGATTTTAGGTCACAACAATCCTGAGATTCAAAATCACCAACTTTGATTCAAATAATTCACTATGGTGATTTTAACAGCACAAATCCTGCCCTCGTCATAATATTATGATGCCTCTTCACTGCAAGAGTTGGAAAATCAGGCAAATTCTTGTAAGAGAAATGACATAAAAGATGGTCCTGAGAACATCCCAGCGAAAGCAAGCTATTTCCTCCCATCTTTCCCCTCCCATTCACAGTGAACAAAGAGAATTTTCTACCTCTCTGCTTCACAGATTTCCCTGAGGCAAAAAAAAGCTTGCATCAGTTCCTAAAAACAGCTGCATGGTATTGCTGCTGAAACTGCTTCACATATAGGTCAAATCTTGAAAAGAGCTTGAAAAAATGTAAACAGACCCGTAAATGTTTTATAAGAGAACCTTAAGGTGTATCTGACACATTGAAATAAGGCGTTAAAGAGACTATGAAGAAGCCAAACATTTCATGTCAATGGAAAGCAAACTAATATTTTGCCTATGACTCTTGCAAGAATAGAGCAGTAGTACTGTGACAAGTGGTAAAAGACAGTGGACTTTCAAAGGAACAAAAGTGCCTAGGAAATGCAGGTAGCTCTGCTGCAAGTGCTGGAAAATAATGTGACAAACTGAGTCTTACAAGAAGAAATTTAATCATGAAAGGCATTTAATCATCCCTTATTTTAAAAAACAAGTGGGGGTTATGAATTGCAAATGTAAAATATGCCTTTCCAAATTTTCTTTGCTCACTACCTGCTAATGCTAGTTTTACTGTCTTTTTGTTGTGAAACTCGTATCACACTTTCAGAGCTGTACACAGAACAATATTGGTCTACTGGGAATTTGGAAACTGAGCAGCTATTTATTCCTGTCTCTGGCAGTCTGATAACGCTCCTACAGGCCTCCAAAAAACTGAAATACATAAACAGCGAAAATATAACTAATATTTTAGCATTAAAAAAGAATATTTGCTGTCACTCAAACATTATTTTGTTTTATTATAGATGCCTGAAAACATTCTGTAGTCACTATGGAAGTTTTCTTAGACTTATTTGAATGAGTTTCTTATATTGTTACACTGACAAGGCATAAAAAGTCTGCCATGGTATTGCCAACACAAACCATTTTGGGTGTCTGTTGTGAACTCCATAACACGAGACTTGACAGTGGAAGCTCCTTTAAGCTGAAACTAACTTGGTGCCTCTCTGCACAGCTTGTTTAAGCAGGCACTGTAACGCTTATATAGGTTTTATTTGAACACTTTATTTTTTTAACCGTGTGACTGTTTGCCCTGTAATAGCACACGGCAGCTAAAAGGGGTGCTGTCTCCTGATAACTGTGTGTAGAAATAAAATTGCTGCTGTTACCAGTGTCCCCAGACAGCAGATTCGCAGGAGTGTGCTAAGGGGAACTGCTCCTGCTGTCACTGTGAACATGGCTCCCTTGTCTGCTGGTCAATGACAGATCTGGAATTCAGCTAAAAACCAAGGCAGGCACCGTCTCTTGTGTAGGGAGAGCAGGATGAAACTGGAAAGGGAATCATTTTATCAGCAGGAGTACGTTTTGAGACACAGCACCCAAAAAGTGACCACACTCTTACACATCCCTCCTTCCCCCAAGCACAAAAACCTCAGCTTCTTTCACAAAAGGGAAAGGACAGAAAGGTTTTGCCGACTGCATGCAGATATAATTTCAGCATTCAGCACCGCCCTTTCATTTAAAATATGTAATTCTATTTTTATCCCCTGATTATCTAGCAGAATTCACTGTGACCCAAGGGAGAGGTTAATTTTTTTACCGAGTATCCTACTGCCATGTGGCTCGGGGAGGGGGAAATGTTGCTTCTTTTCATGTAGAAATTAAAATACAGAATTTTTCCGATTTATAATTAATTTTAACTGCATATCATCTGTTACTCCTTTTAAAGGCAAAGCGTTGCTTACTATCAGAAATGTACAGTCCAGAAAGGTATTCCTGAATGTTTTATTTTGTAGGTGTAAAGGTTTTTAAAATAAACAGAGGTAAATATTCAAATACATTTCATATTGCATGTGGTAGGAGTGCCTCCACACAACACAATACGGATGATTCAAATCCAGCACTAAATTTCTTTGAGACACAGAGTATAATATATAGACGCTTCTGGATCTGGTATTCTGTCATATGCAGCATTGCCTGACCCTTTTGTGATCATTTAAATCCAGTCTACTTTATTACTAATATTTTGCTATATTGATTGTTCAAGTTAGGAAAAAAGCATTTAAAAACTACTGACTTGCAAACACTGCAAGACCCTAAAAACTGCAATCTCTGAGGATAAATATACGTTTATTTTTTGAGAAAATATGTCATTACCTGCAGTCGAATCAATGCAGAATGATGGTGCAATTAAATAGTCTGAATTGAAATTTAAAGCTGCAGACCATGATTTTCCTACACCCATTTCTGCTTGAAATCTTTCACATCTTTAAAAAAATATAATTAGCTTTAGATTTCCCCACAATAAATAACACCAGAACATACCTTGTGCTACCAACCTGAATTTTTAAAAAAAAAGTAAGAGGCCACCTCAGTGTTTTGAGTTCATGAGATCTTTCAGATACAAAGCCCTAACAGAGTTTCCCAGTCAGAAGGCATCAGGAAGGCTCATCGCTTATGGTAAACTTGGGTTTTAGCTTGACAGACCTCCTCCTTATTGTGCCTTTCGGGGACAATGTCATGGTGTCCATAATACTCTTGTCCTCCTCCAGCTGCCTCGCAGTGCACGAAGGGGTGGGCACTTTCACCGTGTTGCCAAATTTAGAGTAGTCCACAGAGTATCTCCCATCTTCCTCGGCCACAATGGGCACAAACCTTTGGCCCCAGAGGATTTCATCCGCCAGGTAGGAGGTTCTGGCTTGAGTGGTGATGCCGGTGGTCTCCACCACCCCTTCCAAGATGACGATGATCTCCAGGTCCTCGTGGTGGTGAAGGTTCATGGGGGAAATGTCGTAGAGGGGGCTGTTCTTGTCTATCACGTGGTAGATGATGAGCGGGGAGACGAGGAAGATGCTGTTGCCCCCCACGGGGTTCTCCATCTGGATGTCGATCTGGTTGAGGGGCACCACCTCCCCCTCCAGGCTGGCGGTCTTCTTCACCACCTGCATGCGGATGGTGGCACTGATGATCATGCTCTTGCGGAGGTCGCCCACCCGCAGCATGAAGCACAGCTTGCCCTCCCGCAGGGCGATCACCGCGTGCTTGCTGAAGATGAGGGTCTCGGCCCGCCGGTGGGCCTGCGACGTCTTCATGAAGATGCAGCCCAGCATGATGGCGTTGATCACCAGCCCCACGATGTTCTGCACGATCAGCACCAGGATGGCGGCCGGGCACTCCTCCGTCACCATGCGCCCCCCAAAGCCGATCGTCACCTGCACCTCGATGGAGAAGAGGAAGGCGGAGGTGAAGGAGTGGATGCTGGTCACGCAGGGCACGAAGCCGGCCGGGGCTCCCGCCGCCCCCTCGCCGGGGTCCCGCTGCAGCCGCGTGCTGTGGTCCAGGTCGCCGTGGGCGAAGGCGATGAGCCACCAGACCATGCCGAAGAGCAGCCAGCTGCAGAGGAAGGACATGGTGAAGATGAGCAGCGTGTGCGGCCACTTGAGGTCCACCAAGGTGGTGAAGACATCCTGAAGGAAGCGCCCCTGCTCCCGGATATTTTTATGGGCCACGTTGCAGGCGCCGTTCTTGCCCACGAAACGCGCCCGCCTCTCCCGCGCGCGGTACCGGGCGTGCTCCGGCACATCCTCCGCCAGCCGGGTCAGCACGTACTCCTCGGGGATGATCCCCTTCCTCGAGAGCATGGCTCCCCTCCGCCGCTCCGCCGCTCAGCGCCGCCCCGAGCAGCCGGGGGCGGGAGGCACCGTCCGCGTGTCCGTGTGTCTGTGTGTCCGTGTGTGCGGCGGGGACGGGGGGGCGGCCGCGCCCGGGGGCCGAGCGGGCGAACGACGGCGCCGCCGCAGCCCCCGCCGAGCCGGTCCTGGATCGCTCCCCGCGACAGCTGGGGGCGTTTCCTTACCTTTTACCCTCGGCGTGGTGTGTTGTTTTTTCCCGTTCTTTTTATTTATTTTTTTTTCCCCCCCTTGAGGAATGGTTTCGGGCCGCGGTTTATGTGTAAACACTTGTTCCAGGATGGATTTACTACCCCAGCTGTCTTCTATTAACCCGGGGTTGCTTTGTGGGATGTTGTGGCTTCGGGTCGGGAAATGGAAAAATAAATTAAAAAATAATAAAAAATGTTTTATTTTTAATAAAGGATATGATAATAACAATAGCAATAATAATAATAAACAGTAATAATAATCAACAATAATAAACGGTAATAATAAACAATAGTAACAATAATAAACAATAATGACAATAATAAATTCCTGAAATTCACCTGCATCTCTCTGTAAGTAAGAGGAAAACATTCAGCTAATAAATCAGGCAGGCGTTGGTAGGAAATTGGCTCGAAGAAGCTAAATGTAAGGATGTAATGTTTACACAAAGACGTGGAACTAAAGGGGCCCAATCTCACTTATAAAATTTGTTTGAAGAAGCTACATGCAAGGATGTAATGGTTACACAAAGACCTGGAAAAAAGCTCGATCCTATTTTTGCTAGAGTTATTTAGACTAAATAATTTTATTTTTTGGAGGGGTCAAAGGAGCCCATGAAATGAGGTGAGCTATGGCTGCTCAGGAAAATGTCTATAGTCCAAATAGCAGTAAAAGTTGGAAAAAAAAAAATCCAGCTACAAAGGGTTAACCCCCACTGACATGAACTTCCAGACAGGCATATCCTGGAAGAGACAACAAAAGGAGGCAGGAAACCAGAACCCATCTATGGAACTAAGATGCTCCTGTGTGTGTAAATACATACATGTGCATGCCTATAAGGATGTATCTTCCTGACAAGATGCATTATTTAAAAACATTCTGATCTTACTTCTCTACTGTGTAAACAGTAATATTCTCATCCACACGTTTACTTGCTCTGACTTAAATATTTTATTTCTATTTCAATATAGACACCAACATTGTAGAACTGCTAAAGCATCCTAGGATATTCTGGATAAAGAGGCTTTTCTTTAGTGCCAGTGGATTTGTGATTATTATTTTCTTACTGCACATGTCCATGGACTTTCAGTTTTGGCTTCAAGTGTGGCGGTACACACCGTAAGCAGCTATTGGCATCGATTCCCTGGGCAAGGCAGTTGTCCAGTTAATGTCTGGGAGTCAGCCAGCTGGGGTTGAAGTTGACTGTCCCCACCTACAGCTACTTAAAGCGGCCCACTAGGGATTTCAGAAGTGTTTGGAAGTAATCACTCTGAGCTCTCTGAGCAGTCGTTACCAGTCTTGTAATTAAACATTTACTATTACTTTTGACTACTTCTACTTTTTATGTATGAATAGGTGCATGCCCTTGCACACATCTAGTCCTCTTGGAGGGTTCAGTTTACCAATACTGCACGATTTTTCTTGTTCATATTTCTTGCTTCTTTGATAACTAAAAGTAGAGTAGCAACAAGGTGCCCTGCTATGTGGCTGCCAGGCCACTCAATGTAGCCAAAGGTGTTTCCCCTTACTCTGTGTCACTTTGTGAGACTCTTTTCGTGTGCTGTGTGCTTAGTGTGAATATGCCACCTGCACCTACACTTTTATTTTGTTAAGTACATGGTTGATATACACAATTCAATTTTTTAAAAAGAGTTTTTTAAATACTTTCCCCCCCTCCCATTGCATTTAAGAAAACAAAAAAACCCTAAAAAAAGGATGAAGTAATTTGAAGATTTACTTGTCAAAGGTGTCGTTCTCCAGCTGATGGCAGCTCATACTTCCCAGAATCTTTCAGTGAGCATGAACAGGCTGTATAACACTTCGCAGTTCACAGACAACATTTCACTCTTGCAGTGATGGACATAGGGATTCAAGAGGCAGTCCTGACTTCTGTGCTGTTTTTCCTTACTCTCTTCTAACCGTGGTCTTATTCTGCACCTTTTCCTCCAGAGGGCGGTACCTCCATTAATGTAGAACGCATAAAAACCTGTGTGCGGGAGAGTGCTTTAAAGAGAGAGTAAATTGCTGCATCTTCTGTCTGGTGCTAGGAATGACCCATGGAACCTGCTACAGCACGGGGTATAGCACGAACACATTCACTGTGTTGGTTTTAGGAATCCTGAAATTTATAGAGCTAGAGTGGTCTTTCCTTGTTTTCCACTTCTGTGCAAGCTTCTAAAAACGCTTCCCCTTCATTGGGACTGTCGTTTGCCACTTTTTCTCTACCTCTGAACTCTTATGGGCTGAGGTGGGATACCAAAGCAAGTGGCTTCTGCTGCTGAATTTCTAGACCAGAATAAAAAGAAGTCCTGTCTTTGTGGATCAAATGACAGATAGTTAAAAGAAGAAGGTGACAGCTCTTCTGAGTGAGCCAGCATATTTGTATTAAGAGCTGCTGAACAAATTGGGCTCTCAGGAATGAATATTCCCACTCTGTAGTATTGAATCATGAGGGGTAAGTTTTTCCACCCACAAAACAGTTTTACATTTCAAAACTTCCCCCGCCCCAATTTATCCTAATTTTAATGACTATCAAATAAGACCTTATGATAACTGTTAAATTAAAATCTAGCTGTCACCATGGCATTACTCTGCTTTCAGAAGCAGAATAAGGCTACAATGGCTTCTCTTAGAAATAAGAACAGAATGAAACTGCCACACTAAGGAAATAAACGCTATAAAGGTTTTCATATAATGGAAGAATTTATAAAAAGCAAACAAAACAAACCCTATTTACATCTTTATGGGTAGCCTACTCCACCAACACCTTTGGAAGCTCTCCCTTCCAAGAGGAGAACTGAAAGCCTGGCCGTGGCTGCTCCGGTGCTGTCTTGCACCCATTTCAGAGCAGCTCTTTGCTTAGCAATGCTTCATTGCTGTGCAAACACACAAGAGCCTGATTCAGTAGTGACTTCTGGACTGCCTATCTTGAGGCAACAAGGTTTATGGACTTGGATAACCACAGTGAGCCTCCCACCACAGAATAGTGTTCTTGGGTGTTGCTTCTGGTCACTGTTGAGACTCTAACCCTTTGGAGTTAGGGGCAGAAACTCTCCAGGACTTGGCCCCATATAAACAAGACCAGCTAAAATGTGCTGAGGTAATGTCAAGTGTGTCCTGTCCAAGTGGCAGCTAAGAGTCTCCCTGTTCACACACATCCATTCAGTAGTGTAGTACCATTAAAAAGATGTATAATCGTTGGACATGAACCAACTCACCCTACTCTCCTGCAATTCTGCTTTGTGAAACATAAGCCTCATTTGAAATGGAAACATATGACACTTGTACTTTGAGTTCTTAATGCTGCGAGTCTTCCTAGCAATATGCTGTGCCCTTTACTCCCCTGCATTTCCTTCTGGGTAAGGTTGTCACAAGCTTGTGTAATAGGAGCTAGTCCAAATTGCAGTGTCAAATCCCAGGCACTTAATTAAAAGCACACGAAACTTCACTTCTCTGTATCTCTCCTCTTGCTATTAAGATTTAGAACCTTCCACAGATGGCTGCAAAACTTCTGAGACTCTCTCTCTCTCTCCAATAAGAGATCTTCTGCAGTGCTGATCCTGCCTTACACCAGCACTGGGAAACTTGGAGACAGCATACACAGTAGCTGTAGGAGAAACGTGTTCTGTGCCCTTGAAAGGATAGTCACCTGTCTCCCATTTCTTCTCTCATTGCGCAGTGGAAGCCTAGTGTCCCAGAGTGAAAACACACCAGTAGTTCTGCAGTCACTTTTTCTTGGACACTGCCCAGCAAATGATCCTGGAGGAGGAGAGATCTCAAAACTGCCAATTTTCCCTCTTCAAATGTAGTAGGCAATGTCGGAGTTCATGCATTTCATCTGCATAACCATATCCTTTTTCCCCACTGTTAATGCTATTCATGTTACCCTTTCCTGCTGGTTTTATTTCTTTGGCACCAGTTACCTGCCCTTCAGTGTTGCCCAAATAACAGCAGACAGATGCTGCAAATACTCTGCTGTGGCACTGGTAACACTACTTACACAGCTACAAGAGCTCTTCAGTTTGCCTTGCTCTCTGCTGCATTGCTTGAAATAATGCATTAAAATATCACATATCCCATGAGAACACCAAGCTGTCTTTTTCTAGAAAATGAAGCCTTTAAAAACAGATTCCAAATTAATTGAGAAGACTAAAGAGAGAGAAAAGAGTTATCCCAAGTGCTAGGAATTCTTCAAAAATTGAAAGATGGCATAAAAAGAATAATGGTAAAAAATAACACTGTAGCCTTTCATTGGGTTATTGACATTCTAACCCCCTAAAAATGTTGGAATGATTCTCACAAGGGAGGGATGAGTAGCTGTCTAGTCAAATTAGGCTACTTTCAGTGGTTAAAAGTTACCTTAATAAATATACATAATTTTAAGGATCATAGTGAATCCAGAAACAGCAGGATGGTGGGTGAAATATGTGAAACAAGGAGAAGATGAGTTAAGCTGTCATGGCTCTGAGCTACAGTGAAAGATTTAATACTGTTTATTTACCAGGCTTGGAGGGATAATTTCCAGATGAATTAGTATGTCTGCACTGCTTTGGAAACAGTGTGCACTAAACACCGATACTTGAGCACAGCCTGCCTCTCTCCTTTCAGCTTCTTCACAGATTGGGAAGGAACCTGGCTCAATCCTGCTTGGAATTGGTGTCAATGGGCAAAGAGGTGGAATCAAATTGTGATGAATTTCTATAAGGTATTAAAAGAGAGTCTAAGACAACACAGGCACCATCAATAAACCACAATATAAAAAATACTTCATAGATTTTATATTTGGATACTAAAGCTTTACAAAGTCATATGATCAAGAGAGATACAAGCTTTTGAGAAATACCTTTGGCATATAATTTTCCCTTTTGCATTTATTCAGTCATGAGTGTTATCTGCAGTAGGACTATGACACATAAAAAGTAACATGTTAATAAATGACTGGAGAGATTTGAGAGTTACATAAAAACTCCATGCTGGCTATGTTTGTTTGAGATATATCCTGTTGCATTTCACCCATGTAGTTTTTTTCAACTGTATTTCATGATTCTTTGGTAGCAAATAGAAGAGTAGTTTCATACAACAAAGTAAAGTACACAGATAATTTATTAATGCTTCATATGGAGAAAAATGGCTCATTTTATTAAAAAAGGCAAAGCTCAATTTATTATGAAATAATATTTATTTACAGATATTTTACATTTATAGAAAATAATACAATTGTATTCTAAAATGCTTTATTTATTTTTACTACTTATCTGCTTGTACAAAAGAAGCAAAAACACTGTCTTCTTGTTCTAAAAGAACCTCAGGTTTGTCATATTCCAAAATAACCCCTCTCTTCATTACAATAACCAAATCCGCATTGAGGATCGTGTTCACACGGTGCTGAAAAACAAACAAGAAAATTACAGGTCAGTGTATCTATCCAAAATATTCCAAGACAAGACAGATTTCTAGAAATTAATTTTCCTATCGAGTTCAGGTTTGATCCTAATTTATTGTGAAAATAGTGCAGATAAATATACACTTGAAGAGCCATGTGGGTATTCAAGTACCTAAACAGCACATGGGTACTTCAGTGTGAAGAGTCCTGAGTTCACTCTATAATGTCCCTAACCCAGTGTCCTGCTACAAAGTGCTGCCACAAGAAAGTAGCCAGGCAGAGTAGGAACAAGGACAATGTGGTACTGCATGTGAGACTCTCCCAGTCATTAGGGGGTCTTCTTCAGCTTGGTGTGGTTTGTCTATTTGTAAAACTGATTAGACCAATTTTCTAAGACCTTACCCATATCTTCTCTTGAGCTTTCATAAACATTCTGCATCCATATCCTTCGGAAAAGATTTTTCCACACTTCCTTCCCACTGTATGAACAAGTACTCCCTCCTTTTGTATGCTCTAGGCCCTGTTGCTCAGAGCTTAATATGATGCCCCTTCCCTCATGTCCTTATATTGTCCTTCTTTCAGGCAGAAGAGCCCCAGCCTACTTAGCTGATCCCCTTCTGGAACAGTTCCAACACCTCCAATCATCGTTGTGCATCTCAGTGTTTTTCAGCTGTAACATGTTGTTCTGGAGATGAGGAGACTGGAACGACGCACAATATTCAAGGTATGTGCCAACTACTGAATTACACAGTTGTATGTTTTCTTTTTTTGTTCTCTACCCTTTTTCTTGTAAGCCCTAACATTTGTTAAATTAATTTATTAGTGAGAAACCTCCCCAGGTTTTTTTCTGGTGAAAAGAATTACTTCAACTTTTCTGGAATAACATCAGCTTTCATGAATGACCATCAAATAGCCCTGTAAACTGACTGACTTCTTGCTCCTCCTGTTTCAGGGACTCAGGGATTCTTTACACAGCTTACAGAAAGTGCTCTCTTTTTGTTTTTTTTTGTCTGCCTTATTGTTCTTGACGTGTCACATGCCATTTTGATAATTTCTGTTTTCTTTATTTGGCTATGAGTTCAGCTTTTACAAGAATGCCTTTTTGTTTCTAATAATCTTTTTTATTTGTCTATCCATACCACTGTCTTTCTAGCCTTACTCCAGCATTTCCTAATAAATAGCATGCAGTGTTTCTTTTTAAAAAAAATTTAAAAAATCCTGTTGCTTCCTAGCCAGAGGTTCCATAAAATAATCACTGATGGCATCTATAAATCTCATCTCTGCTGCAGCTTCTGTGACATTTCAGTCCACAGGCAGGGAGAGGGGACTGAAATATCACATTCCAGTTGAACTTGCTGCCCTTGTTGTCTAATCTCTTTCACTATAATACAATCAGTGCTGCCATTCTGATAATGTAGTGAGTAACACAGAAGATAATACAGGGTCAACACTATAACTCTTCCCATCCCTGTTCTTCCTCAACACAATTTAAGAAGATATGGCTTTCTCTGGAAAAAACCCAAACAAACAAAAACAAATAAACCCCAAAACTAAAACCCAAACAAACAAAAAAAAGTCAAACCCACTGCTCACTTGACCCCAAACCCACATTGTGTTCCTACTACAGAACATCTTGAATACAAACCCACTTGCGGTAAGCCCCACTTACATTTGGAAGTAAAAACAATAAAAATAAGTTTATTCCAGGATGTTTGTTTGAACTGTGCAGTTTAAAACTAAGAAAGCAAAAGACTAATAAATAAATCTTTCTGAGCCTGTCAACAAACAAACTGGAAAAGATACACAAGTGCAGAATGCAGTACAACTCTGAATTTTCATGCACAGATATCAGGAAATGTCATGTTTATTATTATTTTGGTTTTTTTATAATGACACACGGAATGGATGCCATAAGAGAAACCAGGTTTTCTATTATACATTTGCTAGGTGAAAGTAAAGATTCAAAGACTCCTGAGCATAGATTTCTTGACTCAATTTTTAAACATTAAGAAGCATACTGACTTTATTTCACCTCTCTGAAATATGTGTATTTTTAAACTTGTTCTTAATTAAATGATTATTTTAGTTTGATGAAACTTATTCTTAGATTTCACAGTAGTCAAAGTGTATTGTAGTTTAAATTAGCTTAAAATGAGTAATAGAAGACAGCCTACTTAGATGACATGCCTTTACAGGCAATTGGATTTAGCATCATGCAACATATTTAAGAGGCTGTGCTATGAATTTAAGTAAGAACATAGTATGAAATGGAAAAGAAAACTTACATTTAAACACTACTTACTAAAAAAGATTAATGGCCAAATTAACACATTTATTAACATTGAGAAGAACTGACTAATGGGGCATTTCTGATTCATTTGCTTTAGAATGGCAGCGGAGACTCTACTTACTGCTATTGTCACCACAGTACGGTCAGCAAATGCAGTCATGACCACCTTCTGGAGTATGTTCTCCTATGGAAAGAAGGATATTTGGTGCTTTTCAAACAACAGGAGTAACATGATAGACTCAGTTACTATGAAGGCTTAAGTAACCACTGACTATTTCACGCTTTTATGGATCCTGCATCACAGAAATGAAAAATTAGCTACATGCCAGAATGAAGCCAGGCCTGGTCTCCAGTTAGACCACCCTGCTTGCTGCTCCTGCCACCCCCACTGCCTCTGGGGTTCAGCAGACACAAAAGCTGTGCCCTGGCTCCTAAATTCCTGCTATCGTGACCTCAGTTTTACAGTGAGGAAATACAAGGTGAATTCAGGGTGCTGCCTGGCTGTCTGCATGCTGGCACCTCAGCAATGTGTTCTGCAAGCCCAGGAATGTTCCAGCACATTGGGGACATCTAACACCAAGGGGTGGCAGGGATAAGCAAGACAGTGTGCTGTACCTGGCATATTTAACAGTGGAGATGATATTTAAGATGGTCTTAACATACATAGCTCTCACTCAACAAGTACTCATCCTTTGCTATTTAGGAGACATGCTGTTGCATACCAAACTGCCTAGAAGTGTCTCTAGCACAGATATCTAAAGAACAGATAAGAGCAAATGAAGGTAAGTATTTCAAGGGAGGAACTCTATCCTCAATGTGCCAAAATATAAAATGTGTTTTAACTGGGCTGTGTACAGTACAATTTCCAACTGTACTGACACTCAACACACCAAAATTTTACTGAACTAAAAATTGTAGCTCTTGTAACAACCCCTCCCAATTATGTTCTTTACTTACAGCAGGAAGAAAATGGAAACTTTTGTTGTAACAATGTAATAGATGAAGAAAAAATCCGAAGAATGTACTATTTGACTAAAATCCCATCACTGCCCTATTATTGAATGTGGTTTAACATCTGCCTAGCAACTCCAAACAACTAGTGCTATAATTCAGTATGTTTTTTCTGTGTCTCTGTTTATTTCCTTGACTGTACTTTCAAGCCTTCTAGCTTTCTGACTTGTCCTGTCCACCAAGCTGGGGATGTTTGTTGCTTGCCAATTTACCCCTCACTGACCATCCCAGCTGACTTTCCAAGGCTTTGTTTACTTTAGAAACTCAACCTGCCAATTAAAATAACATGCTTCATTTTCCTAATGCAAGCATTTCTGGAATATCTATTAAATTCCTAGTAACATAGTTGAAAAAGCCTTTAGATTTAGCCATGACTCCCAAACACCTGGACTTGTAAACACTTTAGTCTGCACTAAATATGGCATAAGCATATTGTAGATAGAATTGCTTTCCACCTTTTTCTTCACATATTGTCAGTTGTTTCCCCCTCAAGGAAAACAAGAAATCAGAAACAGTCCAAACTCACTGTTGCCATGTCAATGGATGCTGTGGCTTCATCCATGATGAAGATGCTCGTCTTCCGCACAAAAGCCCTTGCCAGGCAGAACAGCTGTCTTTGGCCCTGGCTAAAGTTTTCACCCCCTTCTGTAACTATAGCATCTGGAAATGACACAGCAAAACCAGTGTTTATGGAGGGACTAAGTATGAGAAGGTCAGATCAGAATAGAGCACACGCTTGGAAAATAATGTCTCACTTTCAGCATAAAGTAATATTTCCGAGGTCTACAGCTGCTGGTGACACAGTTTTGCCTGTTTATTTTCAATGTTCAAACAGTACTTTTGTCTCACTATATTATTTGTAGCTGTAGACATCAAAGTAGCTAAGGATGTTACAAAGCAAGTTTCTCTGAAAGATGTGCAGTCTAGGACACTGTGCTCCCTTGTCCAAGCAGCTTCCATAATTTCTTTACCCGAGGACTGTATAATTTTTTTTTTTTTTGCATGGCCAGGTGATTCACACCTTGAAGCTTTTGAAATCCTCCTCTCTGGACATGACTATTGGAAAATACAAAAGAACATGCTCTAGATTATTCCTGACTTGTTGACACCTTATCTGAATTCACAAGGGTTAGGTTCAGACATACTGAAGTAATTTTACCATTGATTTGAAAAGAAGTCTGCCCCACAGGTACAGTTGGTAAAGATACTACACAGATATAGGACCTTTGCCTGCAGGCAAGCACTTTTTTCTTGTCACCTTACATAAACCTAAAAAGCTCTTTCTTCATCAACTACCCTTTTAATAAATAAATGTGAAACAGGAATGTCATGAATACTTGAAACAATATTCTCAAAAGGAAGCTTTATTACCTAGACCCCCGGGTAGTGCTTTCACCACATGCTTGAGCTGTGCTATTTCCAGTGCTTCCCACAGCATGCTGTCAGTGCACTTCTTCTCAGGGTCCAAGTTAAACCTACAATCATGGATAATTCGAGAACATCAGTCAACAGAAACTTCTGCAATGGATTTCTTCTTTCAGTGTGTCTAGAAACAAACCTGCAGATAATCAGACTAATATGCTAAAGATTTTTGGGCCTGATTCTGATTTATCCTTAGTATAAATCCCCTGAATTTTCCAGATTTAGCTTAACATTTATACCAATGAGACTAAGAATATGACTTTTTCAGTTGAGTAGAAAGGGAAAAGCTTCCTGTTTTGCAGATATCTTTACAGTTTTAGAATCTTTGTTCTGAATAAAGATATTGTCATGTTTTACTCAAAAAAACCTGTGACTATACTCAGCTTAAATTAATATTTATTTTTTAATGAAGGCTAAAATTCTACCCTCTTTTCTTTTAAAAATACTGTCTCTTTGTTCTTCTTGGCTATAGAAATGTTACTAAAGTAATTGAGCTTCATACTGCATTATGAAATGCAAGTCTTCACTACAAATGATAGAATCTTGGATTTATGAACAGGTAACGTTATTTTAGCTTCCTGTGGCCCTGAAATTATAGCAACAAATATGCATCTCATATTATATTACATTAGTATACAGAACAATAATGAAAGATTCAATAGTGCATAACACTCTATGTTTTATTCCTGCTGTATGTGCTGCAAATGACCAGTGCTGGCCTAAATAAATTTTTTAATAGACTAATTAACAAAATAAAGGTAAACAGTCACATATTCTTCTGATGTGAATGAATGATGCTCTATTCAGGCATGTTCAGGAGATAACCATGAGATCTCTATTAGCATAGAGTCAGCAAACTACAGTAGCCTGTATCTTTTTCAGCGCACTCTTATGACTTAGGTAGAAATTATAACTGCAGGTGATGTAACTGTGCACTGAGGATTGTACTGTTCCTAAGATAAATGCCATGGGCATAGGGAAGGACAGTTGTTGCAAACTGGAACTTTTTGCCGTTGTTTCTACTGCCTCATCTTCTCAGAAAAGTAGGAAGAGAATGAAAAAAAGAAGAAAAGGACTAAAGTGTTTAAGTGTCACAGATGAGAGAACAGCTCAAAGATTAAAGTAGAAACATGGATAGAGGCTCCAGGACAAAACAGTCCAGTCTCCCAGAACTTTTCATATTCTATTACTTTCTCTCTGTACAACTATTTTTTAGTCTGTGTTTTTTCCAATCTCATATTTGAAGGCAGAGAGATTGAAACAGATGTAGGAGAAAGAAGGTTCCAAGAAGTTCAGGGTGCCTACGAGTACTTGATCAGTGAACTAAACCAATTACTGGATCCTGGAGGAATAAACAGTGTCTTTCCTTACTTCCCAGGCATGGGAGGCCTTCTGCCAACAGTGTGCTGTCCTGGCTCATGCACTGGGAGACAGCAGTCTGGCAGGGGCAGGTAAAAGCACAGACAGAAGGCAGTGATCCTCCCTACTCCAACTGAGGAGACTGGAATTGAACAGCTTGGCACAAAAGTCATTATATAGTATAATTGTAATATATAATTGAGTTATATGACATATAAGCAATTACATGGTTTTTTATTTATTGCTGATGCTTAATACTTACCGGATTGTTCCACTGAATAAAATAGGATCTTGGAGAATGATTGACAGCCTGGATCTCAATGTCTGTAAGGGGAGCTTAGCGATATCTATGCCATCAATGATAATCCTTCCTATTCAAAAGAAAATGGAAAGTCTGTTTATTGTGCCACATGGCTGCTGGCAAAGACACGGCTTACTTCCAGGCTGAAATGCAGTTCAGCAGGAGCAGGTCTTGTGTCACATATCCCCTTCACTAATGAAACATGCTTTGGCTGGGCAGCAAACACAACCGCCTTGAGACTAAGCCTCAGCTAGAAAGGACACAAATATACCTATAGTATCTTAGGAATTATTAGACACATTAGTTAACTGCTTGACTAATACAAACATCAAAAAACAAGGTCAGACATTGCTTCCATCACTAATTACTGAGGCAACAAGCATTTCAGAAAGCCAAATTAGTGTTGAGCAATATGAAATTTTATCTCCCAAGTACAGCTGTCTTGCTCTGCATAAAGGCTCTGTGGGTGACGTGGCTGTGAAACAGGCTAACATCTTTTTTGAGATGCACTCCATGAGGCACACGGCCATGGCACTCAGAGCAGGAAACATGGCTGGAAATTCCAGGTCAGCAGGACAAACTGCAATCCCCAGCTACTGTATCTTCTGGGCCCAGTGGATCCCACCTGTGCCTTGTGCACGGATCTGTCTTTGTACTTGAACACCTTTCCCTTTTACACTTTGCTTCTGCTCTTGTGACTTAACAGCACAAAAGGCTGTCATCTGTCACTCGTAGACTTTTGCTTCTGTCAAGTAGAATTTTATTGATCCAGCTTAGGAATGGCACAGCTGTTAGGTGACAAATGACATTGGATTTAAACAGGGCCACAAAGTGTGTCCTGCAGATTCAAAAATCACACTTCAGAGCTGCTGATGCTAAGACTACCTTCAGGAGCTAAGCTTGACAGAGATACAAAAGTGTACTCTTACCCTCAAAAGTGTCAACCATTCTGAAAAATGCAAGAGAGAAGGAGGATTTTCCACTGCCTGTTCGGCCGCAGATCCCAATCTGTGACACAGAAAGCAGATGAACATCAGGCAAGAGGAAATGGATAATGTCTGTACTTGACACTTCAGATAAGTGGGTGGAGGAGCTGTTCTGATCCACATGATCCTCTTCTCCCCCTGCCAGTTCAGTCAAACTGAACTGGCTGTAACAGAATCATTAAATTCGCTTTTTGTCTTTAAGGGTCTGAGCATCTGAAGCTAAATGAAGGCCAGTTCTATACACAGGAACAATAGGAGAGCGGTAATGATGAGGATAAAGGCAAGAGAGTCACATGGGAAAGATGAAAAGTAGGTCTAGCACACTAAAGGATCACTGTCACTTCTTCTGGCAGCAGAGCACTGGGATACTGAGAGGGTGTGTATGCTCAAACACATCAAGCTAAGAATCCTCCAGACCCCTTTCCAGTGCACTACATTCTTTAAGAGAAAAAAATCTGCAACTCAGTCATCAAAATAACCTATGGTATGTTTTTTAACTCTGATTTATGTGATGTGCTAGTATAAAGAGCTTCTCAGAATCACTGCAGTTTCTGTACCTTTTGTCCTGGCGAGATGTGGGCATTGACGTGTTTTAGCACTGGTTTTAAGTTGCTGTCATACCGGACACTGAGGTTCTGGATTTGGATTTCCCCTCTGTCTGGCCAGTTCTGGGGAATCTGTGAGGAAGCTGGACCAGAAGAACAGGGAGGGGGGAAAAAAACCATTCAACCCTCTTGTAATAAATTAATTGGTCCATTAAGTGATTTACTATGTTTTTCATGGTAATACACTACAAAATCATTAAAATGTCAGTAAGCTCCTTCTGCATGCTGCACAAAACTGCACTTACAAAGGAGCCCTTCGTAATTTTCAGCTTCTGTTTTGAGGAGGCCGTTGATTCTTTTCACTGCACCCAGCTGGATCTCCATGTCAGCCAGGTTACGGACCATCCAATTCAGATAGTTAGACACCTGATGTAAAGCAAATACATGACTAAATTCCAGATTTTTAGTACTTGCATCATTTGACCAGCATGCAGTTTATATTTCTATACAGAAACACCTCAGTAAGTGAGAAGTTGTGAACAAACTGTATGGTACACACCAACAGGGAGGCAACAATGATTAAAGGCTAAATTTCCTGACCGCAATGCACGGATATTTTGATACTATGGAGATCTCATCTCTATCAACAGAAAACAGGGTGAAGAACAAAAGACAGATGAAAAGACATCATTTTGGTAATGTAAGGTTTGGCAATCTAGAATGACATGCCAGTGCATAATTACAATTGAAGCACTGAGAATGTATTCTTCACAATGCAAGACAGTATAAAAATTATGATGCAATTTGGCCATGTTTTGGTGACATATTTGTACTAACACCTCAAATATTTTATCTGAAAACTGAAGAAAGCATACACTCAAATATGTCAACCATCAAATGTGAACTGAAGTAAACACATGGTTTCAGTGACGTTACAGTACCCACTATAGATGTACCTTCAATCTTCCTGTTCATCTTTGTGCCCTGAAGAATTACAAAAAAATGTTTGGAAGAGACAGAAAGGATCCCGAGATTCTTACCATAAGAGCATAGGTTAGTCCCAAGCCTACTAGTCCTGAAGTGAGTTTATTATACAGGCAACTGGTAATAGAAGTGACAGCTGCTATGAGTACCACACATGCTCCAATGTACTCCTGAAGGAATATGAATAAGCTCCATCATTACAAGTGTAGAGAGGATTAAAACATTCTCATAACTTTGCATACCAAATAACAAACCCACTGCACAGCTTGAAATAAAGGCAGAAACCCCCACATAACTCCATAGATACCCTGCCTAGGAACCCATTCTTACTGCCTTTAGCAGGGGTGTGCTGTTTGGAAATGCTATTGTACCAATGCTCCTGATCATCTTCTGGAGGAGTCAAGACAGACATCTTAGGCATGTAATGGAAATGGTTGAAACCATACAGCTGATGTTACCCAGGATAGGAGAGAAATGCTCATGTGATTGCCTCTGTGAGCAGATCCTCTCTGTGGCTGCTGATGAACTGCTGGGAGGCTCTGCTGTTGCCGCTGAATTGTTACCATCCGTATTCGTTCAAACAAGCTGTTCTTGCACAGCACGTACCTATTAGTTGGACTGTGTCGACTCATAATGGGATTTTGCTGCTCTAATTTAAATCATTGGTGATTTGACTTACCACAACCAGTTCTTTGTGTAAAATTGCATAACAGACTAGAAAACAAACTCTGTAGGAGGGCAATTGTCATTTGTCTATGTCTATACTGTTTAGTGATATAGGCATTGATCAGAATTAGGGCCTTCAGGTGGTCTAGGCCTGAACATATAAAAGGGTAATAGCACTTTAAGTCATACTCAATACCTGAACTTAAGTAGCAAAAGCTACCAGATAAAATGGAGTAAAAAAGTGAGGTATAAGGTGTGATGTGCAAGATGAATTAACATACATTTAGTACACAGAAGTGGAGTCCAGGCTGCCAGAACAGTGGTACTACAGCTACATCTAAGAGTATGATATCACCATCCATAACATAAAATTCCTTGACTTGCTTCTTAGGGAATTATTTTTAATAAACTGTTTCTCATGCCAGGCCACTTTACAGAGCAGGAAACAGGCCAGAGAATATCTTTGTCATTCTTCAGATGACCCTAAAACAGGTACAAATCTATCTACAACCTCCTGCTCCTTCAGAGAGCTTCCAAGATGCTGAAATATTCCAAGGGATCCACAAGACAGACGTCTGCTGACATTGATTGACGTGGCCCCACAATGGCATCCTGCCTGGCAGCACTGCTTGACTAGCTCTGATCACACAGAGGATCCAATGTGACCTATAAAAACTATTCTTGTCTTGGAAAAACAGCTGCAGGCTATAAGGAAAATTCATACTCCATTCAGTTTCCAGGATGGCTTAGACACCATGCTCATTGCAGTCAGAGACATAGAGGGCAGAGGTATAGCTTTGAAACTCAGATGAGGCTGGATAACTGCAGGATGCCTCATCAGATGACTTGGAACAAAGGCAAATTTCGTTGTGTACACACAATAACAATGTACTTGCCATGCGAACTTCCAGCCAGCGATTGGCAGCTGTAAGGAAGAGGGAAGCAATGTTGTTGGAATCGGTGTATTCGAGAAGTTTTTGTCGAAACTTGGCCTCATACCTAAAAAAAGAAAGAAACAAAATAAAAGATAGGTAAAAAAAGAGAAGAAGGAAGGAAGGGAGGGGGATAAACGAGTCAGGCCTTGGAGTGGTGGAAAAATAAAAAGTACAATTTAATTTCTGAGGTATATGCTTATGGGCAGCTTGACATAGGGTCTAAATCAGCCTATCAACAGACTAGCGTGTATTAGACACAGGCAAACTATTCCTGCAGTGTCTTAATAAGTAAATGGATGTTATGGCATTGATGAAACTCTATGGGACTTTGAGATAGCACTGGACATTTTCTGAATGTAGTTTTATTCATGGTAATTATGAGAGAGACAAATTTTCAACTAAAGAAAAATTATATATGAGAGAAATAATACATGCACGTACTTATGAAAAGTATTAATGCTGCAGAATGCAGTTTATCTTCTCAATCATATAAGCTCAAGTTTTAAAATTTATTTTACTGTAGTGCCTAGAAATTGTAATGATTTCTAAATATAAACTCAAAGTACCTGCAGTCATAGAGCTCCCATATTAGACAAGTGTGTTCATCCTTATCACTGAAGAAACAGCACTTTGGAAAACAGAAGTCCAAATACATGGTGCAACAAAAAGCAATAGGCTGCAAAGAAGTGTGTTCCTCTTCCCTCAAGGCATTAGCCACAGCATAAAAAACAGGACTCATGGCATATAGGTCTATTTACAGTTTTTATGGTGGATCTGCACCCACTCATCAGAATAGCTGTATCAATGAAATCTGCTGAGAACTCAGCAGGTATGGAAGATGATGATTCTCTGCTACACCTATTTAAGACTGGGGTCTTGGCAAGTACATAAGTCAGCCAGTCACCCCTTTTAGCTGGGCATATTTATTTTTACCTATGCAAAATCACGTGATGTTAATAATAAACTGTGTCAACAATTATGGCTCATAGTCAGTAAGTCTGGCACAAAAGTGTTTTTCAGGGTAGTAACAGAAGCTTGAAGTCCTGAAGATTTAGTTTAAGCACCTAAAGCTTGCTTTTTTCCTCCCTTTATTACATTAGCGAGTTTAACAAACTTTGAATGTCTCCCTATGAAACATTACCCTATTTATATTCTTTAGTTATTATGGCTGCAAAAAGAATTACTCTGCTCTCCTTATACTGATAAAAAAGAAAGATATGACAATGTCTAAGTATGAAGTACATGGCTTAGAGAAACTTTAAAATTTGTCCACTGCAGAGCACTTTAATCCTTCTTCCGAGTACAGTATAATTAAGTTACATCTTTACATAAATCATTTATGCTTTTGAGAAAAAGAAATGAGTCTCTTAGAGGAAATAATTCAGCTGTTCACAACTTAACTATGTGCCAAGACACAAGAGACATGTCTGCTGTGTGCAATGGAAAATCATAGAATGGCCTGAATTGGAAGGGAGCTTAAAGATCATCTAGTTCAAATTCTGCTGCCATGGGCACAGGACACTTTTCACTAGACCAAGTTCCTCAGAGCTCCATCCAACCTGTCCTTGAACATTTCCAGAGATGGGGCATGCAGAACTTCTCTGGGCAACATGTTTCAGTGTCTCTCCACTTCACAGTAAAGAATTTTTTTGCTAATACCTAATCTAAAGCTACTTTCAGATTGATACCATTCCCCCTTGTCCTGTCACATGTCCTTGTAAATAGTCTCTCTGCATCTTGCTACAGGCTCCCTTCAGGTACTGGAAGACCACAATTAGGTCACCTCGAAGCTGACTCTTACAGGCTGATAAAAACCAATTCTCTCATAGGAGGTGCTCCCTCTCTCTAACGATCTTGGTAGCTCTCCTCTGGACTCATTCCAACAGGTCCATGTCCATCCTGTGCTGGGGACCCCAGCGCTGGATGCAGCACTCCAGATGATTCTGCCACTCTACTCACCAGAGTGGAGTAGAGAGGCCAAGTCAGCTCCCTCAACCTGCTGGCCACCCTGCTTTGGCTGCAGCCCAGGATCTGGGCAGGCTCCGAGCGTGTTGGTGTGTTTGCAGTCTAGAATGGTTGTTTCTGAAAGCAGCATTAGCATCACCTGTCAGAGCTGGAGAGCCCTGTCTCTCCTCAGGGCTCATTACCCTCAGTGCCCTTATCCTATAGAGGTGGCTGTGCTGCTTCTGGGACCAATTCAGCCACACTTTAACTTTTGTATCTCTATACCATGAAGAATTATGTGATGCAGATATGCCTCAGAAGATGTGAGGTACACATCATGAGTCAGTCATGCATACGCACATGGAATGAGGATGCAAAGTTACCTCTTTTGCTGGAGCACTGCAGAAATATCAGAATTTCTCTTCAGAAAGTGTCTCTGGGCCTCTCAGAATACAGACCAGTCTTTGCAGAAGCCTCCACATTTATATTTTGTTCATTATTTAGCTATCTGAAGTATTGGCAAACTAAATCAGGTCAAAGCATCCGCTGAAGTTGCATTTGTAGGCACAGCAGTAGCTGTCCCTCTGATCCCCCCCGGACTTGTTTTACATTTCTCTCCTTATGTAGTTTGAATAAATCCAGGATGGAGAGTTACCGAGGGTAAGGACATTTTTAGGAACAACTGGCACCTCTCAACAGAATGACTGGATTCCTGAATTAGTGTTATTTTTAGGGATGCTCACGCTAGCAAGTCTAAACTCCAAACCTGTTAATATGTTAGGCAGCTGAAAAGCTACACAGCTCTAAAAATAGCTGGGTTACCAGCTGATGTAGGAGGTTGGCAGGCAGATGGAATACAGAACTTAGTGAATGCACATGGCTGGCTGGGTCAGAGACACACCAGTTACTGCAGGATTTAGGAAAAAGGAGGCACCAAACAATTCTTTGACAGAGGAATTTGTTTTAAAGTGACAGGAAGATTCAAGAGGGAATGCTCTGAAAGAGTGAAACTATTAGCTAGATAGCATTGAATATTATTTTATGTATCAATACCAAAAAATATAGAGCCATAATACTCTAAAGATCCTCTTGATTGAGTAGAAGAATATAAGGATAAATAAGAAAAGCAACAATTAAAAGAGAAATTGATTTTCCTGAAAACTGAATATAGATATAGCTGCAAACTAGAGAAAACTGTTGGCACTTAATAGATTAAATATTCAATAAGAGTAATTAATAATGGAAAACTATGCTGTTTTACCATGCTTGGGGAAGCTACTGTCAGTCAATAAGAAACAAACTCTTACATTGGTTATTATATCATTGAGCTATTTATATATTATTTAAGTAGGTTAAGAAAAATTTGACTTTATGTGTTACTTCCATTATAAAATTACAATTATAAGTTAGGAGAAATAAGTTACTTCTGTTTCAAAGATTGACAGGTAACAGTAATACTTAACTGACAAAATTCATAGACATCATGTAGATGAGATGGGTGTGGAAAACAGCTGACTGCATTTGAGTCAACAGGGAAAAGACAAGAATAGTTCTAGTGCAGGGAAAGCAGCTACTAAGCTCCACAGTAGTTTTATTGGTACCTCAGAAATATCAGCATGACTTCCAATTTTGTAACACAGATACACAACCCAGGCACGTTATCAGGTGTTCCTGGGCTGCTCTCCTGTGAGCTTACATGGATGGAAAAATGAACCAAAACAGGCAAAGAAACATTTTGTCTCCAGCTTGTGTATTTTCAAAACCAGTGTAAACACCCACATGTTCAGCTAGCAACCTGAAAAGTAATGTAGGGTGCCACTGTATCCTCTGAAGTCAAGCACATGCACAGTTTAACTTACCAGGACATAGACTCATACACAGATTACTCTGGCATAACAAGTTGGTGCATGTTAGTTATGTCATGGAAACGGTCCAAGCTCATATTCTGCTACACCACATGCTGTGGTAATCGTGAGCTAATTCAGCTTCTTAAATGTGGCACATTCGCTCACAAATTTCTTTTGAGCCTGCATACAAGTGTCTCAACAGTAACCCTAGGGCAGATGACACACACTAGCTTGTTTTTCTACAGTAACTCTTTCACATACAAAATACTTAAATTTCCTCAAGGCTTTGGGGCAGCCCTTACCCAGCTTTTGGGGACACTGGATTTTCCAGGTGATCCAGATAACAAGTACTTGTAACTGCACAACTGCAGAACAGTATCAAAGATAGATATTCAAAAGTAAGGTAGTGTATGTTTCTTAAAAAACTATACCTGAAGGCTCGGATGGTGGTAAGACCTTCAACAGTCTCTGAAAAATGGGAGAGTAATGGTAGCTGAGTGCTGTCATCCAGCTGCTGCAGGTCCCTGCAGAGGGTTATGAAAAGAATTTTGTAAGAAGTCAGTGTTGTTGTGCACTTGTTCTCTTGAACCAGGCTCAGGGAGTGAAGGGGACTATCATCACAATAATCATAAACACAAGGTTGAGATAGACTGCAAAGCTGTGCCACATGTGTCTGAGCAGGGAATGAAGTCCCCAGGAGGATTTTTTTTAACATTTAACTAGCTGGAGCACTGAAAGGATCTTTTCCCTTTACTGCCTTCTCTCTCCTGTATTTCAATTACTAATACTAATTTGTTTATTGATTTAAACATCATTCTGGCTCTATGCTGAATATAAATTTAATGAGATGCTGCAAATAAGAGCCTGAGTTAAGCACAAGGCAAAACGTATCCCCAGATGACAGCACAACTTCTCACTGAGCTAACAGTATAACTCATACACTCGGTAGAGTAAATGAGAGCCCACACATTAGGTTGCACTTCTCAATGTCATAATAACTCATCCTATCAAGTAAAAGCACAAGGAGGGTGAAATGCTATTTTCTCTTAATTTCTTCCAGCAGGAAGTAAATTGGTTGCAGACTCCCTCTCAATCCATGCCTGCATGAAGGGATATGCATATTTTTGCATTGCTCCAGATGCTTCTTGAGTGTTACAAGGGGAAAACTGTATGACCTTAGGAGGCAAAAAGTCACAGATACGGTTAAAATTTGTCATCTTTTTAAAAACTAGAAGGCATCCAGAACAAGTAAGGTTGCTTGTGCATGTTGGATCCTTAATGGTCAGCAGCACCACCATGGTTATACTGCATTCTGCAGACTCTCCCTGGCTTTACAGAGAGTTCCAGTTTCACCTGGACAGGCAGACATCAGTTTCCCTGCTCTGTCACCACATTTTCTTGGACACGCCCAGCTTGCAGCCCTAGGGGAGGACAGAATCCAGTTTTTTTTTGGTGTACTGTAAACTCCAAAAAAGCTTTGATCCTGCACAAAGACCCTGCTCATGCCTCCCAGAAGTTCTGCTTGAAGAGCTGCCAACAAAGGCACTTGTAAGCGACACATTTCCACCGTAGTGGATTTGTCCCACTTTCAGACAGGGACATGGTTTTGACAGGACCAGATTTAAACATGAAGTTTCCCTGCACTGCAAATCTGCAATGCACTCATGCACTGTAGATGTTTCTATTGCCAGAATGATGCTGGTTTATGGTCTTACCGTGATGCGACTCGGAAGTACTTCTGGATGAAGTAGCACATGATTGCGAGGGGAACCAGGGCAATGAGGAACATGGGTGTGACATACGAGATGACAGCAAGAGCAGATACACACAGCAAAGTGGAACGACTCAAGCACTCCAGGGTAGCTGGAATGTGCTGTATAAAGAAGAAAAAGCACACAGAATCTTCCATAACTTCTAAAGTTTAAGCCATCGTTATTTAATTTTCCTTTCTCTCACTTACATAAGTAATACATTTATGAGGGTTTGAAGCACTAAAGCATGCAGGTCTGCTCTTGAATTTATTGCTGGGTTTTGGGATCACCTGAAGGGATTTCTGGGGGGCTGCTTCACATGTCTGTATTGTGGAGCACAATCCTCACATCAGAGAATTATAGGAGGCAATAGATGATTTTAGCACCTGAATCAATCCTATCAACCAGTAGTGCAGACTGGAGTAAATAATGGCAAGTTGAGTTTCAGTCATTTCTATTTTGGGCAATAGCTTTTCTCATTTCATTTGCTCATATGTGTCAAATGAATGTGTTTACCCCCTTTCAAAAAAAGTAGATACTCTTTAATTTGGGGATAGCACTACTGAACTAATTTTACTTCCCTTTTCTATACAGAGCATCTTAATAAAATAAATGGTTGTGCATTTAAGAGGAAGAACTCATTCAGAACCGAGAACACCACGATATAGTCAAAACCAAAGTTCATCAGCAAGCTTCATCTAAGTCTATAATAAATGAAAATCCAGTCTTTCAGATTGAGAAAGATAGGATAATTTGGGAGAACGAATTATATTTGTTTATTACCTGGTCAATGGTATTGCAGTCAGCTGAAAACCTGTTCAATATACTTCCCAGAGGCGTTGTTTCAAAAAATCTAAGAAGTGACAAGGAATAGCAAAGATTACAATACTGATATTAGAATCAGTTTATTTTTTTGTCTTACTTAAACTTGGTACTGTATCACAGAAACAAGCAAATAAACTGCCAGCCACAGTAAAATATCCCATTTTTTCCCAGCAACCATGGCTTTCAAATAAAACAGCAATCTGGAATCTAGAACCACAAGCATGAGCCCAACTACCTAGAATGTACAACCAATAACTTCAAGCACACCCTCGTCTCCACCTACTGCTTAAGTTATGCACATCACATGATTTCACTTGAAAAATTCCTTTCAGATTTTTATTTGAGGGCCTTTCAATTAATGAAAAATGCAAAAAAAGTTAAATTGCAGTGTCTTGCATTTTTCTGGGAACAGAAATGCATAGCTAAGAACAACTGTTGGAATAGTATAATAAAAGGCATTTAGATTAAAAAGCAAAAAAAGCAAACTAAATTACTGCTCTGTAATTTTTAACTGTTCCCTAACTTATGTTGAACCTGAAGTCTAATTCTATCCCAGGGAAAAAAAAAAGTGAGGTTTTACATGTATGTTATTTCTCTGTTTATTTCTGGGTCAAATACAGTTAATGTAAAAATTATGTATTTTTCCTAATGTCCAGTAAGAGTTGCAGGTTTGAATCAAGCTACAACTTTCCTTTCATACACTGGAATGAAAACTTATGGAGGACAACAAATGCCTTCATTGGTATCTGTGCATCCCATTCTCTAATGAAGCCAGTAATGACACTTGTCTAAGCTCATTACCATTCATAGACTTGCACAATTGCTGCCTGACAGTAAATATTTCCAGTCATTAGGATGATGATGCACGCTATGAATTAACTGTACAACATATTGATCAATAATTGTGTTTTCTCCCTAATTTAAAAACAGCAAGGAGAAAAGAAACATTCAAGGAAGTAAATCTCTGAAGTCACAACCAGGCAGGAGAGGCATTTGACTTGTGCCTAGGAACTCAGACAGCCTGGGTATCATTTTCAACAACCACTCAGGAATTTGATTCCTGGTGATCTTTAAAGACACGTCGAAAAAATGTGATGCACAGTCACTTCTTAATAAAACTGTACTTAGAAGACTGTCTTAGAGTAAAGAAGACAAAATGACTACAAAACAATTTTCATTGCAATCAGAGAAATACCTCATTGGAGCCAAAATAATTTTATTTAGTAAAGAAGAGTGTAGCTTTTTGGTGACTTTCAAGCCAGTCCATTCCACTGCTATTGATGTGACAAGACACAATACAATGCCAAGGCAGCAGAGAATGCTGAAAACTTTTGAATATGGGGAATGGTCGAAATCCTAAGAAGCAAAGAGAAACACAATTACTCCCTTGAAACTGTATTTAAAATTTATTGCAAACATGCAAGCACAAGACGGAAAAACTATAAGGGGTAAATCCTTTTTCCTCTCGAAATTAAACTGTCTATGATTTTCACTCATCTTAAATCACAGTTTATTATCCTTTGGAGAGAAAAGTATTTGCATGAAGAGATTAATCAGGAATTTAAAATTGGAGAATACTAACAAAAAGCCCTGCTTTCAGTGAGAATGCAACAGTACAGGAAAAAAAAAAAAAGAACTATGATATCAAAATTACTTTAGAGACCGAGGCTCAGGTATATGAGCTAGCCAACGAAAAGACAACAAATCTAGCAGGAGGAGAACAACACACCAAATTTGAATGTCAGTTTTACTGCACTGCATAATCAAAGATGTATTGATCTTCCAAATACTCCTGAGTGGCTCTTTTACTAGAAATATAGGACATCCCATGCAAATCCTGGAGCAGAGGAGGACAGCGGGATTACACCACCAGTTAAATCATGCAAGAAGAGTGACCAAGGCATTGTATACCGTGCAGTCAGAGCAGTTTTTTGTCCCTAGTTCTATCCTGGAAGAAATGGCAGACTCGGTCCAGAGTGCCAGGCAGTAGTCGATGGCCACCATCACCGTGTGCTTCAGCAGCTGGGACAGCACCAGCAGTGGCAGGAGGAGGATTCCTGCTGCACTGAGGTACTTGCCACAGGCTCTCCAGGGCATCTTTGCTCTCTGATGCAGCACTGAAGACAGGTTGTCTTCATCATCACTTTCTGTTACTTCTTCTGCAATGTGCAAGAAAAAGCCACACTGACTTAATTGTGGACACCTCTCAAAGGGACTGGCAAATGGCAGCTACAAACCAGGTCTTACCATAAAGGATAAAGAAGAGCTTTAAATGAAAGTTCCTGCCCAGGCATGCATGTATTATCCTGCTAAAGTTTAGCAGTAATGCATGCCAAAAAAATGCGCTTGGTGATCAATTTCTTCAACCATCTTTTTGCAATTTGAAAGTACTGGCTTTAATATTATCCTTTGTTCATTACTAAATCATACTCAGGTTGAGAATAAAACTGAGAAGTTTGGAGGAAGCTATGACTTGTGAATTCTTGCAATCACTGTAGTCCAGAGGTTAAAGCAATTGAAACAGCATTCTCACAAATCGTGACCCACACGGAAAATGATTTGTTCCCTTGCCAGTTTGAACGATGCTAATTCATTCTGGTATAATTTAACTGTGAAACAGTAATGTGCAGGAAATGGTCTCAAAGAGTGCCCTTTACCTTCATCCTCTTCATCATCTTTCAGCAGAGCTTCACGGGAATACGTGGTCTTCCGGAGATTCGTTCTTTCCAAAACAGGATTTTCCTCAACGGTAGTTTCCTAAAAAAGAGACAGTTCATGTATTTTCAATCAGAGAATTAATAAAAAAAATTACTAGCTGTGATAAAATTGTTTCCATTCAGTGAAAAACAGAAATGAGAATCTCAGCAGGCAGCCATAAGTGATGGATTTACTACCTCTGTGTAAAACCAAAGGACATAAATGAAATAGCTAACATTAATTTCAGGTTGTCACACCCAACCCTCTTGAAATCTTAACTTGGACAGTTATCCCTGAATTAATAAGGAGCAAGATTAATATCTCATACCTCCTGTGTTATAGAATGAAAGACAAAACATCTTAATGATATAGAGAGGTTGACACAGGTATATTGGAAAAGCTTCTACCCAATGCAATGAATAAATTCAGGCATATTTATAAAAGCAGTTGTCAGTACTAGCAATGCTTTTCCTAAAATGGCCCTATTTAATATTCCTTGGATGGAAATATTTTTATAATGCTTCCTATCAAGAATGGATTAGAACAGAATCAAGGAAGTATGAGGTGTCCAGATGAAGGAATTTGTCTTAGTAGATAAATAACAATGGTAATAATAATAGTACATTCATATTAAGTTATACACCACACACAGCATGCCAATCCTTGCTAATGCTTTCAGCCTAAGGCAGGAAAAAAAAAAAAGGACACAGACACATTTTCTTGCACATATTGATTGCCCTGCCCATCAAAAACCTTCTCTAGCTCTTGGTCTTGTCGATTCATTAATGTCTTCCAGTGCTCAAAGAGCTCAGTCTCTGATTTCTGAATGTCCTTGAGTGTTCCTTCTCTCTGGATGTAACCATCTTTCATCGCAATTATCTGAAAAGTTAGAAACACAAGTGGTGGGATAAATAGCCAGTTATGCCTATTTATTTTAAAGCTACGTTGCTGTGCCTTGACAGGATTTTCTCTTTCCTTAAATAAATAATATTTCTGCAAATAAATCTGTCTTCTAAAAAGACAGTGACATTACCTCCTGACACTATCCCCTTCACTCAAGATGCTGCAACACCAGAACTTCCTGCACTCCAGGAAAGAAAAGAAGGCTGCTTTTAAGAAAGAATAATGGGATCCCTGTCAGTAACACGGGGGTGTATTACTCTTCCTAAATACAAGTCATTAGCAAGATAAGATTTTAGAATTCTCTTACCTCCTAAAAGGAAAAAAGCTTTTAGGAACATACTGTATGCAGTATGCTTTGCCCTCATTCAGGCAATTACACACAAGCATTCTGGCTCCTGTCTGATACCATAGATTGATAAGGAAGAACCAGGCAATTTGAATCCCTAAACCTTTAAAAGCATAAATAGTGGACACAGTTTGAAAAGAACTACATACACAAGACAAAGTCTGAAGGGAGTGTTTCCCAGGTTTGTATCAGTGTAATTACATTATATTCACAGTGTAACTACCTTCACTTCAGATCTGACAAAGAGAATTTGAAAAATGAGGTGTGCAGATTGCAAACCCACATGAAAACATTAGAAAATAGTTAATGCAGTAATTTTTCTCTCTCCCTGAAAACAGAAATTCCATGGGTAGTGGGTGGGAAATAACCTATTCTGCTTATTGCTAAGAATTTACACCAGAGAAAAGATAAAAAATGGAGCAAACGAGAACCTTTTTGTGGTCAATCTATTCAGGAGATAAGTAATTAGACTGGACCCTCAATTCTTCTGAGGGTTTTGCTACAAAGATTTATGACAGCCATCACATATACATCAAACAATATTTTTATTTAAAATTTCTTAATAAAATAAATATTTTCACTCCATTGGGTGAGAATTGGAAAGGCTCACTGAAACCTGTAGTCAGGAAAAAAACCTGAATTATTTAATAACAAATATTTTTTCATTATAAAGTGAATACAAATCCTTTCTGTCCTATATGATGTTTGGAACACGATATTTCATAAAACATTACTAAAACACATCTAAAAGATAATAAAAATGAAGTAATTTTCATACAACTCATAAAACACCAACATTTATAAATGGGTCTGACATTCACAAAGAAAACTGAATATGTAATACTGATCAAAGGCCACAGCTGTGTATATTTTTAAAAAATGCAAATATATAACAATAAGAAAGAAGAGAGACGTCACAGGGAGGAGAAGGAGGCAGAAAACTCCTGTATCCCAAAAGACACTAACCAGAAAACCAGAACTGTGTTGAGAACAGTAGTAATTCTTAAAGGTACACAACTGAGGGGCAAGGTCACAGCAGACAACATAAAGGATGAATGCTTCCCACCAAAAACATGGTCAGAACAAGATTAATGTCTATCTGCAACTTATACCAAGCCAATAAAGCACAGGTAGCAGCTGAAATACAATTACTTCTTGAGACCAGGAAACTGCTGCTGTAGTCTGTGCAAGCTGCAAAAGAGAGAGGAGTCCTGCTAGGAGGTATAACTGCAGTCATCAATCACTCTGGGCAAGGAGACCTGGGATGCTGGATAACTGTAGGAGAACTAAGTGTGTGGCCAGTGTGAACCAAAGAACTAAAACAAACCAATCAAACAACCCCAAACTTCTTCCTCTTTGGTATTTCCAATTACCAACTGTTACAGAAAACATACCTTCTTTTTTTGTCCATGAGCTACAACATAAAACAAAGAAACCTTACAAAACGATCAAATACTGCACATTTCCTGCCAACAATACAAATGTAAAGATGTCTTGATGCATTATATATTAGAATTAACCACAAGGAAATACTGGGTTATTCCTTACATTTCCATGCATCTCAATATCCATAAACACACTTTCTTCTGTGACAGCACAAATTCCTAGTAACATCCCAGCAAAGGCAAATGTGTTACTCAAACATTTCACTGCCTTGAGATAAAAATAAAATGAGCAAAATTTTCCAATATAACTTATGGTTTTGGACACTTAATATATTTTAAATGCAGCCTGATTTCATAAGCATATTAAGTATCAACTCTATGAAAATCCAGTCTATTTAGGTGTTCAAAGATGAGAATCTCAACATTATGGCAGCCTTAAGTCACTGGCTAACTTACAGAAGATCTCTATTATGTATCTTCTCATTATCTATCACTTGCTGAAAAGATGAAGTGAAAGCATTATTTGTAGAAAGACATATTCATGCCACGTTAAGGCCTCCTCAGGAAAAATGGGAAGAGCTTTCTTACCCAGTCAGCATGGGGCAAGTACTGCAGCTTGTGAGTTACCAGCACAATGGTCCGCTTGTCCTCCCGCAGCATTTTCAGGATCCCTTCCTGCATGAGATGGTCACTCAGGTGGATATCCAGTGCAGAAAATGGATCATCCTGTCATGAGGATAAGGAGTCACTTTTTGGAGCCAGAACTTGCTGGATTTAAGGAAGCTGTCAGGTTTTAATACCAGTTAAATCAACATAGACATACAACAGAGGCCATCAGAAGGACTAAATCGTGCTAAGGAATGGTTTTCTTAAATTACACAACACCCAACCTCGGACTGCCTTTTTGCAGTGAGCACTCAGACATACAGTAACGCCTGCTGTGTCAGTGCTATGATTTTGTGAAGCTTTCTGAGACCTGCTCCTCTCCCCAGAAGCGTTCATGGCCCACGTCACTGCAGCACACGGCTTCTGTCGGGCTCGAGATAGTGCTACAGTGTGGGTCTGTGGCAGGTATTGCATAACTGCTCCAGGGACAGGGATAACAAGCATGTTTTTGTTTCCCTTGTACATAATTGCCTTCTGACTTTTATTTTTTAATTCATAAATCAATACTCTATTAAAAAAGCACCACCAAAAAATCACAACAGGAGCAATATTGATCGTTTTGATGAGTCAGCTCAGATGTTTGATTTATGGCCTAGATTACCTTATTGAATCAACGAATTATATGCAATTCATTTAGGCAGAGGCCAATCTGTACCATCTTTGAAGGAACTTGTTTATCTAATCCTATTTATACAGAATCCCAAACCATGCAATTCGATATTTTTGCTTGTAAAAGTGATACTGGTTGAAGAATTTACTTAGTATTATTATTTCATACTATTATATTACACTAAATCCAGGCTTTTTAGAAAATCAAATTTTGTTTTCTTTTCTCCAAGTGTTTGCTGATAAAGTAGAGTTGAATTTGAATTAATTCTGCTTTCTGAGTGACATCATTGTCACCAGTTAGGGAGAGGTATAAGGAAAAAGGTGAGTGCTTCAGAAAATCCCTTGAAGTTTTTATTCCCTTAAATTTAGCCACAATTTATTGTTTGGCTTGTATTAGATATTTTAGGATTGTGGCTGTCATGTATCTTCAAAACCAATTATATCCAAAATCAAGAGTAAGATAAATATGACCACTGAAATTCTAATAAATCAGAGCATCATAACATAAAGCATCTGAAAAGTGCTTTTGAAACACGGGAACTTCCAACTGTGATCTGGAATTCACTCTCAAAAACACACGTAGAACTGTGTGTGCACTGTGCTCACTGAGCAAGGATGTGCATTGTCAGCTTTACTGCTGCACTCTTCTGATCTGGCACAGACCTAAACATCATTTTGAGCCTCGAGTCTGTGCAAAGCCACCTTGTATGTGATGCTGCACCTCTGGGGACTGTCAGTGCCACTGCACTGTGCCAGGCTGTTCATCAAGGCAGCACTCACCACATGTGATTACAATGATGCCTGGATAATAAGACACCTGGAAAGATTCAGTTCATGCAACAGGACTAGTCTGATATGGACTACTACATAAATGTTACGCAGAACAAATGTAATTAAGAATAAAATATGCAATGAATTATCACATGGTGTTTTTTCATATCTGCGATTATCATAAGATGTTTTAAAAGTATTACATTCATTCTTGTGAGATAGAAGTTTCAGGAGCATTTGTTTACAAAATCAGTCTTAACTGGGTGTTTGCAAATACTAACAGATAGGATTTTTGATTTTTTTTTAAATATTAGTAACTGGAAAAACGTTTATATGTATGTTTTCTTAAATTATCAAACCATAAGAGAACCTGCTACAATTAGGAGGTTATTGAGTGTCCTTCACAAAAGGACAAAGGGGACAAACTCAAGTTACAGCCCAATACTGGATCTGCTGATTTGCATCTCCTGGTCCAACTGGTCTCTATTCTCCTGCACCCTGATCATTGCCTGGAAATGCCCTACACGTGAGGCAAGCACATAGTGATCAGCCTAATTACAGGGAAAGGTCTAAGTAACCTCTCAGTCTTTTAGGGATGAACTCTAATGTGCACAGCTTTTCTAACCCCATGTGACTCATGTCTCACTGGCACAACAGCTGGATTCAAACCTCCTAGAAAACTAAGCTAAAGAAGGAAGTCCTAACCTGGAAAGCCAGCAAGGTCAGTGAGTGCGTAGGATACATCTGTTTTCCCACCTATGAAGCTGTTAGAGACTGCTCTCACTCCCTTTTCCATAATGCTTCTCTTGAAGCTGGGACAGGATACACAATGAGGAGTTCAGGGTGGAAAAGCAGCTTAGTTTGCTGCAGAAAGGAAACACCCCCGACACAAGACAACATTAATTTTAGGTCTGAGACAGCTTAGGAATTTCTTGATCACAGTTGAGACATAAATTTCTAAGTACCAGAGATAAAAACAAGAGTCAAAAAGAATTTTCAATATACTGGGAGAGGAAGCATCAGCATTTCAATTTGTAATACCTATCTGTCTGTCTGCAGCATTTGCAAAATGCTTCTTACCTGCAGACTGCCTAACAACAGATACAAACCAAGCAGTGCACATTTGGCACAATGTCCAGTGTGTGTGACCCATTAAACATTCCAAATGCTTCTGCATGGGGCATAGACATAAGGGCACCTACTCACCAGGAACACAACATTTGTCTGCTGGTAAAGTGCTCTTGCCACACTGATACGCTGGCGCTGCCCTCCAGACAGATTAATACCCTGGAGATAAGCAAGAGAAAAACAATCAGACAGTTAAAAACCCATCAATTGAATATTCATATTCTGACTGGACTACCCATAGATGGCTTTCTGGGCAAAGAAACCCAGAGAAATTTTTCAGAAGTCTGGGCCTGCAGTCCAGCTGAGAACACAGGACACAAGCTGTTAGAGAAGCCAGAACATTCCATAAGGGGCTGTACTCCATATGAAGGGACAGGAAATATTTAATGGTTTTGGAAACACAATGCTGTAGGAGGCACAGATATTCTGCAGGCAGGCTAAATAGACTTTCTCTCAAAAGTTAGCCTTATGAGTCTGGATGTGTCCTGTGTTTATTTTTTTAAATTTACTTTTATAATCATATGTTGTCATACTATATCAGCTTCATTATATACTGTAATCTGTAACTGCTAGGTGGGAGGTCAGACCATGCCAAGGTGGACACTAACTGGCTGCTATTGTACCTCCTGTGGCCTTTAGTCCCTTTCTACCACCTTGCTTCAAGTGACTTATATTTCCTGTGATTCACCTGTAGTTTCATAAACACCTTAAGCTATCATGAGCCAGCACTGCTGCCAAAAGATGCTACCCCACCTTCTCCCCACCTCCCCCCTCAACCAAAAATGTTTGTTTGGCTACACAATGAATTGGGTTGAAAATTTTTCCATTTAAAATTAACATAGTAGCCAGTGTGGAGATTAGGCATGGAAATGTAACTTAAATATATCCTTGGGTGTGACTTTTTGTTGCAGTGTGTTGTTTTGGTTTTGTTTGGATTTTTCCCTTGTATTCTTTGTTTGTGACACTGCCAGTATGTGGCAGAGTAAATGATTTACAAATTTATGACTTCTGTTTCCTTTTTTGTCACTCCTTAATCTTCCCTGATGTGATAAAGTTTAGTTTGCCATTGATTAAACACCTGTCCTTCTGTAAATGAAGGGGCTCTACTTATTTTTATGTTACTTCTAAAGAAACCAGAAAATGCCCTGTAAAGTCAGGATATCTGCAATAGCAGCTGCAGAATAGTTAAACATTCTGAGAGCAGCACATTTAGATCATTGCACCTCACATAAATGACAGTGTTTCCATGTTTACTGAGCAACGAGCTTTCAGACTAATGACCCAAACACACACTTAACTAAAAGATTACCTTTGTTGCCAAATAACCTGTAAGATTTTAAGAACACAACAAAATAATAAAACTCCCTCCATATATTTAAAACAAAAATAGAAGTCTGTAGCTGTTTACTGACCCTCTCTCCAATCTGGGTTTGGTCTCCATGAGGGAGAATGTCAATATCAGGCTGGAGAGAACAAGCATCAATTACTGCTTTGTACCTGTGGAAACAAAAAAGGCAATGCAAAATCCACACAGATACTGCTAAAGGAGCACATTTCCTAATACAGAGGAACAAAAATTAACCAGCTGTAAAAATCACACGGTGGCAAATACACTTGTTACCCACTAATTGTTCTAATGGGATCCTTCTCAATCACAGACAAGTAAATAATATTTCAGCAAAGAAAAAAGATCCTAGGTCAGCTTCCCAATTAATAATGTTGAATAGTTAAACCCAGGAAAAATAAACACAACTTCTTCCAAAGTATATTGCTATTCTTTAGCATTTAATTTTTCTCATGCCCAGGGGCTTTGTCTCTTGCTTCAATATCCAAGGATGACAGAAAAAAAAAAGTGTGTAGGATGTGAATACATAGTCAATCACTTCTTTTAAGGATGGTAGTGGGGGGATGGAATACTAGCAATTGACTTCTAATATTTTACAATGTTTAGTGGCCATTTATACTGAGTAATAAAAAGACAGCTCATTAATCTTTTACAAGCAACACTACTACTCCCAAACTAGTCAACTAGGTGTGAGAATACTGCATGCTAAACAAACATGGTCCTTGGAAATGAAAGCATTTATACATTTAAGTTCAAGTGAGAGAAACCCTGTTCCTTTGTGCCATTCATGAAAAATATGGTGAAAGGGGGACTGTCATGTTCAAGGAGGTGAAGTATATTTGTTACTGGAGGGAGATAGGGACCCATGCTTGACACACACGACCTCAATATTTAGGGGAAAGGGGAGTAAAACACGTAACGGTGCTGGAACATGTTACCTCTGTTTGTTAAAAGAGCTTTCAAATGTGATATTCTCTTCCACTGTGGCATTGAGCAACCAAGGCTTCTGGGATGCGTACGCTACTGAGCCTCTTTTCCTGGAAAAAAACCCAAAACAATCAAAAAAATTTTCCCAGCTTACCAGTGCAGAAGGCCTTTTTGGAAATCATTGTCTTGTAAAGGAAGAAAGTTCAAAAATATTGGCTTTCATTTCTTTTCTTTAGGGCAATCAATAGTTCTCTCATTACAGAAATACGCAAGATGTTAAATTTCCAATAGAATACTGAAGTTTTTCACCTCATTGAATTTCACTTTGCTCCCTATTTTTCTGCTGTGAAGTGAGTTTTGGAGAGGCTGCCTCAGTAAAGCTGCCTCTTGAGCAATGCAGATGACAGGAAGAAAATTACCAAAGACTGAATCCCAGCTGTTTGGATAGATCAATTAAAAAAAATATGGATAACAGATCACTACTTAAGCAACACATTTCAGGAGGGACATTCTAAAAAGGTATTTTTGAGCGTTTGAAAATGACCCAAACAACTCCACACAAGCTCAAAAGCAATCCCCTCCACCCCAAAGACGTTTATTTTCCTCATTGTAAGAAGAGAACTAGAGTAATAAAGTAAATGGGTAAAATATTTCTATGCCCATAAAGGAAAGAAAAGAGAACACAGACAAAAAATATTTCCCCACATGGAATTGCCCTCATAATGTATCATCACAAAGGATAACATACCAGATATAGTCAACAGGATTTTGCCATGCACGTATTACTTCACAGAAATTATTATTATTGCTATTTAAAAATGAAAGTATCTGCCTATTAGTGAAGTAGTAGTGTTTTTGTCAGTTGTGGTGCACTAAGGACCTCAAGTAAGGCAGGAGTGGGAGAAAGGCAGCATCTTTTATAAGAGCAACTGATACCATTGGAAAATTCATTGGTTTATCACCGGTTTTCCAGAAAAAGGCCAAAAGAGGGATCATACACCTAAAAGCCTATCTGTTTGCTTCTAGCTGCATCAGCTAATTCAATAAGAAGATAGGATCTCTCACCCAAACAGGCTTTTGTCTGCTACACAGCCATTACTGCAGCTTCCTTCTAGTCGGTCCTAAAAACAACTGAAACCACGAGCTGCCAAAGGACACTTTATTTTTCTTTATCAGTTAAGGTCACACACCCTGCTCATTTTTTCAGGCTTTTACCAAGCTTGCTTTGATGTCATGATAGGATCCAATTGTCGTTGATGACTTGAAAGAACACACAATTCCACTACTCTGCTAACATGCTTCCCAATTCAAATTTCCTATGGTTCATTAGAATTTAATTATGTTTTATGAATTTTCTTTATTGGAAAATGAAACAGAAATAACAAAAGAAAAAAAGTAAAAAAATTCCCTAGGGAGCACAGCCTGCAATACCAAAATCTAATGCAAAGAACTTTCAGTTCTGCCTCAAGAGGGAAGCATTTTATCAATTAATATGAAATTTTCATCCTGATATTGGAGAAAAAAGTGCTCTGAGCATTCCAAGATGAAGGTTTATTCCCCTTCCCTCCTTTTCACTGCTTAAAACTGTGTCTTTGCAGCTCTTAATTCTCAGTGCCATCAAAAAGTTACTTCAAATTTAGTTTTTGAAAAATAGTAGCCAAGTTTTGAGAAAAAAAGCTTTCACAGCTTTTGTAAAAAGTGTTCTTAGGTTGAATGAAGATACAGGCACTGCCAGTATGACGCACTCCATGCTGAGAACCAGCACAATGCCTGGGAATACCACTCATACTTGGAATACATTCTGCTTGTAGGACATCAGTGAGAATTTATCATTGCAAGGAACGTGGGAACAGGCAATGACCTTGGCAAAATGGTCTCAGAATTCAGTAAATTCTTCTAAATTAATTTTAATTGCAAACTGGCGCTAGGATGATAGATTATATTTTGACATAAGCAAAAAGTTGGCAAGTGCTTGATGTATGGCTTAGCAGGCAAAGACTTACAAGGGATTTATTCTGCAGGTGAAAGCAACAGCGTCTTAAACCCCAAACACATAAACCACCGTGTGCTTTTATCAATGGAGTGCATTTTTTTCCCTCTGATAACACAACAGCCTAACCACAGCCTCTTAATTATCAAAGACAGACAAAAAGCTTCAGCCTTACAATAAATAGGGGAAACCTTCCCTGAGCTCCCTGGAGACAATGAGCTTTGGCTAAATTAGAATCAAGCCTGTTCATTCATCATGAATCATATTAATTCATCAATCAGACACAACAGTGTCAAAGGAAACATCCACTTCTTTACTGTGTGGGTGACCATGCATTGGAACAGGTTACACAGAGAGAGTATGGGGTCTCTCTCATTGGAGAGATTCAAGAACCATCAGGATGCAATCCTGTGCCATGTGCTCAAGGATAGCCCTGCCTGGGCAGGGAGGTTGGATCACATGACCCACCGTGGTCCCTTCCAACCTCACCCATTCTGGAATTCTGTGAAGATTGTTTTCTTAAAGTTATTAATCCATCTCTATCTGCACATGTCATTTTGTTAAGTCCAGTAGGCCCAGTATCAGATCACTGAAAATTTAACTAGTTAAGAGACATTCATATATGAATCTCAGTGCTTTAATAAATCCACCTGAAATGTTGGCGATTTTAAAAAGAAAATAGATGCACTTAAAATGCAATGGAGTTACAATTATACTGGTAGAGGAAATAATATATTGCAAAGCCTTTCATGTGTGTTTTGGAATTGCTGACTACAGTTTTATTTTTCTTATTTTGCACAATTCATTAATTTCTAAAATAAGTCAACAACTCAAATTAAAACGTTCTCCAGATATGAGAGAAATGTGTACTGTTCTGCCCTATATTATCAGCACATGCCCAAAAAATATGCTTCTCTTATTTGCAGCCTGATGGTAAGTATTAGAGTATTGCAAATCCTGAGCACACAGGAGTATATTTTTTTGCCATTATTAATCTGCAAGGGTCACTTCATTGTTTTTATTTTAAATCCTCCAGTAGCTGCATACAGAGATATCCTGCTTGTCTTCTAAGGAGGAACAACTCATTAAAAGTAGAGACTTCTGAATAATGTTCACACAGAGTCACAGAATGGCTGAGGTTGGAAGGGACTTCTGAAGGTCCCCATCAGTTTTAAAAACGTTGTACCTGAATTCCGTGTCAACAGGAGATTCTTTCTCTGGGCTGCAGAAAACAAACACAAGGCGTTTTATTTTTTAAAAAAAATGAAGTTATTTTAGACAGTGCAAATAACATCATAAAGTACTATCACACAGATTGAAGCAGAGGTTTGTAGGACTCAGTCTGACAACCGGGTAACAAGGAAATAAGGCAATTGGGAGAGAAGATGCTGATAAATCTAAAGAAAATGCAGTGGAACAGTTGGTGAATCACAAAATCAAGAAAATGTTCTGGTCAGTAGAAGCCACACTGTTTAGCCTAAGTCAAGAAATGGGACCTCATATGATGTTTTTCCACTGCTGATTTCAGTAACAAAGCTCTGAATGACTCCAGCAGGGAGAAGACTGTCACTTGTGCAAGGTTTACCATTCTGGAGGTGGCACACTGGAATGACAACCCAGTCAGAAAGCTTTGTTCTTAACTGATTTGGTAGATATTCCCAAAAGCCAATTTGAGGTACATTACTCTGGCAAAAATAATTTCCATGCAAGGATCCCATGCCAACAGATGGACTAATCTGCTACTTTCCACACTTCTCAGTCTCGGTGTGCCTGAAGAATGCTAGGTGAGAAAATAAACTTATGACAGGATGTAAAAACTGTAGGCAACAGGGAGATTTTTCTTTAATAAATAAAACATTTAAATACTTAATACTGGTTTCTGAAGTGTAGCATTGGGAAATAATATGGTTCAGACTTTAGGAGATTTTCAACGACATACAGGAAAGTTACAATACAATTTTCAAAATCTCCAAACAGCAACAGAGATAATGCTTTCATAATGGACATCTGGCTCTTATTTTCATAACTTGCAGAGGTGGTTTCAAAAATTGTATCCTAAGATAACTAATGCAGTTAAAATTCCTCTGATTTTCAGAATTCTGACTCTGAAAATCTTAACTATAGATTTTAGAAACATTTGGTTCCTTATACTGCAATTGATTCAGCAGGAAGACTGATAACTGTGTACAATACTGTACCTGAAATCTTCCCCCGTCTCACTGTCAGAAGTACAGCTGCATCACAAATAGAAAACAAAGACTGTTTACTTAAGTGAGCACAGGCAATCTGCCCCAGAAAGAAAAACCATTAAATTCCACTTAATGCACAGACTGCAAACATTACTTATCACAGGGCTGCAGTGCAGCATCTGTTCCTTTTACACAAACTGACTTAATTTTAGCAGGCAAAAAAAAAAATTGGTGACTTTTTTTCCTTATGAACATTAATTTGACTCTACACATAAAATCACCTCTACCCTTTCTTGGAGGTACTAGCAGAAATGAGAAGTCCTGCTGTGACAAGAATGGAATTCCAGTAAAAAAAGCTCATTTTCTGGAAAAGCAAACGACAATTTATGATACTGCTTTTTTCTATGACAATAACTGCACTTTTGCAGCACATAATGGGTCAGTGTGAGCCCCAAATTCCACCTTCAGCTGACTTGCAACATACTGCATTCTGTGTCAGCCCTATCATCCTTGAGGGGATGTGACTGTATAAATGTGGGCAGGTCTGAGGGACAGACAGGTTTTGTTTTTGCTATTTTTAAACATGTACAAAGATGTTCACAGAGTTGTTTTGACAGGATGACTGGCCATACTTATTACTGATGCTAAATTCAGTTCCATTGAAAAGAGGGCAAAATTTGTGTGTGAAATGGTATAAACAAAATCAAAGAGGAACAAAGTCTTTCATGCTTTAAAGAGGACAGCCTCATTAACTTTATGGCAACAAAATTTGCTTACAGATATCCAGGAGAGAAAACTATACCTGCAGTTTAGAAGGTTTGTTTGAGACATTTCCATAAAGTTTATGCACCATAAGAAATGACCATTTCTAAATTGAATTTGCTGTACAATTTGAGAGCACCAGCCAGCCACTAGTACTTTTAATCCAAAGACCAGCCGACTGAACAAAGCCTTTCCCCAGTTAACCTCACTGGTCTTAGTGACTGTGTGAACCCTTCTCCAAAAACCCACGAACATGTTGCATTTCATTAAGTAGCAAACATTCTTTACAGAAACTGTCAATAGGCCAAAATACCAAGTATCTTTTCCATCCTGTTTCATGCACAACACAAGAACCCTGATTCACAAACATGGTTTCTTGCTTCATGGCCCACCTTGAACAGGTCTAGGCACCCATTCTGCCTTACCCAGGGAACACGTTGGTAACTTACAACATGTACTACTTGTGCATGACAGCAACTCCCCCTCCACTGTGCCCTTTTCCTACACCAACCTGTGAGACAGGCAGAAAGCTGAGCTCATCTAAACCATCACTATAGCTCAAGTAGCAAAGGTCACCAGCGTGAGCACATTTACCTGTGCTTATGGCAGATCTGCCACTTTGCATCAGTTTCTGCTCAGAAACCAGGGCCAAGCACCACACCCACAGGGCATCAATGCCTCCCAGTTACAGGAGCTGCAGTAGTGCACAGTAACATCCTGACTTCCTCTGCTCAGCTCTTTTGCTGCACAGCCACAGGTGCCACCATTTTGTATCCAGGTATATCACGTATCAATTCCCTAATCTGTGTGTCTGTTCCATAGCTGGAAAAAAATTATTCTCCGTTTGGAGTTTTAGCTCAACCTTTTCAACCCAGTTTTTCCCACTTTCTTTCATCCCCCTTTTCCCACTTTCCCTGCATACTCCTGGCAATTAAGGATGCCTCGATCTCCTACCAGTGCCGAAATGCCAAAGTAATGTATGTTTGATAATGAGGTCTAGCTCTAATTTTTTAAGGCATGTAGAGATCTAATGATGCGAATATGAGCCCACTGAGATTTTCAAGCCTTTACAGAATCACTAGGTTGGAAGAGACCTCCAAGATCATCTAGTCAAACCCTTACCCTAGAACCTCAACTAGACTAGACTATGTCACCAAGTGCCACGTCCAGCCTTTTTTTAAACACATCCAGG
>VXBA01004268.1:85174-127392 GCA_013399895.1 Serilophus lunatus
GCCAAAATGCAGGACTCGGCACTTAGACTTATTGAATTTCATCCTATTGGATACTGCCCAGCTCTCCAACCAATCTAGGTCTCTCTGAAGAGCCCTCCTTCCTTCCAATAGATCGACACAAGCTCCCAGCTTAGTGTCATCTGCAAATCTACTGATGAAGGACTCAATACCCACATCCATGTCATCAATAAAAATATTGAATAACACTGGTCCTAGCACAGACCCCTGAGGGACACCACTAGTGACTGATCGTTGTTTCCTATTTAAATAAAATTAAGTACCTGGATGTTTCAGAAAACTCAGGTAAACAAGTATTTTTAAAAATACTTTTAAGGCATCAGAATAACTTGAAAAATTTTGTCATTTAATGAAAACAGTAAACTCCACATCAAGAAGAAAGTCTACTGTTAACAACCTTAAATCTATCACTTTCTTCACATTACAAGGACTCCAGATTCACATGCAAGTATTTATATTCTGTTTAAAAACAAATGAGCAAATTATTTCTCATTTAGGTTAATTTTCTGGTAATATTTACTCCAACAAGACTTGAACTGGGATTATTCAAAGTGAGATACTGCCCAGAAAAAATTAGCATGGCATATACAATGATTATTTACTCAAGAACCAGTCAAATCAATACTATTTAGCACCTGTTCAGAATGTAAATAATGATTTCTCTATTTTGATAATCTCTAACCATGTTATAAAACTTTTATATTGAGATTCTCTCAGCCTGCTTTGGATGAGAGGCATTAGTCTGAGCTGGATCTTCCGGACACACACTGTAATACAAATAACAAAAAAATGCAGATGAGCCATGTCTCGCTTCTGATTGTCTCACTCCTAGTCCAAGAAAGAATTCAATTACTTTCTAAGGTTTTGAAACATAATTTTTTTAAGAAGTAAGCAAACGATACACAGTTAATCCTCTTTTATTCATAAAGCATGGAGGCAGCACGGAGTGGGGAAATGAGTTGTGCAAGGTTATCCCTTAGATCAAGGGAAGGGCCAGGAATAGAATTCAGATTTCCTGAGCACTGAGTGTCACGTCAGCAGGATATACCCTTCATCTTCATAGCTATGACCCTGGAGGAAGGGAAGGGGAAGGAAATTTGGATGAACTAATTCAAATCTATTCTGTAACATGAATGACTTAAACCAAGCATTCCCAATGGAAGAGCTGGAACAAGGAACTTACTGATTTCAGTGACACATTTCATTGCCTGAGCTAAGGATACCAGTCTGGTGATTACTTGACAAAACTACTCTCCTTGAACATGGGATAATGTTGCATGTTCCTGGTCAGGCATTAGTATTTTCTTATCAAATTAAGGGTGCTTTCATCTGTTAGCTTTACAGGTGTGCAGCCCACACTGACTGCATCTATCACTCTGAATAGACCAGTGCACATGGCAGCAGTTTTGAAAGATGAGACAAAACATAATCTGTCCCAGTGCAGTCAGCACTTACAGTGCTCAGACTGTTTCAGCCACAAGCCCCTTTATACATATCTGACAGAGAGCAAAGCAAATGCGATAACAACTGAATTTCACCTTGAGATAATTTGGCACATAGAGAAGACATGAAAACCAGTTCTGACCTTTACACTGTTGTGAAGCACATACTTCTAAACAAGTTCTATTTAAACGCACAGTCTGATCAGAACCATCATGTCATCTGTTTTAGTTTGGTATCAGACATTCAAATTACACTTCTTAATCATGTTATGTAATCTGTAAAAAATCATTTCAGCAAGGCTATAAAATTAGTTCACCTAATAAGGGATTCTGTATGGTTCCCACCATACTCTGATTTTCTGCTTAGGGAAGTTATGTTCTAATGGACAGATCACCATATTCTGGAACCTTGGCTTCTGTTCTTGTCTCCCTCACCAGCTGAAAGGGTCACCTTCCTATGTTTCATTTTCCCTACCTATAAAGTAGAGAATCTTCCTTCCTTGTACTATTACCATTAAAGCACGTGCAATTCTGAGTAGCATGACTGGCTTACACATGAAGGCAGCATATAAATAGTATCTCTCTACAAACACTCAAGGAATTTGAGAGAACTGTTTGGCAAAATCAGTGCAGAACCCACCGGGTAACAGTGACCCTCTGTCCATCAGTGTGTGGATTTGACCTACAGTTGCATTGTTCCTTCATTCACAATCAGTTGGAAATAAAATTGTTTCTCTAGGTTCTTCTGCAATTTCTGGAGCTTTAGCTACAAATAATCATATCCAAAAGGGCAAAGTGCAGTCTGTAGGGCTAGGAAGTCTAGTACTGTAAAACAAACAGGCTAAAAATGTTCACACACATTGATAGAAATGTGTACTAGAGATGGCAGAAGTTTACAGGAAACTACTTACAGGAGGGGCAACACATTACACCATCTGTCATTTAGCTTGAGTGTCGAGAGACCAAGTCCTAACAGAAAAGCTGGTGGAGTTCAGTATCATTTTTTCCCCCCCTCCCTTCATGGCCAGTACAAAAATTAGGCACAAATAGAATCTACAACTGGCTGTCAGAGTACAGGTGCTGTGTCCCCTTGCAAAAGGAGGGAAGGACGTGACTGACTCCCTCTTGTCAGATCAGGCAGGATGCCAGGAGAGGACTCTGAGGTCACTGCCACTTAAAAGACACTCTTCAAATTCTCAGGCACTACACCAATGCTGGGATGCAGCACACATCTAAGCCAGGGACTACTCCTAGTGAGCCAGTACCTCTTTATAGCTCCATACAAAGACAATCTGAAAGGGTAAATGCCATTCTGTAGCAGCACAACACTTCAACCTAATTAATTCTGATTCCAAATTAGTTACAATTTCACTCAGGTTGTGTTGCTGAAGTGCAGAACGTCCAAGTGTGGTTCTCTCTTCCCACTAATGGCACAGAAGGGCTTGTTTTCACTCTGGCTGGGGATTCTTTCTGATGTGTCCCCCTACCACTTAGGCAAGATTTTTTCCTTGACTGTATCTGGAAAATCCCTGACTCCACACAGTTTCCCAGGATAGATTTTGAGCTTTTTCTGCATTACTACTCAAACTGAATTTTTAAATTAAATTAGAATTTTAAATTAAATGGCACTACCTGCTCCAGGATATGCTCCCAGAGATCTTCTGCATCTCACCAAGTATGGCCAGCAAGAGAGATGACTTACCACAGCCCACCTGTCCTACAATCATTGTTAACTGACCTGTGAGAGAGGAAAGTATATGTAAGATTCTGATTCACTGAATGCCTATAGAAAAACATCTTATTCTGTGAATCTGTACCTTGAGGTATTCGGATATCAATGTTGGATAATGCTGGAGGACCATCAGGTGTCCAAGTGAAAAATCCATTTGTGATCTATACCAAGATGGAGAGAAGTAAGAAAGAGAAACCATGCTTTAGAGCTGTCTTCTTTTTTCAACATCAGAGACACTTCAGTTTTCATTACACTGAGCCTAGGAACAGAGTTAGCCTTTGCCCAGTACAGGAAATGGATCTTCAAGTGATTAATTTTGTGAAGGTCTATATTCTGATGGGCAAGAACCTCTGAACTCAAACAACTGCAACTATGAGAAAATTACTGAGAATTCATGAGGGGAAAAAAAAATTGCTGTTTAGGGTTTCTCTTGTTTTGTTATTTATAAGGTGGCTACCTGCAATAAGTAAAATGATTATGACACAAATTATATACATGGTCATAGTCTGCTCTCTGCAGTCCTGAACATCATGCTGTGCATCATATACAGCAATTGCATCCCCAGATTCCAAGCAGATTTGCAGACCTTTCCATGAAATTAGATGTTGCTGCCTATTACAGTATTTTCCTTTGTATTTCTGATATGATTCTCAGATAACCTAGTCTTTGCTAGATACAGAAATCTTTTCATTGAAAAAGAGTAAAACCAGGAAATAAAGCCTGTTCAGACTTTAAATGGAGATTTCCATGGAAAAATGGAGACATGGAAAAAACAGGAAACAATTTTAAAAGCCTGTATTTACACAGGACCTTCTTCTATCACTTTTTCAGAGCCACTGACGCTTTCAAAGCCTTTCAGCTATGCAAGGTACAATTTTTAATCTAAGAAGAGTGGAAGGGTCCACTTTTATAATACCCTTGAGAAAAACTGATACTCTAATCTTGGGAATCCACCTAAAAGTGAGCAAAAGCAAGTATGGTGTTCCTCCTTCTAGATTCCCAAAGGCAGTCAGAGCATCCTCTCTCAGAAAATGCACCTTCCTGGGCAATGAGCTAAGGACAGATAGTCCCTGCACAAGTTCCCTGACCCAGGGGCCACTGGTGATAATGATGTCAGCAGATGGAGACAAAAGATTATCACTGGTCCTGGCTTTCTCTTCAAGCCTCCTAAATCCTGTGCTTACAGAAGTCACTGCACTGGCCTTTCCTGTGTGACAAACTTCTCTGTTGTCACTCCAGGTTGTCTTTGGACCTAACACTGCCCCCCTGCCACTCTCCCCAAACTTTCTGTGAAATATTCCTCTTATTTGCCTGGAAATCTATCCCAGAAAGCTCCTCCACAAAATCAGCATGTCTAAAAAATCCTAGAAGCACTACGAGTTATCCTACTTAGTCCCATGAAACTGAATTGTTCATTCTCTTTTTCTGGAAATGCAAATGTAATAGCAGGCTTCCTCAATAAACAGCATCATCACTGAAAAAACGTCATGATTTTTATTGCTTCTAGCCACAGCAAATCACAAGCATCAGTCTTCAAAGTGGCACGAGTAATTTTATTGTTTTCTTCAGAGAAGTTAGGTCTTTGAGAGCTCGTTTTTAACTTCATCTGGAAAGGCTACTACGAAATACAAGAGAAAAAGGAAGATCCATGACGAGGTCATTTTAGGAATTTCAAGAACAAAGTCTTTTCTATTTTCTGCATGCCATTATTCTGTACAGGCACTGGAAATGAGAGTCCAGCGTACATAAAAGGTTGGGCCAGATGATCTCTTGAGGTTCCTTCTAACCTACATTCTACATTCTAAGTTAGAAATTTTTGTCATGAGACAGGTCTAATGACTTGAACACTTCAAATAGAAAATTGCCAAGTGAAATCTAGAGGAATACTTGCAGCTAATTACAAAATGGAGATGATTAGTTAATTTTTAAAAAAGCAGATAAAGTCAAGAAAGGTGAAGGTTGATCTCTGACAAGTGCATGAGAGTCTGACTGTTCACATCGAATACTGGTTCTTGAATTTAAAACTGCCATCAGAATACAAAAGTGACTAATTAGTGAGCTAATATAAGTGTTATTAGAGTGACCTTCATATCACCTTTACACAAAAATCATCTGCTTCTGTGATATTAATGGGTCTTCTCATGTGAGAGCTGTAATTGTTCCACTCCTCCCTGGCAGGCCTCTTGCGGTTAACAACTTTAAGTGGCTGTGCAAAATCAGAAAGACAGAAATAAGCAGTAATTGGTGGCAGTATCAGCAAAACATCCCAAACACAAGCAATCACATTGTAGATGATGCAGTTCAGGGTATTAAAACAGAGGGTTTGCAATTGCACAAAATAATTAGCAGGAAATGGAAAAGGAAAAAATTTATTCTGGGTACAAACTACTCCAGCCACTTCACCTGCAAAGAGACAGCTTTACTCACCACTGCCTGGTACTTGCTGTGATTATCTGCACTTCTTAGCTCTGAAGATTTATCATGCTCTTCTCCAATTTCTTCACTGGACAGGAATTCACTCAGTTTCTGCACACTGAAAGGAAAAAACCACAATCACACATTAACCTTGAAAGCAAAACTTTTGTTCACTGTAATGTTTATCACAGAGCATCCCTTCTGGTACTTCAGCTGCAGTCTTCTGCATAGTTTGCTTGTTTTCATTTTGTTACAGGTGTATGAAAACCTGCAATGGGAAGTCACTGCAAGGAAGTCTTCAAAACTTGTCCTCTTGTCTATTAACAATGACGATATTTTAACAGTTTGCGCAGATGCTTCTCATGTCTTGTCTCTTCTGACACCACCAGAGACGTTACACAAAGATTTTGTCAGGCATTTGGTGGGATACAGACCAGCTACAACAGTGGCTCGTTTTGAAGAGATGTGCTGAAGTAGAATTGCCATTTATTTTACTCAAGTGTGGCCCCATCATTTCTGCTGAACAGTCTTATGAACACTAAGTCTGATGAAATTTGTACTCTGTGACTTAATTCAACCAGCTATGATGAAATACGAAGTGCATAAGGTAACATGATGAAGGGATATACCTTAACAGAACAGCATTCAACAGATGAGATCTAAAAGGAATCTTGACAACCAGCAACAAAGAAGGCGGCACCAAATCTTCACTAGCTGCTTACGATTTAATTAGTTAAGAGATAATGTGCCTTTATTAAGACATTTAACAGATCAGGTCATCAATTTTATCTCTGTACCTGACTTTATAAAATGTATGTCTAATCTACTCACAAGGACAGAAAATGAAATTTGTGAAAGAATTGGATTGAATCATGAACTCAACATCAAAGGAACTCAATTAGCTGGAAATAAGTTAACTGTCAGCCTTGAAAAGGATAGAGTGCCAGAAGGCCTTAAGTTCCTAAAAATAAATTTATGGACAAGGATTGAAAAAACAGATTTCAATATTTAGCCTTAGGCTAACTAGGGAGAAAGAGGCAAAAAATGGTACTGTGGCAGAGTGGTACATGGTGATCTGTAGGAAGCCAATCTCACAAAATTAAAATACTCTCCCATCCTTGCCTCTCCAGCATTTATTTTGCATTCCACTGCCAGTCTCCTTCAGAAAGAGACTTAATTTCTTCTAAGAAGCTCATGAGATCCCCCACCAGTGGCAAAACGATGTTGGCCCAAGGTGTTACAGCACTGCATAAGGCAGGCAGACGCCCTGCACAGTTAGCCCTTGTCCTGCAAACAAAGTTCCCTGGGGACTGTCTAGGAGAGAACTGGTCCTACGGTTCTGCTGTCAACCTGCCTAATTGCTAATGGCAGCTGAGGATGAATTGATATACAGTGGAGTGAATTCAGCTAGAGCAGCTACTACAATCTTAGCAACAAAAAGGGGGAGAATAACTATTTGGGACAGGATAAGAGGAGTGCAAGTATGACAGTATAGCTGTGAGAAAATCTTTTGTTAGAGGCAACAGCTCATATTTCAGGACGCCACACTAAGGATATCTTTTATCTTCAAGGATAAAAAAAATTATGTTTCCTGCAGAACTCTTGCTGGCAGTGCAATTTCATTAGCACTCCAATATCTCCATGAGGGAGATTATTTTTAAGCCACAGAACAGACATATTGATTAAAACATGGTTATTTGCACAGCTGACTGAAAAGGTGGTTTGATATTAAACGCAGAAAGATACATAATGCCATTCTTGCTGCTTAACCTTTGCAGACAGAAAATTGTATCCTTTGTCTCTGAAGACCTCACATTTAAGAAATACATCAGTTGGCTGCTCAGTTTTAATCTCCAGTGGCAGAAATACTCTACATATTAAAACCCCCCAACAAACACCTTTCAAAGTGATATCAGAATTTCTCACCTTCCTAAAGACTCTCACCTATTCCCCCCTCTCAGAAGCAGACACCCAAGCCCCACAACTTGGAAAGTTTTCAGGAGTCCCACATGGAACGGAAGCTTTAAATACGTGTTTCTATTGAAATCCACCACATAGTGGTTCTGAAAGTGTCAATAATAATCCATGAGGATGCTTTGCAACTGGGCATATGTGTAATGATTAACAATACTGACAAGGTTATCTGTCGATATTATTGTCCTTGATAGCATCTGGCATCAGAGACTGTAGGTAATATTAATGGAGCACTGCTTGTGAAGCATCTGAGATGCAGAGCCAGCAACACCCTCTCACTATCCTTTACATCCTGGTTCCACTGCTCAATCATCTTCTGCTTCACTTAGTCCCTTTTTGTCACTCCAGACGAAGCTGTCTTGCTAAAAACAATCAGAGTATCTCAGCCTAAAGAATACTGAAATACAACTGAGCAAAGTTAGGTCACCTTTTCCTGATCTTACTGACCAGCTCTTTGTTAGCAGGAAGGTTTAACAGCAGAACACAATTATAGCAAGCAAATACTATTTGTGCTCAAGTGGTGTAAACTCAACTGTCTGCTTTTTCACGTTTACCCAACCATTTAAGCAAGCACATCTTTGCATGGGTTGAAAACATCTTTGGAAGCACGTGCTTCCAAAATATTGCTCTGAAGGGTGAAGCATTCTAGCTAGAGTGCCAGCAGCACTATGGAGCAATGCACTCTGGAACATCCCCTGGGCGACTGTGATGCAGACAGCCAGGAGGGCAAGGATCACATCAGCTTTGTTAGAGCTTGACTCCTGTCTGTACTATGAATGCAGGAAAACAGCCTGCTAACAAGAAGGTATTTACAGAATAACTCATGAAGAACTCCCAGCTAGAAACAATTAATACTTGGCTGATACTAATTGCTTTGGAATTGTTCCAGACACAATTAATTGACAAATAAACCCTTAGACAATCCAAAATAAATGCCCATTACTAGTGCCAGTGTAGGCCCCCAGGTACTTTGCTGGATGTAATCTTTGCATGACAATTTGCCATGACTCTCAGGACTACCACAGTGGCTCAAAGCATTTCCTTCCAGCCACTGATGCTCTCAGATTTCCTGCTTCTTAGGAGAGAGGACACAGCTGTGACTTTGCAGTGTCAGCGAATTTTGAAACAGCTAGGGCAATCTCAGCCTCCTGCTATAGTCACCTTTCCATCTCAAAGGAGCACAAAGGCAATTAAGCAAGGGCTGGTGTCCAATATCTGTCCTGTAGTTTAAACAAGCTCTTCAGACAGCTATACTGGATGTCATAAAGATGTCCTAATGAAGTAAGAAGCCCAAACTCTGCCTGCTCTACCAGTGAAGTAGAGTTACACTGCATATGAAAAAGCATTAAAAGGTTTTTACACTAATCAGTTGATACTAAAAACTCCCAGTGAAACAGCAGTTCTACTGGTTATTTCAGTTTTTGTAGGCTGAAACTAACACATTCATAAGAAAGTAAAAGTTGACCAAGTCTGGAGTAGACATTTAGTCATTAACTTACTCTCACACTTGATAGTGATTTTTAGCACTTTTTGTTCTCATTTGTTTCAGTCTAACTCTCCACCAACAGGCAGTGTCTCAGCCAGAGGGGTGGAGGCTGAGCACAACTCAAAAGATACACGCCAAAACACACGTGCTCCTGTGATTACCATTTACTTATCTACATGTGTGATGGAGGGAAAACATTTTGGCGATTTACAGAACTAAATCTTCAGTAGATTTCACTTCCTTTCTTGCCACAACGTATCTGCTGCATGCAGTACCAACACAGCTCAACCCATTCTACAAAGCAAAGCACAAGCCGTGGGCCACAAAACATTTGTTGTGACAATTGTGTCAGCACAGAACTTTGCCCACGTGCTACAACTGAGGGAATCAAGCAAGGTAAAAATTTGGGAAGCAATTCACATGAGCATATAAATAATCACCATGCTACTTCTAAACTTGAAATTGTAAAATGAGCAACAGACACACACTCAAAAATTGGAAAGCTGGTAGCAAAGGTATTAATTTTACAGTTCTTACCTGACTAATGCTTTGACAGTGGATCTAATCACACTGGAGAGCAGGAACAATGGAGACACAAGAATATGAAAGAGGGAGATGGAGGCAAATGCCACCGATGGGGAGAAGTCAGCCTTTCTTGTCAGATGAGCATGGACAACAAATGTCTAAAAAGAGATAGATACCATCACCAGTGCTTTGCCATAAAGAAGGAAACAAAGACTTCATATTTCATAAGCGTTTCATTTACAGAATCTTAATTTATACTCTCTTAACAGTCTGGGGGAGTGCTGCATACTCCAGACTGTTTCTGGTCCCAGAAGGCAAGTGGGCATTTTCCATTGTCTTCCAGAGAAGACAATGTGTAGCAGGTTTGCATTCTGTTTTCCTTCTTCCTCATTTCCACATCACTTATACTTGAAAATGCAGTCATAATTAACACTACTTAGAAAAGTCCATACTTACTATAAGTACAGCTGCAATTGGTATTGCTGCATTCATAAAGACTGTGAAGGAAAACACGTAGGAACATTTAGAAACGATTTCCATTCAGACATGCTAAATGCTAAAATACTACTAGCACTGGTTTACAATGGCATTTCTTAAGCTTAAGGTAGGAAAAACGCACAAGTATCTACACACATCAATACGTTGTTTTAAAATGCCTACAGTTTACTTTTCTTCATGTCACCAGAGTAGACAGAACCCAGCAGTGCACTCGAGAAAAAATATGACTAATCTACTGTTTCTGAGCCAGTGAGCAACTTGAATACCTGATGGAGAGAGGGAAGGAGACCCAGCAGAGCTGCACAGGTCACAGCACTGGGACTGCCCCACAGGCTGGCTGAACTCCTTGCTCTGCCTCATCCTGCAGCCCAGTGCAGGACTCCTGGGGGAGCCACTGGCATGTGTCTCAAGATGTGACTTATTTCTGGGGCACCACTGCCAAGGTACTGAGCTTTGTGGCCCCCTCAGCTTTTGGGGCGTAATTCAAAGAATAAGGAAAGACTGGCAACTCTGCACTGCATTGCTGACTTAGCTTGGAGGACTTACTCATAATTACTCCTGCTTTGTCTGGCTTGGATACTTTATAGTATCCTCAAGAGCTCTATACAGGTTCTAATGGCACCTAAATGTGGTAGAGCTTTGACTTCAGTGGGGTCTTGAGTTATTAAAATGCAAACACTGAACCAGTTTTCTCCCTGACCTTGAAGAGTATCTGTCTTGGTGCCCTGGATTCCCCTCACTATAGCAACCCATATACTATTCATGCAGCATTCAGAGGTTATTAAACAGATGTATGGGGAGAAGTAAGCAAATACCATTGTTGTATAGGGCCCTCTCTTAGATCAGGCAGGAATATGGGTTAAGGATGCAGCAATAACCAGTTATCCCTCTGGGAGCCTGAGTCAGAACTAGAGCTATGATCTATCCTGCACATTTGTCCCCTTTGTCTCAACCTGAGAATATTATATAATTGACATCTTTTTATTTTGACCTTCACTGAACTGTATTTCATTTAAGTAAACTATACAGAGAAAGAATATAGAACCTATAGCTAAAATAGAATTCAAAGATCAGTACAGGTGTAACAGAAAAAAAAGCAAGCCACTTTTGTGCTTAAACTGTGCCTGTCTTTCTTTCCTGCCAGGTATAGCAACATTCACATTCCCCACAGTTACTTCATCTGAAGTGTCATCATTAGACCCACAAATACTGATGGTTGACTGTTTTGCCATCATTTTCTGGCATAAGCTCCTGCAGAACTTTACATACTGTCAGATGTTTTTTTTTTTTCCTACACTTAATTATATTTAATGAATCCTCTAACATACTTATGAAGTCTGTAGCCATGCATTAAAATAAAATAGCTGAGTTATTTAATGTAGCTTTAATTCCTTGACAGAGGGAAGTATTTGAAAATACAAGTATGTTAATGGGTGTAATTACAAACTAAAAGCTTAGATTTTGATAGACTAATATGTATTAAAGACTAGAAATTCATTGTTTATACCTCACCCTATTTTTCTGAGGACCATTTTTTTTCTGTGTTGGAATACAAAGCAGCTTCAGGTCAGATTTTTTTTCCTCCTGATGATTCTACTTCCTGCCCAGTTTTCACAGCTTTGTATCAACTTGAGGTAGTTACAGCACAGAAATTTAGAAAAAGGGAAACTTGCTGCCTACAACTCTGTCCTGAATTCCATCAAATCCTTGCCACTGCAATGTGCATTTGAGACTGCTATAATAAACAAGTTTGCTTCTAGGATGAATCTGATGAGAAAATCAAACAAAGCTGATAAACTCCTCAGAGATGGATCGTATTGCCTACAAAACAAGATCATACCTGTCAAATATGAAGCTGGATGTATTAAATATCCTGTAGGGTTGGCAAAGGCTGTTGCAGTTAAGACATCTTAAGGTACTTGGTAGCTCCCAACAAGTTGATCCACATTTTACTATTATGTGTGACCACAAGTACATCCAAGGACTTGACTTAAACTATTTTCAGATAAGAGCGACTGGAATTTGGGTGTTGTTTTCCTTTCTTTTCCCCTTCAATTTTGCAAGTGTCTGGAATAATATAATGTTTTCTAAAATAAAATTATTTTGCAGCTAGGGCTTTTTGCATAATTAAATTTGGTCAAAATTGCTTCTTTACTAAAAAAATGCAGATTGAAAACTAGGAAAAATGTTCAGCTGGTTTTGAATATATTAGGGTAGTAACTACTGTTATTTTCCTGTGAGAAAGCCTGGAGTTATTTTGCTTCTGACAGATTTGGCAAAAAAATCCACAGAAAGAGCAAAACCACCCCTTTCTTTCTGTCCTTCCTGAATATATAGTGAATATTAAATCATGCAAAGCTGCAACCCAGCTTTAATTCTGGGGTTGAATTCCATTAAAATATAGGAAGAGCTAATTTCTGTAGTAGCTCTTTTAGTACACATGAACAATTCCATATACATACAACCTTGATCCAAGCACAAGGGCGAGGTACATGAGATGCAATTTCCATGTGGTCTTGAAATGGAATTTTCTTGTGGTTTAGCCAACCCTTTCCTGAAACGTGTAGGTATATTTTCTGTCATTCAATGCAAATCTATTCCTTATGAATAAAGTAACTCCAATGACATTCTTTCATTCCTGTTAATAACTAAGTGTACTTAGAAAACAATACCAGAGTCTATTCAAAACCTTATGTTAAAAAACTATACCTAAAACCCTCTTTTCTGCTTTTGTAGTGTTCTAGCAAGTGTCTGCCTTCCTCTTAATCACAAATACAAAAAATCTTGGTCTTCTCCTGCCTCTTTTCTTTCTTAAAGAAATAAAATCATATGTTCACTACAACATTAGCTAACATGTTTTGTGCTGATTACGCCTGTCATTCTAACGATGCTTATAATAAAAAAGGAGCAAGTTCTCCTGTATCTGTGTTCTCTTTGTAGTCTACTAAAATGCAAGTTTGCAAAGATCAGTGTCATTACTGCTAAAGTCCAAGAGTGTAAGGAACTTGTAGGCTGAAACAATGAGGACCTTTTATTATCCAAAATGATCACCATCAACATAAAGTTACACTGCTTAAGCTGAAAACTTGTCTCCTATGTCTTGTAAATACATAAATATTACATGTAACACAAAACAAGAATGCAATTGAAGACCTTCAATGTTTCAAGAATCATCAGTAAATATGTAGAATTGTTTTTATAGGTTCTTATTTATTTTCATTATTTCCTTACAGAATACTATGCTGTACAGAATAGTCAGTTCTCTTGGGATGAACACACCTTTTTCTAGCTTTTACAAATCACACTGAAGATTAAAACCCAATAGGCCTCCACAGCTTCTTCAGTCCTACACCTGAACCCATGGTCCTAATTATAAATAGATTTCAAAGCCACATGAAGCTGTACAGACAAAGGGTACTCATCTCTGTTGATTTGGGTGCAGGATGAAGATTCCAGTCTCACAACCAGCAGCTAAAATCTGTTTTATGTCAAAGCAGAAACTCCTCTCCAAGCTCAGAAAGCTTAGGATCTCCAGAGAGAAATTCTGATAACTCAAAAGTCTAAGAATACCTCAAATTAATGTCAGTTAAATTCAGCGGGATCAGGATCTTTCTCTTGGAGTACATTACCTATGTGATCATTTGTCAGCGAATGAAGTCGCCTGCATGTCTCTTGGGTGAATTAAATCGAATAATACCAAGCAGACTGCAAGTTATTTTTCTAAAGACTAGTCTTCCTTGTTATTCTACAAGGTAATTGTATAGGTACCTTGTAGCATTTGAGAACTTCTTGCTCCAATTTTCCATTTCACTAATATCTCACAGCTTATATGAACAACACTCTTTGGTGTGACTTTACTAATCATTTCTAAAATAGTTAGCAACTATATAGCTGTTGTATATAATCTTCTCAAATACAAAGTTCATTTACCATAGGTCTTTTCAAAAGCATAATAAAATCTTAAAGCATTGAAAAATAACATCTGGTTACAGAGTGATGCAATTGCCAGGATGCTCATATTTTCCCTTACCAGGATATAGAAATGGTTTTAAGAATCACTTATTTTAATAAAAAGTAAGAAATTGTTTATACCATCTTTTGGAACTTCAATGCAAAGACAATATCTGTCACACATTATGATTTGTATGCTCTGCATCGTGGAAAATGCAGGAAAATAAATTTGAACAAAGGCTGCCTCCTGAATGCTGTGTTATACAGGAGAATATTGCTGGCTCAAGCTAGTCTGTGAAACACTTATCCCTTGAAAGCTTTTCTCCAGAAAAAGTCAATGCTATGAAGCACTGACTTCCTCTTTTAGGCATATTTCCCATACAAGCAAAATTCTACTGCATTAAATGGAGAGTCTGACTAAATGGGAAGTGAGGAGTATGGATCATGGCCTAAAGCAACAGAAACAATCTCGACACAGAAATGGTAAACTCATTAGCAGCTAATAATGCAGTAGCTAAGCAGTGGATTAGAATGAAGAGACTTACTGGATATGGAGGTATAAAGGGCAAAAGACTTGAGGCTAGTCATTTCTTTTTGTCTGGTTTCCTCTACACTGCTGTGAAATATGTGTTCCCAAGCATAGAGTTTAAGTAGCTTAATGCCTCGAAGCATCTCATTTGTCTTCTTCAGTCTCTCATTGGAGTACTCCTGCAATAATTACACACACATTGACATGAAGAGTAAAATTAAAACACCTGTTTCCTAAGCACAAGGGTAGCACAAAAATTGTATACAGCCCCTTGCAATCAGTCAGGCACACATCATCCCTAGTTCTGTCCATTCAGATGCTTTGTTGCTGTGTTTCACAAAGGTAAGCTTCCCTAGAGTTCAAGGGGAAAGGCCAGCAGTTCACACTCCTACCTTGCCTAATTTGGACTGAAAATTTTACTTTCTCTGTCAGCTTTCTGATTATTTGCGAGGCAGCCTTCCAGGATTTACACCACCCAGCATACTAGCTGGATTTTCAACTAGGACACTGACAACATCCAGAGGAGACTAGGACACACCAACAAGCTATGACTGGGCACTGCTCTGACCAGCCAACATGACATGGAACCAATCAGAGCAGCCTGGCCACATTATCAAGGAGCTGTGACTCCATTGGGAACCTTGGCTCTGAGCAGGGCCAGCTGCCTCAGGCACAGTAATATAGCAGTAAAATTATAATCCCAGTAAAACATAATTGGAAGTTACACTGCTTCCAGTTTTCAGGCTAGCTCAAGGATCTTTTTTACCACACCACGCTGCACAGTGCAGATGTTCTACTACAAACAGCACTGCTCCCAACTGCAGGAATTTTTAGGTGACACTGACTGCCTGGATGCTGGGGCATGAAGTCTGTCCACATTTCCGGAAGGGTACACAGTGTTGATGGGAAGGCATTACTTTTCACACGGGAAGGTGCACAAATAACTTTCATACCACCCATGATTCGTGCTGGAAGAGATTTCAGGAAGCTCTTTGGCTCCACTACAAGTTCCTATGGCTTGCTTGGCAGTGCAACAGTTGCTGAAAGTGGGAATGAGGTTCAGAGCAGCTGGGCATGGTAACGCCAATGAACCAAAGTAACTTTCTCAGCAGTGATGCCGCCAATTCAAATTATAGACAAGCCAAGTGAAGGATCAAGAAACAGCTCGTGACTTAGCCTCAGCTGAGGCACACATTGTGAGAGTTAGGATGGCATGGAGTTAGTTTAAATAAATCATTCTGATAGATTTCTGCATCTGGGGTCCAAGTTTAGATGCAGCATTCCTACTTCCTTTGCCCTTGGTTCACTTGCCCTGCACAATTTATCTATTTGTGCACTGCACAAAGCCATTTCAGTCAATGATTACTGGCCATTTGTATTTGCAAGTTAGAAGATTCTTAAGTTTGTTCTGTTTCTTTGTGAAACATGCTTGCCAAAAAATGTAACCCCCCAAAATACATTTTTACTGCTTGGACTTACCATGTTCTCACATTCTTGAACTTGATATCCTTGAGCATTACAAAATGTTTGAGAAGCAGCTCTGGGTCAATGTCCACGGTTAGCTTTGTAACTAATTCCAAACAGACCAATGTATAATTACCAGAGGAGGTATCTATATGACAAGTGAGTGTGAAGACACTTACCAACGTGCTTCTCTGAGCCTGCGAGAGTTTTGTTGCTACAAAATACTGAACAGGTGCAAGGACTATGATTACTGCTGCTCCAATTAAGGCACTGATTCCAAGAAGGTAGTAGAGCAGAAGAATTCCTACAATTATCTGTTGGGAGGAAAGAGAGTGAGGGAAAGGTCTTGGCTTCACTTTGGGTATGCATCACAAAGACCAATTACAGGGTAACCAGACAGCATGTTCAAACCAGCAGCCTGCAGTTAACTCTACTCCAAATGTTTTATGTTCTTCATCACTGGCTCAGCAAGTGTGATCAGTCAGGATCTTCTGTCAGAGGACCAGACACAATCTAGAGCTCCTTCCCAACTTGAGCATTCTGTGTCTTTCTGTTTCATGGACTCTCCATTATGGACAGTAAAAGAAGGTTGCACAGGTTTGCGTATCTTCTACAATTTAACTCTCATGGCTATTTGAAAGTTTATTTAAAATTAATTTTATATTAAAAGAACCTTTCATTTAAAAATATTTCCAAGCAACACATTGAGGTATTCCCTTTAGAGTCACTTTAAAATATTTTTCCCCATTGGCTTTTTTAAGACTTCATTTGTTTTTTATGTATTAGTATTGTATTCATGTATTTTTTATTTTTACATGTTATCTATTTTTTTCTTTGACACTGCACCATTTTTACACCAGAAAAGAAATTACCTCTTGCAGTTTAGTAAGAGCTCACTAATTTGCAACACTGGGACTCAAAATTATGCCAATGAGAACCTCCACTTCAAATAATCTCCAACATAAATTGGCAAGGATCTGTTTTAAGGATCTGCAGTACCAGACTGACAACAATTGTTAAAAAAGAATTAGAGAAACAGCTTCAAAACCAAAGCTATATATTTGGATATGTAAGAATTTAGAGATAAAGCCACAGTCCAGATGGAGAGGGCTACTGTAAGCAACAATACATACAAGTATCAATGTCAATGGCCACTACTCTGACTCCTGAACATTCTGCAGCATTGACACTATGTATTTAACAGACTAAGCTGAAAACTTCATCAGAAGACATAGCAATAGAAAGTTAATTTCATACATCATTTCCCTTAGCTAAAAAAATGATCGTAAGTTTCCTTATAGTGTTAGCTACTGCTCTTGCTATATTAGCACACTCTCATAATCTTCACAGAACCACTATCTTCCATCATACCAAAGCTCAATAGTTGCATGCCCATCTATTTCCACATATTTACGGGAATTCAGTGTTTCCACGAGGAAAAGGAGTCCTTAGTTTCCACATTTCTGTCTTGACATTTTCATTAACTTAAGGCACACAGAGAAAATACAGACTTTTTTATCTTAAGAACCCTTTGATATCTCTCCAAAGTTGAACTAAACTAAAACATGACTCTCAAAATGAGCCACACTATTTACTTAGTAACATGTAAATAAAATCCTATTGTATACACACCACAAATGTAGTAAGAGGCATGGTTAACTTACAAATTAAAAATCTTTCAGTGATAAGTAAGTGAGCAATCTGCTTCCACCTGAAGTCAGGAGATTCATGAGTGTATGAAGTCAAACAAAACACACGTCCAATAGGTTAAAAATGATCCCATTGTCATCCTCTTTATAACGAGATAAGGGCAAACTTTCAAAATATATTCAATATGTATGAAAAAAATACATGTGAAGACTTGTATGCGAAAAGTGCTGAAATCCATAAATCTAATTGAATGTAATTTTACATCATATCACAAAGTACAAAGTCAAGAATAAACAGTACACAGATATATCTGAACTCGGGAGGACAGTATCTGGCAGATGGGAAGGCTCTTATTAATATCATATTTTTTAAAAAATCCTGTGTAATGAAACACTTGGCTTCCCTTTCATCAAAATCCCAAAGCTCTTCCCTGGCAGAGACATATATCAGGAGCAAGCTCACCAATAGCTCTGGTTTTGATGTTATTTATTGAGGATAGCAAATACTTTCAGCCAGAAACTGCTTTGTGGGCAGTTTTGAAAGAGACAAATGCCCTTTCATTACAAGTGTAAGCTATCCTTACCAATGAGCCAGAGAGAGGAGAATACATGATATTTTTAATAATCACAATGAATTCAAACAAGGATGTTTATAAAATGGAGGCATGGAGAGAAAGCCTTTATAGGGCCTCATTTTGCTCCCAGGGTTTGAGCCAAACCTACTAAGGCCATCTTTCAACTCACTGGCATTCCTGGGCCTCTTCTCATGGATTTCAATAACACTCAAACAGTAACTTAAGGCAATGATAAGACTCTTATTGACTCCAGTCAGAGCAAAGAAAAGGCTCAAATTATCAGGACTGTATAGAAAACCCAACTTATTATGAAGGGCTACTACAAAATCCACAGCAGATGCTGAAATGTTGTTTGTTAGATTAAGAGCTACAAACCAATTAAAAATCTGTTTAAAATCATAATGGAGTTTGTGCAACTCATTATTAGTCATTGCTTCAGCATCCAGCAATTCTTTTCATTATCTCATAACAAAAGGTATTGAATGAATATTATGGAAAAACGTTTTGAGGGGACCTTTGTGACCAACATGACTCAATGATTTTGGTAATGTGTGCACCACCCACAAGACAGGAGCACGTTCTGGCACTGATTGTTTTCATCTGGTAAGGAGCATCACAGGGAGAATTTTAATGCAAATATAATCATATTTTCAGCAGACTGTCAGGAAGGCTTTATGAGTCCGTGACTTCTGGCACATTAGAGCAAAATGTTGTTACAGAATATGCAATGAAATTGGATTAATTCTCAGCTGCACTAAAGTGGTCTCTACACTGAGCAGCCAGAGAGGTCTTATGAAGCTGGTGCCTTGTACATAGCTCGTTCTACTAACAGACTTACAATGGAGACTAAGGTGAGGGGATAATTGTACCCTGAACATCAACATTAAAGGGTGGACTCTTCTTAGTGGCTCATAGCTCTTTCAGCACTATTATTTTAGCAGTATACAGTCATTGACTTCTTACTGCAGGGAACTTTCAGTAAGTGGAATGAAAATACCCTGATATCCAAATTATTATTAACAAACTATGAATAGGTAACGATATTTAATACAATTTTTCATATCAGTTTCATTATAGTTATCTTCTCTTCTGTAATTAGGCATCAATATTAGAACATGTCCACTGATCATCACTTTTTTCCCCACTCACCTTTTGATAGTCTGGTCCTCATTGCCTTCTCCATCCACCTCCTGAGCCCCCCATAATTTCAGGGAAGCCATTCCAACACTAAAAATTAAGTTAAGGTTTGTTTTTTTTTTTCCATGTTACTAAATTAATCCCATCTGACCACGTGATCAGATGATTTCAAGACCTGCCTTTAAGAAAACATGTGCTTATCTGATCTGTACCAGCTTGACCAAAATCTTTTCTTTTTGACAGGAACAACTACAAAAATCAACCGAATTCTAATATGTATCTTTTTTGTCAGAAAAAAATCCAGATGTTCTGATGGCCAGTACTGTAATACCTTACTTTTTGAAGGATATCTGTGTAATTTACATAATCACTGGAATGGCTGGCTTTTCTTCCCCATCCCCAACTTTACAATGTAATATTCTTATATGTTTAACATCTTATAGCATCAGAAGCTGATAGTCACAGGAACTCCTAAACAACACTGCTAAAACCGTAATAAAAAGTGACTGGAAACACTATATATAAGTTACAATCTATAAACAGTCTCAAGAAAATGATTTAGGTTTTGGGCAAGAGCAGGCAACCCAAAATGCAAAGTGCTGGGTAGATTATTTGCAGGTTTCTGATTTCTCCACCAGCAAAATCAGCCTCTGTTTGGTGCTGGAACCAGACTGCCTTTGTGACATGAACACAATGAAATTTTCATTATGTTTTTGAAACTAAATTATACTTCTAGAAAATAATTAAACTCTATGAATTAGTGAATTAAACTCTAATGCCTTTTCTGTTTGTATTTACATCTAGCACTGAAGTACACTCAACTAAAATACATGGACTACCTGGAAGAAAGCAGTAAGACCTGCAGGATGCTGCGTTAGTATCAAATGAAACTGTGCTTTACTGTTAACTTTCTCAGGAAATTCTTAAATGAATGTGTAGAGTGTTCCTATGATTTTAAGTACTGGCTCTTCCAAATCATGTAATCTACACTTCCTGCCTGTTCCAGTAAGTGTGAACTCTGAAAAATGATCCAGGGCTCTATTGAGATTGTTCTGATCCCCTACTACCCTCTCTCTGCTGTATCCCTTACTAGCACAGACTTAATCACATGCCCACCCAGTGAGATGCACCATTTCACAGACTCAGAGGAATACCACTTCACTGAAAAAAAGAAAAAGACTAGTTTTGATCAGATCCATTTTTCAGTGCTTCCAAAAGCTCATGTGACACAATGTACAATCTATAGAGCTGGAACACTGAAGGAGGTAAAAATACCATGTTTCCATGTTGGACACCACATATAAACTCTTGTTTCTATAAGTGAATAGGTTTAAGATTAATTTAAATCAATAGTTGAAGTACTCTCTGAGACTTTGCTTTCCTCATCCTAAAGACTTGATAAGACACAGCTATATCCCACTGGGCATTACAAAAGGCTACAGGACATGGAATCAGCAGCCAGAATGCAATTGGGTGTGACTCAGAACACTGATCTGCTCCTTGCTATCCATGTGAGAAAGGAGACTGAAGTGATAAGAGTGGTATTTAGAGACAGAAGACCAAAGACACCAGAGAGAATAAAATAGCTAAACTATTTCATATAATAAATATGTTATAATAATAAAAAAAAGACAACTGTGGAATTTGTCATCCAAGAAGCAGCAGTAGTTTTGAGGGATGCCCAAAAGCTCATCTCTAAGCACATAAACGGATAAAGTGCTATTTCTCTTGCTTCTGCTGGGATTCAGAAGACAAATGATTGCAATAACTTCCAGTTAACTTCTCTGATGTAATAAATGAATGCACTGCAACCTGCTGCACCCTATAAATTCTTATTATAAATGCAAAGCGTCTTTGACAGAAGTCAAGCTCCTAATACAATCCTAAATACCTAAAGCCCAGTCACAGATGTGAAATCTATTACGTGCAATGTTTCTAGATGCCAAGAGCATGAGGTCTTATTTCCAGTTATTCTTTAACTTCTTTATTACCTCTACTTTCATAAAATTCATATGTAATGAACCACTACAGACTGACACACTTTAAGAAAAAAAGCACATTCAATCACCTTACCTGTACTGGCATAGCCCAAAGGTTAGGGCAGAGGAAAAAGAACCACATCAGCTGATTTGTGTCTATGGCAACCAGGTTGCAGATCTGGCCTGCTGTCATCTCTCCCATAGACATGTTAGAAGTTGAAAGCTGCATAATTTTATTGTATATTTTTGTCTGGAAGAGATATCAAAAGGTGTTAGCATATAGAAATCAAATGTGACTAATGTCACAGGTACAATTCTGTACTGAATTCAACAGCTGCCTCAGTGCAGAATCAGGTACCATGGATGAAAATAACTCATTACACAATAATGGAAGTGTACTTGTACCAGCTGGTTTGGTAAAAGGCTACACAGCAACACTTTGCCATCGTGAGACTGAGTTGACATGAGGCACCTTCATCCAGTAAGTGCCTTCAGATCAGGTGCTGACTGTTCATCACGAAGCATAAAATCACATGCAGCACACTGAACAGGTGCAGGTTTACACAGGAGAAGAGAGATAAAAGATTAAAAGAAAACAGCGTATAAAAATACCAGCACAGATACTTCCACTAACACTAATCCACTGCTTAGTGATGGGATACAAATTTTCCAATTTGAACAGTCCAACTGGCATTATCTGGACTCTTGTGTAATATCCAGCGCAGAGATGACAGCTTCTCTTAAACAAAATTAATGTAGCACTCTTGTCCAATGATTCCCCTTTTACACTTGCCGTGGTCCATGTACTTTTCAGGTAGCTGCAGCTATTCCCCTTGATATAAGACATGCAATTTTTTAAATATATCTTTTAGGTCAAATTTTTATTCCTTTAGGGTTTTTCTACTTCACTGTAATAAGGGGAAACCAATGGATGGAATCCAGAAGTCCGGCAGCCGACAAGTGCTTCCAAGTGTAAGATCAAAAGAGAATTAAACAATTATGCTGCTATCGAAAGCATCCATCCATCACAGACTCCCCACAGAACCCATGGAGCTCAGTGGATAAATAGTGTAACTTATAAGGGTGGCTTTCAGGCTGTCAGAGGGTAGGTTTCAGCCAGTGCATTTGGCAAATCCAACATTGTAATCTTACACCAAATTCTCTCATTTCCAGGCACAGAGCTTTGTATGCTACATAAAACTTTGATCTGCTGTTCACAGTTACACAATGATTATGGACTCCATTTTACCAATCTTACTTACGTTCAGTAATTACAAACCCTGCAATGTCTGGTAGATTTTGTAGCATGACCCATGGAACAAGAACTACTCCATGTAATTGGGAATACAACCCATTCTTTTGTCCAAAGCTTATTTACAAGAGATTTTAAAGCTGTATTATTTGCAAGAATGTTAAAAAAAAGCCTTTGAGATGGAAGAGGTACAGCTCACAAGCAAAACTCTTTCAAGAGCTACATTCAGCAAGTTTTTGCTCAAAGGTAAGAAGAAATACAGCATTAGATATTGCAAATAAAACCATCAGATATCATGGAAACAATGCAGGTCTAAGCTAACACAATCAAATTCAATACATTTCGGGAGAGAAGCATTTTACAGTTTAACAACTATAACTATAATCTGTATTTACAAATACAAGTTTATGAGTGTATGGAAAGGTTAATTAGTAATATATTGGATACCTGTATTGCACCTCTCAAGTTGATTCCCGTTTCAATAGCAACATAGTATGATGCTTGGAGAAATGTCCTTTGCAAGAGAAGGGCAAAAAATAAAAGTACAGCCAAGACATATGCATTGGACAGGAACTCTTGAGACGAAATAAAGAAAACACCAAGAATTTTAGTCTATAAAAAAAAAAGAAAGTTAGAAATCAGATGCAATGGAAATGTCATTATCTGCTTTGCATAATCAATAAGCAGAGATAATCTCCATTTATTACTTTGAAAATGCTCCAAACCTTGTCTGAAACCTCACAGTTTACCAATTCAAGGAACCAGACTCGTAACATGCCAACTCAGTAAGCTTCATTTAAATGCAGAACGACAGTTAGAGGATTTCTGATATCCTTCCAAAACTCTAGGACACTGAGTAACTCCATATGGTTATTTGTTAAAACATGTGCACTGCCCATCATCAGAAATGAATAGTTAGCGTTCTTTTGGAACTCATTATTTCAACACCTCAGGTTTCTGAACTTGAAAAATGACCTTCAGAACTTGTTGAAAAAACTCCTGGAACTATGCACATTATTTTGGCCTGCAGCATCTTGTTCAGAACTTTTATTTATGGTCATTACCTTCTAGCAAGTTCATAAAAATCAGCCAAGTGCATTCTGAAGCATGTCCACAACTTAATGGGAAGACAGTACATTTATTCCAGATTATATTTAACAAGATGAGAACTTTGGTGCCATGAGTAGTTGAGAGGTTGGCTCGCCACGAGAAGCCTTCTCAAACTAAAATGTCTCTGTCTTCCTCTTTCTCCTCTTAGCCCTTTTAAAACTTTGACTGCTGGCTTGTGCTCCCATTAAAGGTGAAATTAGGAAGAGGTCTCTATTCCCATTCAGAGGGCTTCTTGCCCTTTACACTCCTGCTGTATTCCTTGCTCAGCACATTTCCTCTTGTCTACATAGTTTCTTTGCTGTTGATGTTTTCACACCTGCTATGACACTTAATAAACTATATTGCACAAACTCTCACCATCTGTACATTTTATTCGGTTTCATCTGCACCTTGCAGTTAACTTCATTGAACTTGCCATATGGGGTTTCTAAGAGAGGCTAAATTTAGTTTTTAAAGCTGCTCTTTTGAGTCTGAGCCAATGGGAGGAAGAACAAACTTCTCCCTATCCCTACTTACATCTGGGTTGCTCCAACCTGCTCACTTCTGTTGCTTACTGTGCACTGGTTGGGGAGCTAACTGGATCTCCTCCTGAGCCAATTCAAATCACTGATCTAAGAAAATCAGCCCAGGAAAGAATAATGGGGTCAAATCAGATCACAGAAGGGCCCACTCAGTGCCAGAGACGGAACAAAGGAGAAAAAAGGAGCAGAAGTGACAAGGAATGTGAAAGGAGGAAGAGCAAGTCCCTTCAGAAGTGGTGACCCAACAGGATACTTCATCTTCCTAAAAAAACTGAAGTCTTAGGGCATTTTTTCCATCTCTTTTTACTCTACCCTTTGGCATTCATGATTGCTCTTGCCAGTGCTCACACATGAACAGGATGGTCTTTAGGTTTTAAGGCAGAGAATTGTATGCTCATCTTTGCAAATAAGTAAACAAGATATTGAGCAAACAATTTTTGAAATGATCCTTTGTTTCACTTTCCTTATTCTCACTTTGTGAGAAAAGTGAATGCTTGCAATAACACATCCAGGACAAGTTTTCTAAGACAATGTCTCCCATATCACATAGCAATATTCCTTCACATGAGAGGAAGCTAGTCTGCTCTGTTCACACAATGCTCTAGCCATCTGTTGGGGGTGCCTGGGAGCTCATTCACCCACACCACACAGTCACTCTTCATAAATACCTGATCATTTCCAACTGTGGTTAATTTTCTTCAGATATCAGCCAAACTAAGTGGCTGTCAAAAGACTTTGTCTAGTATGCAACACAGACAGACTAGAGTGGATTTCTAAGGTTTACTCCCTTTCCCCACTTACGTGGCATTTGTTAAAAGCCCTGAGATTTAAACCAAGGCTGGACACAAAGAAAAACAAGTAATTATGATTCCATTCCTGTAAATCTTTGTTCAGGAAAATATGCCTTATTTCTATATGGAAGCATCTTTATAGTCATGCACTACTTTTGTGCAAGACTCAAAAGAACATGGAAAATTTCCATCAGTGATACACAACAGTGCAGAGTTTCGTGCTTTGAAAACAGGGAATAAAAATAATTGCAGTAATTTACTTCTTGCTCCCAATGATAAATTGTCAGATGATAGTATTTTCAATTCAGCTGGTGATTTGATTTCAACCAAACTTGATGTACATAAACATCTCAGCAGTCTGTAGGGCCACTGAACTCAATAAGGAATGAGCCCTCAGAGCAAGTATTTAAGCATACAGAGCCTCCAAAGTCAAATCATTGTCAGCATCACTGGGCATACTCATTTCTTAAAATCTGTATCAACAGCAAAACTCTGAACAATTATGGTACATGTCAGCAATTGTGTTCAGATAAGGAGACATTTAACAGCAATTTTTTTTTTATTTGCACCCTAAAGGGATTTTAAAGCCTTAAATTATTACTTACACTGTAGTAATTCAAATAGGCTACAGCAGCATTATACACTACAAAAAGCCTATACTACAGTAAAAATTAGTTTCTCTTCCAGATTATTTACAGTCACAAGTTCAGCTTTTCAAATCAAGTTAACTTGCCTTTGACCCTTACAAGATCTAAGAGTGCTTGTAAATTTATTCTTGTGGCAACTCTGATGAATAAAGAGTAAGACTCAAGGCTCTAAATTTAGCCCAGAAGCTTTAGAAAATATATCACATTTTGGAAAATATATGGAAATACAATGGAAAATTGTAAGTACAACCAAGTCTTTTTTCAGGTTACCTACAAGGCCTTGATAGTGGAAAAGAGAGATTCACAAATTGGCCAAGATCATGGACAATTAGGTGCATCAAATTTATCTTTCAGATTATTTAGTATTTATTTTATGCTCATAAGCATAAAGAATTAGGCACATTGTAAGGAGAAGAACTACCCTTGGTCCTTAACTGTACTAGTTTAAGAGACACCTATAGTTCCTTGTGCAGCATATATATGCTCAAATACTAAATGAAGGTAAAGTAGTTCACAACTGAAAAACTTGGAAGTTTTTACAGAAGAAAAAATAACAGGAAAAAGCACATTTAAGCAGCTAATTGCAATTATTTTAGCAGTTCTTTTCTGGGATTTCTTTTTGTTTCAATACATGATTGTCCAAGAAAAAGTGACACCTCTAACACTTGAAAAACTGAAAAAAAGCTTCTTATGAAGGCAAAGTTAGAACATACAAATCTGTGACACTGGGAGATCCAGATTGTCAAAGGTACTCACAAAACAGCAAAGAGAAAGGCCAGAGCATTCTCAGTCACGAACCACAAAGGTTAGAGATTGTGCTGTATTCTGTCAAAGGCAGTAGTGGAAGCAACATGATTTCAATCTGTCCTTCACACAACTGGCTAGTAATGCTAATTACTGCTGCTAATACCACTTTTTACTGTATATAAAAGAATAAAATTTTTTTCCACAAATATGTTTGACAAATTTTGGTGCACCATTGATTCCCATCAAAATTTTATTATTAATAGACAAGCAGGGAAAGTGAGATGAATATTCTCATTATTTCTTCTAATACTCCCTTGAGAGATAACGAGGACAAATATATATACATAAACATCACACACACACACTTGGTGAAAGCACCAAGTCTGCCAAGTCTCAGATGCATTATCAGGCCATTATGGTTGACAAAGTCACTGAGCATCTCTGTGTTTCAACTACAATGGCTCTCTACATACACTTGTCAGCCTGCAGGAAACCCACAGGAATGATGGAACATCTACCGAACCTTTTGCATCCAAAGCAAATAACTTTGAGAAGTTGATGGAACTAATTCAATGTTTTATTTTCAGAAACATCTTTGGGGATATTCAATGCCCCATGCTCCTGACAACTTAAGGATAAGACCACTTTTTAAAAGGCTAGTAGGCTCTAATCAGTAAAAGGCAGAGCAAAAGGCTACAATTTAAATACCTAACGAACCTAGACTTACACACTCTTAAATGTCAATACTGGGCCTTTGGCTACACTGAGCCCTATGACTTCCAGACCTTTTTAAATTGTGAGTTTGGTGTATCCTTTAAATGTGTTATGTCAGCAGATACTCCTAATACTGGAACTCCTAATCCTAACATTGCAATGTGGAAGATGCTACCAGCACAATATAAGGTTATCATTCTGCCAGTCTCTTCTGCGGTGTGAAATGATTAACACTCAGAGAAATTTGTGTCATAAGAATGTTCCTGGGTGCCCATAAATATTGATACTGGAGTTATAAATAAACATGAAAAGCGTGACAAAATTAAAGACACTGTCATGCTCTGACTAACAGCAGCAGTAACTAAAGCAGTTAATACTGCCTGTGACACCCATGTGATCTCAGAGTTCAAGCTCCAAGGTGGTTTATATCTGTCACACAGTGCCTGAAAAATAGAGCACATTTTATATCTCTGTGCCTTCCATTTCACAAAGAGAATTTCTATTTGAAAGGTACAGTTGACTCAACATCTCCTCAATCTAAACTATTTAAGATGTAGTTGAGTTAGAGGTGGGTAAAAAATGCCCATCCGTGTCATCATAGCTTACTTTGCTTGTCTGATTCTGTCCCACTGTGTGGCAACTCTTTCCAATGCCCTCAAGCACAGTAGCAAATCAAGCACAATGTTTCCCCCAAGTTATCTTTACCTTCATTAAGACAGTGTTTCTCACACTTACGAGGCTTGCAGGAGCAAAAAATAAGGCAAAGTTCTCTTTTCTGTGAACCATTACAAGTATACATTCCTAATAGTAGAGCTGGGGTACTTCTTTCCAAAGTAGACCAAATTGGCTATGTATGTGCACACATGTGGGAGTTTTCCTGAGCACACCAGGATGTTTACAGCTTGAATAGAAAACCTTCATTAGAAAGATATTTAATCTAATCCAGTAAAAGCAATTTTCAAATGTAAACATAATTAGTCTCTTAAAAAATAATGTATATAAACCAGGTCAAAACAGAAGGAAAAGCCTCTTGGAGACATTTCAGCTAAGCTAAAATACATGCCCTTAAGTGTCATTCATGGACTATCACCACCAGTGACTATTGCTGTTAGATGATCCCAAAATAGTGTAAATGATAGGAACAGTAGGGAGGCACTGCTTAGGGCCAGTCTGGACGAGACCTAAGCTTTGTTCACAAAGCAGCATTACCAGATGCTTTTACTGGAAATTAAATAGGATAATCTGTAAATTGTGATCTGGTATAATTTCAGCTGAAACAGTGTCTCAAGCAAATTACTGAGAAGCAGAGCTCAACAGCTTCCACAGCACTTTGTGGCAAGGCAGCCCTATAGTCTTAATTTTCTCAGTTTCTGCTTTAACTATTTTCCATTGAACCTACTTGCTATATTAAAGTTTCCAAATATTAGGATAAGGATTGCAAAATGGACAAACAATTAATTTTAGCCTGAGGCCTTTGTTAAATTTTCTGCAATGCAGCTGATGTCTTTCAATATTTACAGTGGACCTAATCCAAAGTGTACTTGAGTGAATGGGTGTATCTCCATTAGTGTTAACAGACTTTGGAAAGAGAGCCTCATATCAAACACTAAGTGAGCTGCAGAAATAAACTTATCTTTCTCACAGAAATCCAGCACGAGTGACCTCAAGCTACAATGAAAAGATACTTCCTGGGTTGCATTTTTATTTTTAGTTAATCAAGAAATACATCTACTTCTTCCCGGAGAACATTCATTTTAACAGCATCCTTTAAAAATATGTTTCAGTTGATCCTTCTCAACTAACCTCTCTGAAGACACTAGTGGAAATTCTTTATCACAGTTAACTTAGTTGCCATTTTATTATGATGAAAAAAGCCAGTTTTAATCCTATTAAACATCACTAATTTTTGGAAATGAATAACCAAGCCTATTAAAAACACGCTTTTCCTTTCTGACAAGCACTCAGTCACACACTTCATACAACCTGTATCCAAGACTGTACCTAAGAGATTAGTGCAGTTGGTTACAACATGGTACTAGTAACATCAAAGCTGTCAGTTTGATCCCTATATGGGCCATTCACTTAAAAGATGGACTCAATAATCCTTGTGGGTCTCTTCCCATTCAGAATATTCTGTTATTCTGGATAAAATACTCATTATATTAATGAGATTCTGAATATGCTTCATTGTTATCTTGAATGAGGTTTTTTCCCCAGAATGCAAGGCTGACTAGATATGTGGGTCATGTATTTTGCCCCCTACAGAATCACAGAATGGGTAACGTTAGAAGGGACAACAGTGGCTCATCTGGTCCAACCACCCTGCTCAAGCAGTCACCTTAGAGCACATGGCATAGGACTGTGTCAGACAGTTCTTGAGTATCTGCTGTGAGGGAGACTCCACAGCCTATTTGGGCAACCTGTTCCAGTGTGTGGTCAGTGCGCAGTAAACAAGTTCTTCACCATATTGCGGTGGAACTTCCTGTGCATCAGTTTCTGCCCATTGCCTCTCGTCCTGCTGCTTCGCCCTACCAAGCAGAGCCTGGCTCCATTCGTTTGTCACCCTCCCTTCAGACACTCTTATATATCAATGAGGTCCCCTCTCCGTCATCTCTTCTCAAGGCTGAACAGGGCTAGCTCGCTCAGCCTGTCTTTGTAAGACAGATGCTCCCATTATCATCTTTGTTGCCCTCTGCTGGACCTGCTCCATCACAGTATAAAAGTAGGTAACAGGCAGCACATTCATACTTCCATTTCTAGCATTCACAAATACATTGCAGAGTCACTTTCTTTACTGAGGCCAAATAATACATAGGCATAGCATCACTTTTTTGACTCCCCTGTTCTTATGACATTTTGACAGTACCTGTGGGCGGATGGTGTTATTTCCTTTTCCAACATTGTGAACAATCCCAGAGATGCAGAGTGGCCCAGCAAATCCAAGCAAGTCAGCCAGAATACGGAATGTACTACTGAGAAGTAAGGGTCTTCCAAACGCACAGCAGAGAGCACTCCAAATGGATCTGGATCCTTGTGGAGATGATGATCTTTTGTTCTGTTCAGAATAAAATAAAAATTAGTAAAAATGACATTATACATTAACCTCAGGTCTGATAAACAACTGGTATTTTTATCTCTGCTTTAATTCATTGACAACCATTTGCAGTCTTTGAGCTAGAGAAGCATAGGAACTACAACTATTGTTTCATTTCTTTCATAGAGTCAGAACTAAAAATTAATTTGCACTCCACAGAAAGAACCATTTCTTTCCTGTCCTTAACAGGGACCAAATAAGTGTGTTGTTTGTGGCCTGCTGAGGGAGAAATTAAAAAAGAGGGAGGGAACTGACAGTTTTTGTATTTTGGTGAACAGAGACTGGAAATATACACTTGTTTAGACAGGATGCAAAAGAGCTCTCAAACTCTTGAATACACACAGATCCCACCAAGGAGTCAAAATTAACTCAAGCTGAGGTAGTTTCAGCCCCAAATTTCCTATGAACAAAATGTAATTGAAATAACACAGAAAAAATAGTCCTCATTAATACTGACTCTGTAACTCAATGTTTCCAGGGTCTTATTAGGAAGAAAAAAGTTGCTCCATGAACACAGTCCATAATTACTTTCCACATCAAAATAGAGGCTGTATGCATTTTATACACATTTAACCAGTAACGTGTTTGACATGCATGTTTAGGTAGAGAAATTTCATCATTCACTGACTGTGTGTTCACTTTGTATAGAGAAAGCTATGCCAATGGATATTTCATTTGCATAATGATTCTTGATATAATATGCTTGCATGATAAAAAGTAATAAAAAATGCAAGCACTGAATAAGCAGAGAGATGATTCCATGCTTTGCACACCTTCTGTGCTTCAAAGGCCTCATTAAGACGAATGTAATTGGTCAGAGCTCTCATGGCAATGGGAAGCTTGCCTATGGTTTTCAAGTCTATTGGTTTTTTATGGGCAGTCTTGATGAAGGTATTCATCCACCAGTACGTTCCTTTGGATAACAGGTTCACAAATGGCTGCAAGAATCGAACGCCAAGGTCCTGGAGGTCCTCAGGAGGTTTAACTTCTTTCGGAGTTTTGAAGAAAACATACCTCTGAAATTCAGAAAAATTCCAACAGAATCACACTAAATCAATAGAAAATAGAAGTGCATAAAGAATAGATCAGGACAGCGCAGATGATCAATGAAAAGTCTTGAGACTCCTGAGAGTACATATGGCAATAACAAATATTTACATTGGCCTAAATACTGAAAGAGCAAGGGCAGACTGCTGGTGACTTCCTGTTGTCAAGATAAAATTTTTTTCAGACTTGCTTTTGGGAAAGAAAAGCCAAGGCTCTAAAAACCACTCCTTTCCTATCTGAAGGGTACTCAATCACCTATTTCATTCAATCTCCACTCATGACTGTACCTAAACACTTTTAATCTCAGCAGGATTTCTGGATATGCTCCAACCATAGTTACAGCAGTAATTCACAGATCCTAGTAAAAACAGTGATGAGGTTGGGAAAAGCCTTCTAGAAGAACAAAGAGAAAAGCAGAATGAAGAGAGAAGGTACAGTTGGGATTAAAAGAACAAATGAAGGACAGGTACAGCTAGCTGAGCTGAAAGTGTTACTGGAACAAATCAAATGAGGAAAGCAGCAGGGAAATTTACACAGAAATATTTCTTTCCCTCCTAAATTTAATTTGTGCACACATTTACGAGAGTCCCCAGTGAAGGGAACTCGACCATTTATCTATCAAGGAGTCTCCAAAATCATCTCTTAGTTTAGATTATGACTGCAGACACTGCAGAGGGAAAAAAAAAATATAGCTGGGAAGAACCACAGTTGCCCGAATAAATCCATGATTGTGATTGTCTCCTGGAAAATGAGAGATGTTATTGGTGCGTCCAAGACATTTTCTGACAGAGAAGACAATTCCTTTCTAACAGTCTTCCCTTGCATCAGAAATACTTGTTTATCATGGTTGAAACAGAATAATTAAAACATTTAAATCAAACTTCAGCAGATGAAATTGATCTTAATTTAACTACAATGGAGTCTGGTATTTTTTGAAATTACGTATTTATCTGATTTAATAAAATTGGATTAACCTTTGATTCTCAAACTGATTTCTATTTCTAACTGGATTTTTCTTCCTCCTTTAGAAATGCATTGTACCCTAAATATCCAGAAAAGTGAATTAAAAAAAAGAGAAAAAACAGTAACTCCAAAACTAAAACAATAAAAACCACAGAAAGAGACTTTTACAACAGTAACTTACCCTCACCCTGATGACATTGATTTCTACAGCTAGCAGCATTCCATATAGAACAACCAGAAGTCCTGTGAGGCAAAATCGAAGCTGAGAAAATCCAACTCCATTATCACAGAACTTTACGAATTTGATGGTTTTAGTTATGAAAGCTAAAGTCCAATAGAACAACAATGCTGTAGAGAAAAAAACCCCAACAACTTAATCAGTTCCACAGTCACAAAAACCTGCAATAGCATTATAAAATATTCATTCAGAAAGAATATATAAAACCAGAGAGTAGCCTCTCTCACGTCAAAACAGAAGCCTAATTCAATTCCACAAACATTAAAATATTAAGATGATGTTACTTCTAAATGCCTTTTCTATTAGATTTAGTGATATTTGAAAAGTTTCACAAAGTGGAGTCTGCTGAAGGAAATTTCCATCTGCTGTCCACATGATGAGTTCAAGTGAAGGTGTCTGTGAAAGATGCTCTTCAGATTTGGTTAATGCTACAAGACTGCTATGAATTTGTCTTGAAGAAAAAAGCCCTGCAAATCTCTGGGATGAATACAGGAACAGATAATAAAATACTCTGTTCCTACTACTGCTGCACTACTACATATATTCTATACATGTAATTTACATTGTACATAAAACAATCACATCAAGGAAGAATATTCTGGCATTCATAAAAGACACCTTTTATTTTTCTAGTTACACTGAACTTCTTATCTAAATGTGTTGATGCTACCATCAGTTATAGATAAATAATCCCTGCAGTAAACTCTGGTGACTTGGAAACACTCTCCAAACCATTCATCACACCATAAACCAGCTTCTGTTCCCATTCTTAAGGAAACAGCTTCCTGGGTTGTATTCTTCTACTTTCATTGCTGCTGTGTCTGCCATGGTGCAATAGATGGAATGTGCTCCAACTGCCAAGGAAAGCTTGGATGCACTTTCCAAATTTTGCCAAAACACCAGAGAAAGGCTTCAACCTGGGCATTGGCAACAATAAGCTCAGCTTAAACGTGGATAATCCTTAGGAACTTGCAGAAATTTCAAAGAATTCATGGTGAGGCGCTCCAGAAAGCCCTCTGAGGATGTACTGTGGGGGTACCCTTCCCAAGTAAAGCTAAATTCAACATGGAGAATCCGCAGGTGATTTGGGACTGCTAATCCTGCTTCCAGAGAAATCAAGTTAAAACCTCTCCTTTTAAATGAGGACAGTGAATGGAACAGTACAGGAACACTGGACATTAGGACATTTTCCAAGAGAGTCTACCTTCCTCTACAATTAACAGGCCAGTTTGTAGGGAGAAAGCACGGAGCGGTCGGGTATTTGAGCACAGTACTTCAGTGGCTGATGCAGTTGCAGAGGGAATTTAAAAGATATTCTTACCAAATTTCTCTCATAAAACCTCAGCTTTCTTATGTGAGGCTTCCTACCATCTTCCCAACTTACACTGCATCAGATCTAATCTTCTCATCCCGTTTCAGGCTCCTTCCTTCCTTTGAGGCACCACTCCTTCCTATTTGCAGTATGTCTGACTATAAAATTCCACTTCATCCAAGAATACATTCCATACTGCTCTACTCTGAACAACCTTTATCTGTTCATCTTTGTTTAGTCTCATTCTTCTTACAACAGAGTGAGAACACATCCTTCTCGGAGTAAAAGGGACTTACACAAACATTACAAACTTGAAAATATGCACCAGCAGAGGACTTCTGAAAAAACAACCAACCCAAATGACATGTATGCTGAGCTGTTGAAGTTCTAGATGTGAACTAGCAAAGCCATCCCCCTAGTCAGGATTTAAATACGGGTCTATATGAGCTCATTTTATTATTCTTATAACATTAATTTATCTTTTATCTAAGAAGTATTAAAAAGAGTCAAACACAACATTCTCAGGTGACAAGAGGCCACCCACTGTCATGCTTCCTAGAAGCATTTGAATTTACTTAGCTTGTCACTTCTGAATACAAATGTATACAATCTATTCTGGAGAAAGTTCACAGGCCCCTCAAGATAAGGCTCCTTGGAAAACATAGCTAAGGCTCTTCCTTTTAAACCGTAACTACATAGATCATATTTTTATCATCTGGCCGTTGAGTGCATATTGACTGTGAGTTTCTAGAAATTATCTCCAAGAACTTTCACAGGTCTGAACTGCCTCGAGATCGACCACGGAGGCATGCTTGTGTTGGACTGATTTAGATCTGTTTTACATGCTTAAGTGACCTCACTATTTTGGGGGCCATGTAAAATACCTCAACCCCCAACACCAGGGCATAGATTCTCACCTGGGCCAGACCTCTGAAAATTTAAGCCATGTGGAACCGAAACTTTGAATTAAGCCCAACCTAAAAAACCACACACTTAACTGCATGCAATTTATTAATTTACCTCAGAGAAATTTTCTGTGTTAAGCAGTAAGCATTACTTTTATATGACAACAGGAAGTTCCCTTTTGAAGAATAAATTAATTCCAAGGGAAATAACTACAGTTTAAAGATACAAGAGTTTTAAATTATAAAAACAGATTACTGTCTAGAAGTGGTATAATAAGCAGTCATATAATTAAGATTGATTAAAAAAAGGTCAAATTCATTTTATTCTTAAATCAAAAAATTAATGAGTTATCACACTATTATCCATTTCATACTAAAACCTCAAAGTCCTAATATTATTTCATGCTTTTCTCCTGCTGTTAATTTCTGATGTGTATTTATCTATAAAACAAAAAACCTAACCTAAAAAATAGTGGAATCAGATGCTACCATTCAATTACATACTTTGAATATTGAGAAAGCTACCAGATTTTCCAATTCAGTATTAAAACTACTCTAAAATGTGTCTTGCTCAACAGCCCAAATGTTATGCATCCATACGGTGCAAAGAGCATCAAAATAAGCATTATTATGAGAGCCCCCAGGTAAACAACACTGCATGGGAACAATTACATTTGTTGAAATATAATTACAGGACAAAATCACGGAGAAAAAAACATAGACCAGATCAAAGTGTTCCAAAACACTTGGAAACTCAGCTGAGACCCCGGACTCAGTTATAAACTTCAGAGACTAAATATTCCAAACATTGTCAACTTTTTTTGATAGTAAATAATAAGAATGACTACTTCAAAAAAAACAACAAATGCCTGGGCTAAAGATGGAAGACAGGATCGGCGGGGGAATTTGGAGTCCTCACTTTGTGCTAATGCCCAGGAATTAGGGGAATTTGCTAATCCCCAGGTCTGTCATGGTACCTGCCTCTTGCTCGTTTATGAAGAGCTACAAAAGGACTTGGTTTCTTTCAGGCATAGAGTGAAGTTTTTAAAAAAATAAAGCAACTCAAAGTTTCACAGGATTGAAAAATTTCACCTTGTTCAGAATTCATGAACAGACCTTTAAGGGTCTATTGCACTATTTAATAAGAGTTTCCCAGATGGGTTTAATAAATTTGGGATAAGGTTCTATTAGCCTTTGCTTCATACAGCTACCGACTCTGCATCTGTGAGCATTCATCCTGCAGCTGAGGCAGATGATGCCCTGCAGTTTGGTGGAAATTCAGTGATGCTCAGAAGCACCAAGATGCCACACCAGACCATTTGCCTTTCTCTCTTCGTGTATGTGCACAATATTAGATCTCTTCTACAACATTTCAGTACAAAGAACCCACTTTCTCATACACTCAGCAAAAAGTTCATCACCAACTTTAGCTGTGACTCATGGTTCACATTTACCCCATAAAATGAGGCTCTAAAGGAAAGCTGCTTCATGGCCTCACTGCACTCCAGTGGGTTGATAGCTGAGTATAAGCATAATTTAACCTCTCATACTGGGCTAATTTGCATAAAGTGATAATTGCCTTGTCCCAGATGTCAATACAGAGTAGCTGCAACTGATATGGAAAGATGACAGTCCTCTCAGTTGTACAGTTAAGAACAAGGGATAGAGACTTCCAGAAACATCTGTCTCAGGTTCTTTCACAAACACAGGAAAAGAAAAACAAAAGTAAAAAATAAAAGTCAAAGATAAGCAGCTTGTGAAAACTTTGGATTAAGATTCAAATCAGACCAACTAAGTGGGAAAGACTGTGATAGTCTGATTTTCTTTTTTGCCTTTGAGCTATTAAAATCAGATTTTTGGAAGGAGTCTATTCCTTGGAAATTCCTGCAAAATTAAAATCCATCCATAATACCTAAATGTTGGTGTTCACTGGTATAACTGTTTACTATTCAAGTATTGTCCAGAGCTTATCCAGCATCAGTGCTGTAAATACTGGAAGAAATTATCATAAAAGAGAAATCTCTACAGAGCAGGAATTATGCAAATATAGGTGATTAACTACCAGCTGTAACTTTGTGCTATCCTTCTCAATGACTTAACAGTGGGAATGTGGTAATGACACTACATTATTTAACACTGCATTATACATCTGAAGTGAAAAAACAAAAACACCCCCAAACAAAAAACAAATCAACAGTACAAACAAAAAGCCAAAAAACTCAGCGCCCTCATCTCAACATGAAAATCACTGCTTGCTTTCCACAGGCAACTATAACAGGCTACCAATGCTTCCCTGAGACATAACAAGTAGTCCTGTGAGAAGGCATTAAATAGACTGTATTGACTTAATAAAAAATAACTAAACGACTTCACCCTGTTATAAAAGACTTAAAGAAGGATACAAGAAAAGCAGTCCCAAATGAGAAGACAAAGGTTGCTAAGCCTGGATAGAAATTTAAGTGTTTGGAGAGGTCTTTTGTTTTTACAGGAGCTACGGGCTCCTTCTGCAGAAGAGACTTCTCACTCACCACAACATGCAGTTCAAAATAATCTTTAAAAAGCTTTCTTAAATGCAGCTATTACTGACTTTTTCCCCACTAGCGAAGACTAGAACAAAACTTTGATACACAGAGCTACAATTGCACAAGACAAACTTTAGCAGCATCTATTAACACAGAAAACTAGCTCAAACAAAATTTGATGAGCCAGGACCACCAAAGAAATAACAAGTGACAGAATTACTAAACATGTAGACATCCATAGCTTGCAGCCTACTTAAACAGAAGAGAACATGCATGACCGTCAGCAGCACTGAATTTGCTGTAGCCACAGCTTATTTACAATCTTGCAAAAAATATTTAGTATGGTAGATAGTTCTCATTTTGATTCAAGAGGATTTAAAGCAGTTTTCAAAGGGAGTTCTAAGAACATTAAGCAAACACAAGCAGAGAAAGTAATATCTCAAGGGTCATACTTAAAAGTCAGGGATGTCATTCCTTAACTCCTTGCATATCTTACCAGACCACACACAAAGGTGGCTTCACTGTTCTACCATGCTTAAATGCAACATGCTGACAAGCAGGGGGATTTGGATGGCTTCTAGAATTAAGAATTTGCAATGCTACTTTTCCCACAAATCCAGTTTTTCCTAGAGAAGCCTTTGGCTCACTGGGTCCCCAAGAACTCCATACAGAATACTTTAGAAGTTAAAAGCATTGAAAATAACGAACAGTTTCAACATACATGTAGGTGTAGCTTTATTCATACAAGCCAGCACTGAGAATGCAATGACCTGTCACAGGAAGAGCAGACACACAGCACCACAGTCACCTTTCCAAGTCTGGTAAGTGAGACGTACCGATTAACAGCTTTGGGAAATTGGATGTTTCAATGTTATGGTAATAGACAACTGATGTGATGGCTGCCAAAAATGCCATCCCAGCTGGCATGTACAGGTGTAAGTGGCGGGATTCGGAGACCCTGCAAAAGAGAAAAGTGAGCATCTGTTAAAAGTCAAACCCTCTTAAATATTTATATGTTTCCCTTTTAATTTATGAATTGTATCCTGCATCCAGCTCTGACGTAGGATTTTTCTAGAATGAGTTATGGATGCAAACCCCTCCAAGCTTTAATTGAATTTATGCTCCTAAATCACACAGTTGGATTTCAAATTCCTTCTCTGTGCTGAAGATAAAAGGTGTGTACTCCTATTTCCTACTGAAATCAATTGGAACATTGTTTAAATTAGAATAAGCAGCTTAGCTCCAAAATGAGAAAAGTTAATTTAAGCTAAACTAGTTTGGGAGCTGTCCATCAAAATATGCAAATAAGACCAACTGACAGCACAGTTCAAGATCTTCTATAGAAACATGATGTGGAAATGTTTCATTTTTTTCCAGTTCAGGAGAAGGAACAGCACCACAGCATGGGAATTACAGTGAGGCCTGTTCTTAGTGACTGCCAAAAAACCCCCCAAAAACTTAGAAGAGAATCATACACCTTTATATTTTGTACTGTAAAGCAAAGCTCTTCTGACACTTTGCCTCAGGCAGTAGCAAAGTGAGTCCTGCCAACTACAGCCCTTTAGAAATATGGGAATTGTTGGGCATGTTGTTGGTTTATGCAGAGTTATGTAGAAATACGTTTCCCCCCCCCCACTCTTTCCTGTTACTTGTCATCTTCTCTTCCTCCCCTTTTGTTTCTTTCACAAAAAGAACTGAATGCCCTATGCTGTTAAAAGGTACAATTTCCTCTGTCTTTCAACCAGATTCAGGAGAAGAAGAAGCAAGAGGAAAAATTCAGGACAATTCACATCTTGTCTTCTGAACCTCATGGAAGATATGCTAATAATCTCTGGATTTCTTCTTCCTGCAGCAAAAGCTACTTTTGTGTAGTTTGGAGAGACAAAAAGGCCTGTATTTTCAGGAAAATGGGAGATCATCATAGAACACCACATCTGAGAGCAGAACACCCCAAATGTCTAACAGATCCACAGGAGACTAAGAGGACCATTGTGATGAACTCTGTGGCTGGAGCCACGCTGACAGCCTGTGTCATGAACACTGAATTCCTCCTGCTGACAAAGAGCTGTATGTGTATACAGCAAAATGAGAAAGGATTCTCCAGTCTCTGAATTCCTTAATGCCAGGAAGTTTTGTACATCAGGGCTGAATTCTCAGCAAGAAACAAAAAAAGCAACAGGAACAGATTTCTTCAAACAGCCTAAGCTTCAGTAGGTAACACTGCAGTGGGAGGCTTTTTTAGAACTGTGTATTTCACAGTTGCTGGAATTCCCCTATATAACTGTATCTCCAATTGGCTGCTCCTATTGCTGAGATGCCAAAGCCTTTAGCACCCAGTTGCTGTCAAGAGGACTTACCAAGATGATCCATTTTGGTCTAAGAAAGCCGATGAGTCTCAAAACTTGGTTTTGTGCACCAGAGCACTCACTGAGTGCCGAGTGCTCGGGAGGCACAACTGTGGGCTGGCACTCCCCCAGTAGAGCTCAGAGCTTTGATTCTCATCAGGTGACACCTATTACTTAACAGCAGTGTTCTGAGTCAAATTAAATAGCAAACAAACATAATGAAAGGGATCGCTAAAGAGAAAAATAAAAAACACAAAGCAAGAGATTTTGCTCTGAGCATCCCACACCCTGATAACTCTGAATAAGCATAAGAAAAATTCCTTTTCAAAAAAAACTGGCACTGAGAAACATCCTATTTATATATGTTCAGGAGAACTTATAATAATGATGATGATATCAGCTTCTACAAAAGAAGACTGCAGTGCCTTTCACACTGGTTGATGGATACTTGTTATAGAGATGGCTAATCAGGGAGGTGCCGTTCTTTCTCAAGAGGAGGTCCTACTTCATAATCCTTGGTTCCAGATACATAATTGTTATGAAAATCATACCTCTCTTCAGAGGAAGATGATCATATTCATTGTTATACATCACTAGCTTTTCTGATAATATATCACTCTCTTGTATAACTTGTTTCACTTGGAATAATTTTCCCCCACAGATTTCTGTTTCAAGACATCCTAAGTTGAATAACAGATGATGGATCATGCCCACATAATATGAGCTCCAGGTATCAGAGCAGATGTACTGCACAAACATCAGAAGAAACTCTGTGGGGTGTGAGGTAAGGCCCAGTACATTCGCTACTTTTATTAAGATGAACAGAACTCAGTTTGGGGGGTAATGGTATGACCTGCTGTGCAGATGGGAGTTCTTCCTGAGCAAGGACTGTGGGATTGCGTCCTTGGACACAAAACATATCACGAAAAAGTCACCATCTGCTTGAATTGTTAAGATTTATCTGTGATTACTCTTTGGAAAGATAGTGTCATTAAGATGAACTAAAAACCATTAAGGTCAGTTTTGCCTCTGTTCATCACTTGGCAAGGCCTGTGGAATTTCTGATATACAAGGTCGGTAGGTTAATCACTAAGAAAATAGATCATATATTTATAACCACAAGGAATATGACCTTGGTGAGAATTTAGACAGGAATGCCTACCCTGAAACCTTGAACTGCTCAGTGCTACCTGGGAGATGGCAGACATACACTTACCCATCAGACACTATGCCCTCTGCAATTTCACACACCAGCACAAACAAGAGGATGAAAGTCAGTATCCAGCGTAAATTGTGGCCAGGAAAATGAAGCCATGTGCTGTGATGTATATGTACTTTGGAACTCTGACTTCCCCATCCTGAATGGGAAAAGAGAATCAAAAAGAGCTTTCTTAACAATAAGAATGTCACAAAAAACTCCTGCATACAAAAAACCTCCAAACATACATCTAACAACCTTTGTACCAACTCTGACACGGCTGTGTTATTAAACATGCACACTTAAGAATATTTTCAGAACTTGTTCTCATTACTTCAGAGGGAATAAAATCAACAATGCAAATAGGATTCAGCCTTAAATTCCTATACTTGGGAGTAAGTTGCTAAAAGTAATTACATGCATGACACAATTTTCAGACTTATTTGCAGTTTAAATGAACAACAAATAAGATTTTGACAAGGATGCACAAACACTATAATGACATGACCTTTTTCCCTTTCAATGCTTTTAAAAAGAAAGATAAAGTGTAAAGTAACTCAACCTCTTGATCTAGTTAAAAATTAACTAGATTACTGAGAAATTCTAGATAAACAGAGAGAACCCCAAGCGGCATTTCAGCTGACCCCGTTATAACAGTCGTGATGGTTTTTACTTCCACACCGGACCTTTAATGATCCGCATAAGCTCTCCAGGAGAACGGGACCCTGAGCAGGGACAGCCGCGTGTTCTAAACCATCGGGCCACCTCCCGGTACCCCCGGGCTTGTGCCAGCGAATCCCACCCGCCGCAGGTACCGCAGGAGCCACCGCTGCCGAGCTGCCCTCCCGGCCAGGACCGCAACGGGGGCTGCCCGGCGGCCGTAGCTCTGCAGTTATTATGGGGAGCATCATTTGACAACGGAGGACCGCTTGCAAGGTTTGCTGGGGTTTCGTAGCACATTTATCTCTGCTTCCCGCGCTGCTCGTCAAACCCGGCAGGCAAATCCTGCGGTCTCCTCCAGCATCACCCAACACCTGCCCTGCCCACACAAGGGGTTTCGCCGGCGGGGAGCCCCGCGGGCTGTCCCACCGCGGAGAGCCCCGGCAGGCGGGGATGGGCTGGGATGGGTACCGCAGCCGGGGCGGAGAGCGGGCGCTGCGGGGGCAGTGCCGGGAGAGGCGGCCGCCGGAGCATCCCGCTGCTCGCAGCGCGTCCTAACGTCCCCCGCAGCCTTCGGCATCCCCGCCCGGCACGAAAGGCAAGGACAGGCCGGCGGACAACCGGCAAAGGGAGGCCAGGGAGCCGGGGGGAAACGCGACACATACGCGGCTGCGCTGGGGAGGGAAACCCCCGGCGAGACAAAGCCAGGCGGGGGGACACGGCAAGGCAACAGCGGGGGTGGGGGAGGGCAGAAGGAAACCGGGGCGGCAGAAGGCAA
>VXBA01004268.1:127405-394694 GCA_013399895.1 Serilophus lunatus
CACCACGTTGAGCGCGTCCACGAAGCAGCCGTTGTTGAGCACGCCGTGGTCCACGTTGTAGGCGGTGGAGTTGCCCTCGTCGCCGCAGAAAGCCAGGGCCATGGCGGGACCCTGCGCGCAGCCCGGCGCCGCCTCCGCCCCGGCGCACATCAGGCGGGGCCGGCGCGGGCTGCGCGGCGGCGGCTCTGCCCGCACCTGCNCCGCCCCCGCCCCCGCCCGCCTGAGGGCGCCGGGGAAAGCCCCGGTGGTGCGCGGCTGAGGGGGCGCTGGGCGGTGGCGGGGCCGGGGTATCCCCTACCTGCCCTCGGTATCCCCGAGCGCCAAAAGCAGGGTCCCAGGTCTCTCGGTGTTGCAGTGTTTTATGCATCGTTAGTGTGACAGAACGTTAAAAAACCCAACTAAATTAGTAGTGACAGAGGAACCATAGACTACAGGAAGCGTTTTATTTCAGCCTGGTCAGCTTTGTGCTTTTTTCCTCCGCTATGATGAAGATATTATTAGATTAAGTCATGTATTCAGCCATATCCTCTCCTCAAAGGAGACTTATACATCATATCTTAAACAGCTGTTACGTTCATTCCTTATCTTCTTTTTATCTCTGAAATGAGTTCGAGCCTAACTTTTTTCCCCCACCAAGGCTGCTACAGCGTGTGGAAATCAGACCATTAATCCGAGCGGGTTCCACATCACTCCCTAAGCATTCTTATGCACAACAAAATAATCTATAAATCAAACTTTCCAAACCTTTTTGTAGTGAGTAGAAGTTAAATTCAGCTGAGCCAAAGCTGAACAAAAACTCTAACCAAATACCTCCCTGCTGGGGAGATAATACTGGAAAGTAAGACATGACATGCATCAGGAGTCTGCACTTCGCAGCACAGGCTGGGCCAAAGCTAGAGATTCAAATTTATTTGATGTGTGGCCACAAAATATTCAACATTAAGATTCATAACCAAATCCTTTCTTTTGGAGCTCCTTTCATTCCCTGTTGCATTTTTCCATTGCTTTGCTGAATATTGAGTACAACTTGCCACGTCCTACAAACAGAAATGCAAACAAATAATGTCCACATATCAAGGCTTCACACTTCAAAATGCAAAAGCTGCAAGTTGGCTAAATGCCTCTAAGGGAAATGACGCCATAAATGAAAAATTTCTTTGTTCTTCCTTCCACATAACAGAGCACATCTAATTTCTAGGACAGAGAGCTCCACTAATAGACACAAGAATTATGTTTGTCATGCTGCTTTTATTGATCTTGTTCTTGGACAGGAGCAAAATAAAAGCAATTCTCTGCATGCGACACATTATTTTCTATATATGGTCTTTGGAACCGTAGCAGTGTGGTTAAGAATAAAAATGAAAAAGCCAAATCCTGTGTATATGTATTCTCAATGTGAAAGTTACACCCACACTGAAAAGGCTATAATTATTTTAAGTTTTGGACAGAATCCAGCATTCATCTGAACTTCTGGTCAAGCTCATCTCTGTTATCCTAATAGTTATTTAATAAACAGTATGAGCAGTTTACATGCAGCTAATTTAAAAATAATTTATATTTTATCATTTCCTGAGTCGCTAAGTGACACAAGGGCTCTAAGTTACAGATGAACAAAAAGCAACAAAGAACTCTTGACAGTTTATACACTCGAGACAGAAATCACGGTTAAGATTTGGGTGAGGAATCATCATCATCTTCACTGTGGCCACAGAAATAAACACAGAAATTTAAGTTTGCCAACATCTCCAGAGGAATCTGAGAACTGAGCTCATATCCCCAACCTCTGCATGTTCTCTCGGCCTTTAGACTATCTTCTTTTACTACAAGTTTTTAAAAACTTATATGTCAAACAACAAAACATCAAACACTCCATAGTTTTGAATTTGAAATTTATCTTTTCAGTGATTTTCAAATGCAGCCTGGATTACATAGTTAAAAAGGTGGTTTAAAATTAATGATCTCAATCCAGGTCCTAGGACAGATCTACACCCATCACAGAGCTAAAGTTGTATCAGAAACGTGTTGGCAACCTGAGCAGAAAGGTGATGGATTAAATGGGGAAGCGTCTTGGTTACAATTAACTATTTAATTAAATACTAAAAAAACCCCAGACGGACAGAAATCAAAACTGTTGGTAAACTGAAATTGGTAAGCTGAGCATTCATAGCAATAAACAGGCACGTGCACACACACAAGAATTTCTTCCTGATTCCTAAACTAAACCTGCCCTCTTTCAGTTTAATAATAGTGCAGAGATTCACAGAAATAGCTGGTTTTCTCTAAAAAACCTTATTAATTTTTAATTGCTGTCCCTCATTAAAAATGAAGAAAGAACTTATGAGTAAGCAGATTCATCTTAGAGTGGAAACAAAAGACAAACTCTTGGACAATCATCTTTAGGCACACACTCACCTTTAGACAGACACTCAGGTAAGTGTTTTAGATGGGAACAGCTTATTTTTTAAGTGTGTGCCCCAGAGTTCAGGCATCTTGCAGCTTCAGCTACATACATGAGCTCTATCATTAAGTCATTTTATGAAGCACATTTTCCAATACCCAATATAACAGTCAGGCAATGATTCTTGCTTTGAACTAGCTCCTCAATTGACTTGAGCTTAGCAAATGTGACATCCATCCATCCACAGAAGGCCAGGAAGGAGGGGCCAGGGAACTACAGCAGGCCTGTCAGCCTGATGTCAGTGTCTGGGAAGGTCATGGAGCAGAACATCTTGAGTGCCATCATATGGCACATACAGGACAACCAGGGGATCAGGCCAAGCCAGCATGGGTCTTGGAAGGGCAGATCCTGCTAGAACCAACCTCTTCTCCTCTATGACAAAGTGACCAGCTTAGTGGACAAGGGAAAGGCTGTGGATGTTGTCAATCGGAATTTCAGTAAAGCCTTTGACACCATTTCCTACAGCATTCTCCTGGAGAAACTGGCTTTCTGTGGAGAGGACAGGTGTGCACTTCACTGGGTAAAAGAATGGCTGGGTAGTTGAGCCCCCAGTGTGGTGGATGTAGTTACATCCAGCTGGCAGCTGGTCCAATGTGGTGTTTCCCAGAACTGGTCCCCAGTCCTGTTTAATGCCTTGATCAATTATCTGGACAAGATGATTGAGGGCCCCCTCACTAAGTTTGCAGACTACACCAAGTTGAGAGGGAGTGATGATCAGTTAGAGGGTAGGAAGGCTTTGTAGAGGGATCTCGGACAGGCTGGATCTATTTGCCAAAGCCAATTGTGCGAGGTTCAACAAGGCCAAGTGTTGGGTCCTGCCCTTGGGTCACAACAATCCCAGGGAGTACAACAGGCTGGGAGTAGAGTGGCTGGAAAGCTACTCAGAAGAAAAGGACATGGGGTTGCTGATCAACAGCCCACTGAACACAAGCCATCACCGTGCCAAGGTGGCCAAGGTGATCAATGGCATCTTGACTTGTATCAGGAATAGTGTGGCCAGGAGGACCAGGGAAGTGATTGTTCCGCTGTACTCAGCCCTGGTGAGGCCACACCACGAGTCCTGTGTTCAGTTCTGGGCCTCTCAGAACAAAAAAGACCCAGAGATGCTGGAGCGAGTCCAGAGAAAGGCAATGGAACTGGTGAAGAGTCTGGAGCACAAGACTGATGAGGAGCAGCTGAAGAAGCTGGGGTTGCTAAGCCTGGAAAAAAGGAGGCTTAGGGTAAACCTCTTCACTCTCTGCAAATACCTGAAAGGAGATTGTAGCGAGGTGGAGTTGGCTCTTCTGCCAAGTAACAAGTGAGAGAAAATGGCTGCAAGTTGTGTGAGGGGAGGTTCAGAATGGATATTAAGAAACATTTCTTCACCAGAAGGGTTGTCAGACACTGGAACAGGCTGCCCAGGGAAGTGATTGAGTCTCCATCCATGGGGTTATTTAGAAGCTGTGTATATGTAACATCTAGGGACACGATTTTGTGGTAGACTTGGCAGTGATGGATTAATGGTTGGACTTGATCTGAGAAGTTTTTCCAACATCAACAATTCTATGATTCCAGTTTTATTCCCATGTAGGGTTGTTCTCTCTGTGAAAACAAGACTATTTAGAGGTGGTGGCCATGCCCAAGACAGATCAGCAGTATGATTCTCAGTGACATTTACATGACTGAGTGACTATTATGATACAAATGGTTGCAAACAATTCTAGGTACTAGAATTGTACTAGGTACCTCACTGCAGGATGTAAAGCAGCTGTAGATCGCTCTACAATAACTGCTCTTAGAAAAGTATGAGCTATTGATTGGAATATTTTGTGCCTAATATGATAACTCTTGTTCTAATTAAAAAAATAAGTCTACACTGTTATGATAAAAAAACCCCCAAAAATCTCAAAACAAGTTGGAACAGTTCCTTTTGTTCCTGACAATGGTTACAAAGAGGATAATCTCTTTCTTCTTCAGAAGTAATTCTCCCCTTCAGCATATATATTAAATTTTTTGTGGCTGGTGGCACCACAAAGCTAATGGTTTATATTGCTCATCTTAAAAGAGAAACCATATTTTTGTAGAAATTTTATGAAAAAAAATTCCTTTCTCAAAATTGAATGTTTTCATAACAGCATATGTTCCACTATTCCACTCTGTAGCATTAGATACAAAACCAATGCTGACTCGTGAGCACAGCAGCCAATTTGCAGTGTGCTAAATCTGTAAACACAACTGTGATTGATAGAGCTGATATCCCCCTGCAAATATGAGAACTGACAAGTATCATGAATGAACATAGTGTTGGGTTTTACAGTTTTTAGAATAAATAGCCTATGAGACCAGTTTGTAAAACACAGTAGAGGGAAACGCCTTACTTTAAGGAATTAGTTTGTAGATAGTTTTCAGGGTTCCTTTGGTTGGAGATTGATATCCTAAAATTGTCTCAGATACTTCTCAGCCTAAGTTCGTGGCTCCTGAGTAGGTACCTGGGCAGCCACGTGCAGGTACAACACTCCTGTCTGCCCACCTGATGCTACAAGTGGACATGTCAGAAACACTTATGCAGGGTACAGTTCCCAGACTCTGATCTTCCCTCCTATGTGAAATTATTCCCGATTCTCTCTTTTTCTCATGGTTATAGGTGGCTTGTCTGAGCATGCTTTCCACAGGCTATATTTGTCTTCTGTGATAAAGCATCAATACGAGTTAGTGGAAACTTCCTGCACGTCTACATTTTGGCAGTCCAGTGTGAGGGGGAATGTCAAGGGCTCAGCCATAGGAGTTTTTCACGTACAATCCTCTGCTATCTGTTTTTCATCTGCAGTGTAACAGCAATGCAGTGGAGACAAGAAGAACAATCACATCCAGCTGGAGAGCACTGACAAGTGATGATTTTCTCATGTGGGCCAGGGATGCATCCTCAACACACGCTCAAAGTAACTGAGCAGAAAAAGTAAGATTGTTTTCTACGTATTTCCAATCCTGGAACTCGCTAGAGCTTCTTTAACAAGCTGATCTTAAATAGTGAACTGGCTTTTCTTTTCATCACATCATAAAAGAGCACTGTCCATTTCCCTATTTACTCATAGTTTGGGCCACGAAAGCTCCGGATGCTGTAAGATAAGGAATGGGTCATGGTATAACTAGATAAAAACTCCTCTCTCTTCCAACATTGAGTTCATACAGTGATCATTGCTCTGTGATTAACAGTCCACAGGAATATTAAAGAAAAAATAGTTGAGATTTAATGCTCAGATGTTTTCTGCTTTCTAAGAAAATAGTGACACACCTCATGTGAAAGTCACTTGCATTGTCCTATTGTAAGAAAAGGTGTTCAGTTTGTCCCTTGGTGCCATTTATAAATTTAGCCACTTGTCTTCATCTATTTACTCTTGTTTTAAACATCTGTTCATGTACACAGGGGTTTAAAGATATCATTAGTAAAGGCAATAGCAGGAATGTTATCATGGAGAAGGGGTGGAATTAATGATGTACTTCAATAACACAAGAGAAAAAAAGTTTCTGCATCTTTTTGTCGGGCTAGAGGTACAGAAATGTGGATATTGTCACACAAAACCAAACACACGCAGCTTTCCTGCAGCAGTACAATCTAAGACAGATCATTACAACTTAATGGCAACGTAATACACTCAAATAATTTTTCACTGTGAACAATCTGACCACAAAATATGCCCATCCAGTTTGCTTTAATCTGTTCTATGACTATTAACAGAAATTTGTTGCAAATTCTCTGCTCCAAGAAGAAAAGCAACATTACAAATTATTTTGTACCCACCTGTAAACTGAAATCACTGATGAGAAATTTGTATGTTAGTTGGAAACTAGACTTGTTTTTGTGTCTTTCTCTTCATCTTGATGTTGTCTTGACCATTTTCATGATCTGGATATCACAGTATACCCTGCACTCTGATTTCTTTATAACAATGCTGATTTATTTAAACATAGGCATTTTGCCCATACCCAGATGCATGAGATATGTGATGGGGAAGCTGCCTTTCCCCATGTGAAGAAAAAGGAGCCTGGCTTTTGGAGCACCATGGATACACCTCAATCATTTCAGTTCCTTCTACTCTCTTAAACAGCTACAATGTCTGGATGAATGGCTTCATGTATGTGATGTCTCTGAACTGGAATTCTCTCACCCAGCTTGAAGAAGTTTTCAGTCTTTGATCCTTGCTATGCGTGTCACTCCTAAGATGGGACTGCCAGATCTTCACTAAGAAACAGCATACATTTTGTTCTATCCTACCAGGCCGATATCTCACATTCCAAGATCTGCTTCACTACAATTTTCACGAATAACAAAAATGGAAAAATGCATTTCTCCTCTTGCTTTTCCTCTGTGCTCTCTTGGTGTTGGAATTGTTTCTAATCAAAATTTCTTCCTGGGTGTATCTCCTCTGAAAATTCCACATTTTATACTGGGAAGGGGAGGATGGATAACAAAAAATATTGATATTTGAAAAATTACTTAGTTTCAAAAGATAACTCCAAAAAGCTATATCACCCTGTCAGGGAAATACTTATCACAAGATTTTAATCTGAGCTTAATTTTGTGGCCAGTGTTTCTAATTGAAAAATTTTTATTTAGTGTTCTTTGCACTCTGTTAAGTGGCATTAATGCTCAAGAACCTCAAGCTGTTGCCAACGTGAGCATGGAGTCTGTGTCCCTCTGGCTAAAGCATCCAGAATTGCTTAGGGGAAAGGCAGAGAGAGCAAAATCTCAGAAAAAGTAATTTGAAACTCTCTTGGTTTTGGGTGTGTGTGTAGCTTCGCATAAAGAATAACCATTAACAACTTTCCCTCTCACTTCCTTGTCATTTAAAAAAGTCCTTGTCCTCAAAAAAGCTGATTTCTATCTCACTCAGTTTATGTCGGGAGGATCTCGCTCTTTGCCCCAAACTTTTTTCTAAGCACCATATAAACAAACTCTGTTGTAGCTATTGAAGGCTAATGAGTTTTACTGATGTTTGGAAGAGAAATGGTCAGAAAAGATAAGATGATGACAAGCCAAGAAAATGGGCAAAGGGAGCTGGTGGGAGGAATAACCTTTAAAGATTATTTGAGAAAACAAAGAGGAACTGAAATTCAGTATGAGTACTAGAACTTCAGGATTAACAACTTGCCATACTAAGCATTTCTAGGGCTGAGGCATCCTTTGCCTTCAGATTTTGACTTCAGGACCCAGTCCAGCAAAGTCCTTAAGCCTGAGTAGTATTATCAAACTCAACCTGTATCAATGGGATTGGTTCATGTGCTTAAATTTATGCATGTACTTAAGTACTTTGCTGGATGAGAGCGTTTCTTGGTCTAGTCCATGGTTACCTCCTAAGTGGGAAATGTCTATCAAGCATAATTCAGACGTGCAAGGGATACCCACTGCAAATCATGGTTATCATGATTAGCTAGGTTTTGTGATACTGGATGAAGGACATCAGATTCTACATTACTTCTATGTAGACAAACAGTCTACCCAGACAGCAGTGCTAACACTTAAGACAACAGCCATTCAGACCTAAGTATCCAAGAGCTGGTCAATCTGCAACATACTCGAAATTAATTCCTTAAAACTTCCTTCCAGCGGCTTTTACACTAATACTATAGCATCTTCACTAGCACTGTGGTACACATACAGCATCACAGTTCAGAGAATATTTCTTAATTGCAATCCACAGTTTTCTTAAAAAGCTTTACATTTCAAAAGCTTCCTTTCTACAGAACAAAAATTTTATTGATTGATTTTCCTGTTTGTCTCCACTTCCTCTTTCATCCTAGATGCCTTCAGTAAAGGCCAAAAATAGCCCGTTACCTTGTTGTAATTATAAGTAGATTATCTGTGTCCTTCAATAATACAGCAAAGGCACATCCTGAAAAAGAGGAAGAAGTATTCCAGCAGAGGCAAACTTTTTGCTGCCTTCCTTAAGAAGATGGAAAGAAAACATCCTAGTCAGTCTCCATGAAAATACTTAGCATGACTTGTGAACAGCCCACCTGGAGCATTCTCAGAAGGCAATTTTGAAATCTGTTCCAGAAATTTCTGACTGAAAAAAAACCCAATCCTCCTAAGTACAAGGACAATGGCAAAAGATAAAATTTGCAGATGAAGGTCAAACTCAGTATCAGGATCAAACGCTTACCATAAATTGATTACAAGGGATTTTAGACTCATCCGATTTATAATCCTATGGGCCGGCTACTTACAGGTAAAACCCTGGTTTTTTTGTACACTAGACCTAGTCCCTAGATGGTGTAAATGGGACTGTTCACATCAACATAGATCCCAGGGGAACATTTCTGTGGTGAAAAATGGCTAGGAACACCATAGCAGGTATGCCAGTTCTGACCACACTTCATCAATCTCAACATACAGCTTAAGCATACAGAAAACATCTATCATTTATTGCTCATCAACCTACCTTACAACCAGACAGACATCCTTTGACACAAAACAGTAATTTTCAGTTTTTGTGTTTAACATAATGGTTTATAAAAACTTACTTATATTCAGAGCTTATACCTCATATTTTCGAGTTGCTGTGATTATTCATACATGTGTACTCCCCAAATATAATTGATTTTAAAACAACTTATTGGTGTGTATACACATGTACGCCCCTTTATGTATGAACATTTGCTTATGAATAGAGCATTTTTTTAAAACCAAAACTTTTCTGAAATGTACATATAAGTTCTAAAAGATGGCATAAACATATGATAAATAATGGCTAAGTTATGAGCTCTTAAAGCAACAGAATGGCAGTAATAAGTAGATGAAAAGCTTCCTTAAGCTAATATGAATAATGTAATGCATGTCATGGTTCTGATCCATGAGGTCTCACATTTGTTGCCTGCACACAGGCACGCACAGGCTCACAGAGCAGATGTGAAAGTCACAAGTCTCTAATGAAATTCATGCTCCAGTTCAGCAACTATGAGTGTATGCTAAAGACAACGCTGTGACCAACACAGCCGAGAAATTCCTGAGAGAATAAGAATGGTTGTTAACAGTTCTGAGAAACTCTTCCTCTGGGTTATTATCCCAGAGCGAGAGAGAGTGGGGTTTAGTGGTCTTAACCAAACAAGCAGCTCTGAGAAACTAGACATATTCCCTCTGAGATCATAGCAAATGAAAAACAAAAAAACATCTCATGTTAAAAGTCATTTGAAGCATTCGTGACAGTGTCAGTGAAGTACTTGGACTTCTTCCTGCTTTGTGCATCGGGTCACAGTTTCCATACTCCCAAAGGAAACTAAGCACTGGCTGAAAAAGAGAAAGTCCCATTTACTCTTACTGTTATCTTTTCACATCTGGCTTCATTGAACAGGAGTGAGGCATGGGCACACGTAGTGATTATCACAGTCACCACAAAACCATGCAGTAGCAATGCACATGGGCACTCCTGTTGAAATTATTTACATCTGAGACACTCTTCTCACCAATGTAATTGAAAGGGAAGTTGTGTGAAGAACACATTTTCTTGTAGCATTTTCCAACTCTTTGAGCTAGCTGGCAAATGAAAGATGTGATCAGTCCCAGGGCACTGGCAGGCAAAAATAAAGTAAAAAACTACTTGACTAATGGCTCAAGATAATTTAAAATTTCCAGTGTCAGGCTCCTCTAACATCATCTGCTTACATTGCCCAAAGAAACTATGCAGTCCTTACACAGGCTAAACTCACAAAAGCAACGCTTTCTTAATACACCTGAAGTAATGAGCAGTAACTATTTCCTCAACTGCTTCTCATGCATTTTAAGCTGTATCCAAGCAAACCAAGTTAACAGGGTAGATGGGGAGAAGAAAGATAGTTCTATGACTAAGAATCAAGGCTGCAACTCAACTGCTGGTACTCCCACAGATTTCCCAGCTCGGTCTTCTGTGCTTGTTTTGTCTCTGAAAAAAATAACACCAGCAGAAATATTTCTAATATATAACCTTTAGGTTTTCTCTCTTATGTTTCCTAGTGTGATGAGACAGTGATTAGCAAAAATCAAGCACTGGTATCAGGCTGAAGTTCTTTAACATCAGAGCAGCCCCCAAGAGAACATTTGATAGCATCACTCATCTATCTACATTGTCATACAGTCCAGATGGCTGCAGTATGTAGGCAACTGGGAACCAAAGAAGCAGAAGTATATCCTGCTGCAGTTTCTTTCTCGTGCTAATCTTGATGCATTTAGCATTTAGATTAATTTGTTGGTTAGGAAGTCTACAACTCTGGGTAGATTCACCAAAAGATCTAGCAAAAAAAATATACCGTAGCAACTGCATTCAGTAGCTTGCCAACTATCAAATTACCAGTTTTGCCCATAAAAACTCTATAAAGGATTACTGCAGTTCAGCCAAATGACAATTCCCTACTGTGCAGAGTGAATTTTGAGTTCCATAAGGGTGGCATTCTGTTGCAAAGGGATCTGTTACTAAAGGAAAAACTCAGTTTTTATCTGCTAAAGTACACAGATTTCTATGATGTACAAACCCAGAAACAAAGAGGAAACTAGGCTTGTTCCATTTGGCAAACACAATTTTATTTCTGGATTTGTTGTAGGAGTTAAAATCTTAAACCTTCTAACATATGTACCCTGCCACACACATTAATTGGCATACCGGAATGATACTCCAAATAAAGAGAGTCAATGTAAGTAATCATCTGTGTATGTTCTCAGGAACATAATTTTTATTTTTCTGTGTTACAGGAAGGAGAATTTTCAACCTTGAAAAGGTAAGATGTGAGTGGAAATTTGATATACCCAAAGAACTATAAACTGTCTCTCAGTACAGGCAGGAAAAATCTAAACACAATATGAAAAACAGAATTCAAATTAGCAGATACAAGGAAGAAGACAATGACATTTCTAAGGAGATATTTTGATAATATAAATAAATTACTAAGTCTACAACTGTAATCAAACTTACTTAAAACCAAATTAGTATAGATTTTATGGTCTTGAAAAATTTACTCAATCCTAAGACACATTATTACCAAGACCAGAATGTTACACATGGTGACTTCCTTCACAGTTTAGTCACATAGTTTCACTGATAACAAAGTACATAACTGCAGATTGTGAATCACACCCAAATTTTCCACCCGTGACTGTATGAAGGAGGAATTTTTGACACCAGTACAAATACTCAGTAGTATAAGTGTGACTACACATAATTATTTCATCTGGACTACTTGCTAACTATCTACTTTGCTGGTAGAGAAGATTCTTTATACTGCCTAAGTGTCACCAAAAGTTTTCCTTATAATGCTAGCACTTCTAGTATTTCCACTTCTTCCACCATCAGAGATTTTATGTTCAAAAAGTCTCACAATGGAGTAACAGAAATGAACATTAAGAGAGCTGCAAAAATCCGAGTGAGAATACAAGTTAACTATATAGATTCCCACTTTTCCAGGGAAAATCACTATGTAGAGAGTAAAAATATTCTTTTCACACCCAAACTGGCCTGTGAAGGTGTATTCACAAGTGTTGCATGTGGGAACAGACATCTGTGTTCTATCTTCATTTGTCATTTTGGTGTCTATTTCCAGGAAAACCGAAAGCTAATTTTCAAAATTTGGCCTCCCAAAATAATGAAAATAGATTGAGTGCTCATAGACTGAACTATGCTCATCAGCAGTTCTTCTCAATTGTCTTGCAAAATAAAATTTGGCTGTATGACTATAGAATGATTTTAAATTACTCAATCTGAAGAATCTGAGTCTAGTTCAATTTACAGGTCTGATTGCTCACATGTCAATCAATGCAGATGCATTTCATGTGGTTATTGATTTCCAATTAATTTACAGAGTGCAAAGTTTCTGCAGAGGAAAGACTCCATTTCTCCGGTTGTAGTCTTCCTTAAAAAAATGTTCTGCAGAAAAAAAGAAAAATATAGTGAAAAACACATCATGCAACTTTCAGTCTTTCTGGTAAGCATGATTTTGTAAACTCAATTTCAATTAAGTAATTTGTATTATAAGTAATATTTGAGAAGATCCACATGCAACAAGAAAACTTACCCTGATGTTTCTAGAGATCTGTGACTGTAGTTACAGTGATCACAGCATAGAGAAATCATACACAGTAAACTGAGTTTGCGACACAAAGATAATTTCATAACAAACCCACTGTATAGTGACAAATTAACAGATGCAAACTTCATTAAAAACCAAACACTCACAAATACTTGTTTACAGGCACATTGTCATATGATACAAATGGAAACTTGTTCTTTGGACAAGCCTTCACAAGGAAGTAATTTGTAGTTGGCTATATACTTATGAACACAAAAGCCACAGCAGTGGTCCACAGATAAGAGAAAAAAAAAAATAGGTTACTCCTACTTGTTTAGGCAGTGCCTATTTATTTTATAGTCTGGCAGATAAGATGATTCTGCAGAGGATCTCTAAGGGACTGTATGAAGTAGAAACTAAATACTTATATTTTAATAGCACAGGCATGGCAAAAGCCCAAAGAACACTCCAGCATCCCAGGAACAAAAGCAAGCATGGCAAGCAATGCACAGGCAGGCACATGCTGAAAAAAATAACACATCCTCACAATAACCAGTCATGTTAACCCAGGTGTGACTATTCACCATGAGGGACACTGCAGTGGCTACAGCTGCAGGAGATACCCTTGTCTGTACACAGGTGCACTGCCTTCAAAAACCTTTCTGTGTGTGTTGGGACTGACTGATGAAGAGGGAATAGTAGGGCTAAATGTACAGGATATGAAAACAAAAATAACAGTGACAGTTATTTCCTTGTTTGTTATTTTATGCACAGGTCTTAAACACAGTTTTATGTTAATCGACAGTTGGCATTAGCCAGTAAAACCATACTGATTTACTGCAACTAATACTCCAGTACTCTACATAAAACAAGAGTTCATGTCAACAGTGACTACGAATCCTTACTCTGCTATTTTATTTGGTAGTAAGGATATCTTCAAATCTTTTCCTTCAGTCAAGCTAGAAAACAGGGGTCTTGCTTTTGAAACTGTATGTCCAAAGTAAAGCAAGTTGTATTGACTTGGTTCTCTAACACACTAGAAGCTATGGATTCCTATTTCCCTCCTACACTGATTATCTTTAAAACAAAGCTTCTGTGAACATCACAAATTACAAAAATACCCAAATCACTTAGCTCTTTTGAAAATTTTACATGTAAGTTTGCTTAGGCAAGGACAGTAACTGTAATCTAATAAAAAATCCCCAACAACAGAACATCTGCTTGTGATGAAGAATCCTTATGGGCATTTGTTTCCCTACATTATGATCTATGGAAAACCAGTAAATGTTTCGGACTGAAGCCAAGTCTTATTTCTAAAAAACCACCAAACCACAAATTCTCAAACTTTAAACCAAAAGTATGAGTATGTAGTCATGTACAACCAATTCTGAGAATCATCATTTTGCAAAGTCTGGGAACCACTGCTGTAATGCGTGACAGCTACTTGTAACTATCAAATTAGCAACCATGTAAAGCAATAGGTTATGTAGTCCACAAGAAGTAAATACTTGAAAAATGTCTGATAAAAAGCGCAAACTCTATAGGTTATTGTGACTAGGCTTTTAATCCCCAGAGGAAGAAACTTATGCACTTACATTTCATCATCATATTCCTTTGGAGGTGATGCTGCAATGACTAAGTCAATCCAATCCTGAAAAAGAAATGCACAGGGAAGCTTATGCTGCTAAATACTGCTCTTTAAAACTAGACCACTATGGAATATCAGATAGAGAATCAGTGGGGCAGTCTATTCCTGGAAAGCCACAGGGAGGAGCAGAAAAGGAAGACCATTTAAAGATTGACCCGTTTGATTTTCATCTTGAAATTAAAGTCTACCATTCTTGCAACAAGATTTGAAAAAAAAAATTATTTTAAGAATCATTCTGTATTTGGCCATTTGATCAATTAATTCAGTTCTTGCTGAGAAAACACACTGTAGCTGAATTGCAGTGGTCCTTGAACATCTAGAAATCAAAGATAAGCTATTCTCAGAAAGTTCCAATCAGCTTGTAAGTAATTTTCAAATTGGAAGAATGATTCTACAGATAAATTTACTCTAAGCACTCAGAAAGTAATGTATTTAAATACCAGTCTTGATGTGTGGTTGAAGGCCAAGGAATTTCACAGTGAATTACATGCCTGGTTTTCAGACATGCTACATATCAGTGTCTTCTGGAGATTTCAGCTCACTTCATTACTACATGACATACCTTTTAATGTTTGCAACCTTATTTTTGTTGACATGACAATGCCATGATAGAAAAGTATCTCTCACATGAATGCATGTATCTCTCTATGAGGTAGAATGAAGGTTACTTACCCCACCCATGTTCCAAGCTTTTGCTAGTGTTGCCTGTGCTTCTGCTAGCTTGCTGTCAATTAATATCTTGCCATTTACAGCCAGTATTTCATCCCCTTTCACTATGCCTCCTGGTGAAAAGACCAGTATGAAAAACATATAAGCAAAAAAATTCTGTCTTTTTCGTGCCATATTTGTGCAGTACCAGGTATAACGAAAAGTGCTTTCACTAAATGTGAAGGTTTAAATCAAAAACTGAAGAAAGTTTGCTATAGGCAAAAACAAAAGGAATTTTTAGGCATGGCAAAGCCAAACTAATCTCTCATTGATCATGACCTGTAAGAAACTAGTTCAATAAAATTTTCCAGAGTAGTAGTTCACCTGTTTGGGTAATCCAGCTATACATCTTAAAAAACTGTGACATGGGCTTTTTACTACTATATGTTATCCATGAAAAAGTTCAAGGCAGGGTTGGATGGGGTATTTAAGCAATCTGGTCTAGTGAAAGGTGTCCCTGCCTGCCATTGTTGAAATGATTGGTACCAGTAAATTAACAAACACTAACACTTTTATTAAGAACACTATACAGCTTTTTGGTGCATCTAGGGAGCTTCTTGTAAACACCTTCATCCACCCCCTTTTGCAGGAACCTGATAGGTTCTCGCTGCTTTCTTGCTTCTTGGTAGGAATCCAAACAATCCTTGTTTTTGCCAGCTTCTCATTTACATTCTTTTCTCGAGGACAGGGTTCAAATATGTGAGAACAGAGCTGCCTGCAGCTTCCTTCTCTCCACACCTGCCCCTGGCAGGGGGTTTGGAACTAGATGATCTCTAAGACCCCTTCAAACCCAGGCCATTCTATGATTCTATAAAAATAGCTCAATTAATTAAATTACTTAGGGAACAAAGTGGTGTTTGTCAAGGGTCTGCAGGACGGTCATTCCTTTCCAAGTATATGTGCAATGTTCAGTCCCTTGAACTGGTTTTGACTTGCTACTTTGGAATGAAGCACAATCAGCTAACTGGGACGGGATTCAAAGAGTTAAAAATACATACATTAAGGGGACAGCTTTAGTTATGAGAGATCCTAAAACTAGTGAAGCGTCAAAGCCAGAGTACTTAGGAGATCGAGTGTCTGAGGTGTTTTCACATGCAAGAGTGACTTGAACTTAAGTGCATCCTCGGACAAGGTCAGCAAAGATACTATAAGGGAATACTGTCCTGCCTGTCTGCCTGTTCATCACAATAGTTCTCAAGGAAAGGATGGCAGATACGTCCCACCAGGAGCAAAGCCCAGATGTGTGGGTGTGCACATTCTCATGCCTTCCAGAGAGCTAAGTTGTTAGCCAGAAGGCTATGGCCTTTAGTGGGGTTTTAGGGATAAAGCCAGTTGTTCTACAAGACAAATTACTAATGAAAGTAGCATTAAGAACAAAATTAAATAGTGTAGTTTAGCCATAGTCAGGTAATTGCTTTGCACATGTAAGTACTGCATAAAAAATTGCTTGGAAAGTGTGAAATACTAGAGACCATGTTAACAGAATACACCAGATAATCAGGTGTTGATTTTTTATAAACTTCACATAATTAATAATTTAATCAGCCCTCTTGAAACTCTCTAGGGTGCCCTTTGGGCTGAGACAGGACGTGGCTCTTTGGGCAACCGCAGTGTGCTTTTCAATATTAGGCATAGCTATGAAGTCAGGCAACAACTCTCACCCAGGGTAAGGAGTCACTTTCCAGCAGCATTCAAATTCCCCATTGTTGCTCACCATGTTTATCTGCAGCACCATCCTCATAGATGGCAGACACAACTATCTTTCCAATTGGAGAATCAATTCCTCCCTCAACTGCAAGGTCCAATGATCCTTCCTATGAAAAAACAGACTTGTTCAGAAAAGGCTGTTAATTTCTGCTATTAACAAGAGCTTAATCCTTCCCTCTTCCCAGTAAATGATACTGTTCATGAAATGCTTACATAAGCCCTCTAAATATCGAACAAACAATACAGTATTTACCTTTTTAATTCGTAATAGCCGTACATCTTTTCCCATAATCTGCTCTGGAGTAAACTATGAAAAGATATAATAGTCATTTGCACTTTGGAAACAAAACAATTTCTAGGAGAGAAGTAACCTTTCCCCGCTCTAAAATAGTATTAGAAGAAGATCAGAACACTGGATCATCTTTTCCTGCAAGATCTCTCATTTTCAACACAACTAGAAAAGACAAATACTCAAGGCACAGCAGAACAACAAGAATCTTACTCCCTCCCAGTCCTCAAAATCAAGGATTTGCTTTTTTCCCAGTGTATTTCATATTAAACAGTGAGGCATATTTGAATTCTCTTCCTTACCATTGAATATGGATCAAAATCTTCCACATACTTCTGGAAGCCCTGAGAGCAAAACAATATTTAATTGTAAAAACACCAGATTCATGCACACAACTTGACACACGAACTCCATTTTATTAGTATGAGAATATATAATTCTGTATGCTATGAAAGAAGATAGTAAATGGAGAAAAGCGCAGGAAGACAGCAAAGAGTCCATCCTGACAGTCAGAAGACATTTGAAAATCTTATGACATCAACAGTTTGAACTGGTCATGCTATGGAGCAGTCCTAAGGAAGAGTTTACCACTGTCAGCTCCACAGTTCCTCTCTACACCTGACAGAACAGAAACAAATCTTGAAAGCATCCTGAGCAGGTGTGTTCTGTCACACTCTTCTGAACAACATTTCTTGGGATTATCACGATGTTGGATGCTAACAGGTAGAAATGACAGGCTCCTATTCAGCTGTCAGTGACACTAATCCATGCTGTCTAGGGTTTAGGACTCTTTTTCAGCCCCCTTCCCTCCTTCTTGCCATGGAGTTTCAGGGAGTTGGCTCCATACCACAAGCAAATGCAGGGCAACAACCAATGTTTCATATGGTTCTGTGGAGGACTTAAAAGTTAAGGAGTGTCTGAAATGCAGAATATAATATAAATTGTTAGACATTGTGAAATTAAATCTTAGATAAGACTCACAAAACCTAGTGCTTAACCCTTGTCAGGCCAACACTGCAGGGAAAGAGAAGAGTTATACTTTCTGCAAAGATGGGATTTCCTGCATCAGCTATCAGGAATGAGTGAAGTTTTTTTGAGGAGGACTTGTATTTGCTGGTGAGGCTCTATGGCTGATGCTGGAGATTTATAAAAACTCTGCACTTTTCCTGCATGTTAAAGTAAGTACTTCGGGACTTAACAGATATTTTTATTCAGGCACCTAGATGCTGTATCACTCCTGTGGCCTCAAGCTGCAATAACCTGGGGATAGGGTAACAGGACAACACAACCCTTTGTTGGCACAGCAGGCGAGCCAATATCCAACAGAAGCTCAGTGCATGATCAAAGCTGATACTTTCATTTTTGACCTCTTCTACTGGATCCATTTGACAACAATGACTATTCTATTTGGATTCATCCAAGCCTTTTTCCACTTGTAAACCAAATATACAGCTTAAGGTTCCTCTGATATGTTAAAGGGCGGGCTGTTAGATGGCAAAGTTGCAGCAGAAAACACTAATGCCTCATCTGCTATACTCTTTTTCTCAGTTGTCTAATTTTGATGTGACTATCAATGGTCCTCTGGGGTCTGGTATCATCTTAACCAGCACTGACTCTCACAAAGTCAAGGAGTACTACAAGACAGTAGTAGTTCACTAGCAGATGCTCAGATGTACAAAGCTGCTGCCTCTTTGTCTCACCACACTTAAAGAGAAGACATAGCATTGATGTTGACGACTCTGAGTGGCCTGGCAGTCATTGCACACAGGCACACTGAATCATACAGCAAGGACTCTGGTATTCCTCAGGCTGCCTCTCTAACTCTACCCTGAGCTCAGGAGACTAACTTCAACAAATCATTTCCTTGTTCTGTGTTCTTTCTGAGACAAAAGAAACATTTGCAAGGGTTAAAGCATGACTTTATCTCCCCACATTCCAGAGAGATCAATCTTCAGGGCACAACTGCAGAACTTTCGTGTACTGCCACAAGTGGTTTTTGGTTTTGTTTATGGTTTTATTTCCCATATGGAAATACATATTAAAAGCATCTTTTGGGAATAGAAACATGAGAGACTTTACTTAGCATTTAAATTATGGATTGCATTACATTTGTTAACTGCTCACTTTGAGGAATTTCATCACAGACACCAGCAAGGGTAGAATTTCAACCTGGAGGAAAACCGCCAACCTTTCATTCATTTATAAAGTGTATTAGTACTATGAACAGTTAAACTGTAGGAGAAACATTTTACAATGATAGCTACCTAAACAACTAATACTTTGAATAACTGAATTTGTACTGCCCTTTGGAATCACAGCTGAAGTAGACATCTATGGTCTTGGAGCAAGTAATGAAGAAAAAAGAACTTCAGTCTCAGCCAAGTCACTAAATCATTATGTAATCTAAAGGAAGTCAGTGAACTCTTTGTCCCAGGTCACCCTCATGGAAAACAGATGTTGCCCTTGGAGAAAGTTTTCCTGGGAAAACAATTTTAATCAGGGGAAAAAAACCAAAACTCAAACACCAAACACACAAACCTCCACAACAAAAAAAGCAAAAACCTGCAAGCAAAGTCACAGAAACAGAATATCCTGAGTTGGAAGGGATCCATAAAGATCATCAAGTCCCACTCCTGGCTCTGAACAGGACAATCCCAAAAGTCACATCATGTCCCTGAGAACATTGTCCAAACACTTCTTGAACTCAGACAGTCTTGGTGCCATGACCACCTCTCTGGGGAACCTGTTTCATTACCCAACCACCTTCTGGGTGAAGAGTCTTCTCCTAAATATTCAATCTCAACCACATTGACAAAGCTTAATGCTGTCCTCCTTCAGGTTCATATCACTATGGATCAGTAATATGATCTGGATCAAAAAATGGAAAAATATAGGTAAAACAGAATGAAGACATCCACTGAACTGTAATAAATCTTGCCTGAAATGGGCTTCACAAATTCAGAGACCAGAGAGGAGACTCAATATCCAAGCAAGGATTAATGAATCAAGCAGCACTGGGTGGAAATCTTAGTCCTAAGACTACCCTCCCAAGGACATTTCCCTCCCAAAAAAAATTGAAAAAAAAGAATTAAGATCATTCTAATCCTTTCTTGATTTAAAATAACATTTACAGGACTGAACGGTTGAATCTGGAACATTAAAATATTTGACCGCACTGAAACAACTCTGTTTGGAATTGTAGAAGAAAGGTAAAGTTGCTATATAAAGAAAAAACCCCAATCCCTGAAAAACCAAAGCACAAGGACCTAAACTAATGGTAGTGCTCACTGGTTTCTAGCATCAGTGTCAAGAGCAGTTGAGACCTGACTGAAATAAACAAGCAAACAAAATAAATGTAACATTTTCCAAAAAACACATTTGTTGAGAACACAGCTGTTATATATGCAGAACATAATGACATTCAATGGCAACTGAATAATCTCAAAGTTGGATTTTTCTCAGTCAGATCCAGTTTTCCCTTCTAGCTCTAAATTGAAAATGATCAAAAGAAGAAAGAAGCCGTTATTAATCTTAACGGGTTATCACGCAAAAGCTCGTACTGTGAGCCAACTTCTTCATGTAACACAGTGATGCATCTAACTTAGCTTGCACTAAGAAAGGTGTTTTACAAAGAAACTGGTACACTTAATAGCAGCAGAGAAGTTAAGAATGAAGTCCACTTCTTCAAGGAACAGTCAATTGAATCACCAATCAACCAAAGAGGAAGAGATGAAAACTTTATCACCATAACAGAGGAAAGCAACAAAAGTAATAATTCAGTAGGAAGATCCTACACAACACAGGAAGGCTGAATGAATGACTGCTTCCCACCACCAGTTCTTCTGACTTCCTATCAATAACTATGTTACAATAACAGCTCTATTTGTTAAATTAATAAATATTTTATTACCCAAAGCATTGCAACTGGGCACTAAGAGAAACAAGAAAACCTTAGGAATATTAAAGAAAAAATTTCTAGTGTAATACCAATGTTGAGCTATCTTAAAGGTTTAACATGTAAGCAGTTACAGATGGTTCAACCTGAAGGATTAACTATCCTCTCTCATTCTTTATCTGTCTAGACTAGAAGGAGCCACAGGCACACACTTAAAGCTTACAAAGACTAGCAGTTCTCATGCACTAGGGCTGTCTTACATCTTCTGTTTTAGAAACTAAGCAACAGGATTAGAAAGGAAAGTTTTAAATTTATGATCAGTCAAAACAAGAAGTACCACACAACACACGGAAGATGTTATTTTACTTGTTTTTTGTTAGATCTAAATGATGAATTGTAAACCACCATCCTTTTAAACATCTCTTGTGGCTGCAAAACAAAGAAAATGGCCAAACCAGGTATTAACTCTTTGCTCTAAAAAAAGTATCACCTACTCATAAATTATTTCACTGCTTATTTTGTTCTTCTAGGGACTGAATTACACTGGCATTTGTTAGTGCTTGTTCCCTGCATCATTTCAAAATGAAAGAACACACACAGTGAAACAGTTCTGAACACAAAGTGGAAAGAATTCTAGAGAAACTACATAAATAATGCACATTTCCATACCACAAGATTCCTTAAAAACATTTTCCATGACTCTTTTTGCACTTCATTTCTACAAAGCAGTGCTCGGGTCCATTAGCCATGATTTTGAAAAAAAAAAAAAAAAATTGAAAAAAACCCAACACAAACTATGGACAAAATGATAGACAAGTAATTTCCAAAATACTGAAGAGCCATGATAAATATATGTTTATGTATTTAAGATTTGGTTTCCTGCCAGGAATTTCCTATGTTGAAAAGGTGAATTCCATGATTAAATTCCTTATGAAGTTGATAAGACATGGGCTCCTCCTGAAAGAAGCAATTACTTAAACACTAATCACTAGAACAGGTTTATTCTACTTAAAGAAAAATCCCTCCAGAATTTAATGGATTTAATTCTGAGAAGTCTTTTTCAGTTAGAGTATCTAACTGAATAGTTCCACTATTTCGATTAATAAATGATGGATTTTATTTTATTGTGTTTGGCTTCAAGGATTTTAATTCCATATTCATTCTATTTTTCTTTCACTTCCACTAGTTTAACAAAATGGCACATTGTATACTTTGGAATTGCTTAAAATACAGAATCTCTTACTAGGTTCTAAATATTTTCAAAATGGAAATGGGCTAAACCCCCAAATAATCATACAACAAATTCCTCACACCTCTCCAGTCTCTATTCAAAATCCTGCAGCAAATTAGGTAACATGTTTGAGTCCTGAAACAAGAACAATCTTCTACAGACTAGACTATTGCATTTACATTTCAAAATTCATTTTGCTTTTTAAAACAATTAATATATGTCACTTTCACTACTAATCCTATCAGTGTCCTGTTGTCAAGCTTGAAACAATACATTCCAGAGTTAATGAAAATTTTGTGGTTTGCAATTAATTAATACAAAGACTGAGTTTTTGTGTTGAAGGATTTATGAACAAATTTGGAAAGATTTTCCTCAAATCTCTTTAGACACTCTACAATTTTTTTTCATTTTCAACGCTTTTTTTGATATAGTTATAGCCAATATTAACTGACATTTCCAATACTGAGACATCTTGCAACACAGCATCTAAGCATTTGTATTGACTGCAGTCCTGTAGAATCAGGTTTCATATCTTGCAAATTACAGGAAAACTTTACTATTAGTTTTTTGCTTTCAGAAATGCTGCATCTCATCTCAAAGGAGCGAGGGAAGAAAACTCTAGTAGCATCAGGTGCATCAAAACCTTCTAACTCACACAATAGGACATTCGTGATATATGGGAGAGCAGAAACTAATGTTCATGTTGGTTTTGCTTCTCTGAAAACCCCAACACTAAATCATAACAATCGTCTCCTGTTCTCTGAGCCAAAATTTAATTAGCTTTGCCACGAGTATATGCCAATGCACTTTAGTACAGCAGACACAAACCCCTCACACTGACTTTGATCGAGAGCAGCCCTTGGCATTCAAGGCCACACTGAAAGTTTAATCATCTCCCATCATTTCCCTATTTATAAGTGAGGACAATTTCATTTTCATCAACTTTTGAAAGATCTGGGAATTCTCACCTGCATTCAGTTAACAAGATGACTTAAGTCACAACAGATACTATCTGGCTCTACTACCTTCCAGATAACAGGAATAATTCACCCATTAGTCCATGGCTATTTTATTTGTAAGTGCAGGGATTTTCAAACTTTTTTACTAGAGAATTGCCTGATTCTAGGCCAACTTGATTAGCTGCTTGAGTCAAGACAAGATTCTAGACTTTGGTACTCAGGACAGTTAAATTCAAGTAAAAACAAGGTAGAAGAAATTATATGCATGATATTTTAACATGACATAAAAACTGCAGTTTAATAAGGTATGTGAAATCTAGGAAGACAAGAAACAGGGTAGAAAATGGTATTTTGTCTTTGGTGATACTTTTCTTCACTATGCAAAGCTGACCTTGTCCTGTATCTGGACCATGAACGTAAACAAGGACATCCCCAAGCTCCACTCCCAAGCAGTTGAAAACCATTCCTTCTACATGAATTCTAATTATAATTCTTAGACCCTTCTGGAGACCTGCAGGTACTGCCTTGTCCGTTTTTTAAAACAACAGAAGTAGACTCCCTCATTGGTATCTGTGAGGTTTTACTTCACATACAACTGTGACAAATGTGACTTCATTGCAGAGAGGAAAAATACCCTTTACTGCAGTAAGTCATAAATGGAGGTAAGAGCCATGTCTGCAAAACCAATTTATAGACTGATCTTTCTCTTCAAGTCCTATCAGAAAATTGTTCTGACTGAAATTTTGATCTTACAATTGATATATGATAGTTTGGGGATGAAGATGATTGACATCTGAAAGATCCTAGCAGACTTGTGATTTGGAAAATGTGCATGCATGCATAACAAATCATAAGACATTTCCCTATAGCACTGGATCTTATTGCCAGTTTCTTAAAGTAAATGTAAGTGGTTAGTAACAAACTAACAATTAAAAAAGGCGCCTTTTTAAATTTGTATCAAGATTGATCACACATAAGGGTTATTATGAATTTTGCGAAGTAGTTCACAGATGCACTTTTTCAAGAGCTAGATTTTATTAATTACAGATTATGACTTTACTCTGCTCATTCCTCCCCTAAGGAATTTCATATTGCTTAGAGATCACAATCAAAATGAGAGCTCCCACTGAAGGAAACATCTACACTGGAGGGATCTGAATTTAGTTTTAGCTCATGTGCCTGCCTTCTCTTAAGCAACTTATAAAAACTGCTTTCATTTATCATTCAATCCATTTATAACATAGAAGATTCAAGATGACTGTGGCTGTGGGAAAACTGGTGGCTAAATATCCCTTAAAGTTGTTCAAAGTGTAACTGGGAAAATAAAGAAACAAGAGTATCTAAATTATTAAAGTGAAAAAAATGAGAAAAAAATCCATGTGCACTAATAAAACACAGCTGGGAATATTGTGCACATCACTTACTGTCAGAAACAGTAGAAGCTTCTAATTAAGTAAACAAAATGACTTACTGTCCTGCTCATATAAATGTGTATATATACGTGCATGCCCACACATGTGCATGTAACAACTACACAACTCCAATACAAACAGCATAAGTCATAATGAATATCAAGACTAAGTACTACTAATTGGTCCATCAGCTGTTTTAGGTGAATTTTAAGGGCTGTCAGTTGGGAGCTATCACCTGTCAGAGCAGTATTTCTCTTTTTTTCCTTCAGTAATCCTTGGCTCACCTTCCCTCACATACTACAGTTCCCAAAGGTGCTACACGGTTGGTCCTATAATATTTAGCCTCTGATTTTTTTCTTCACTTACATTTGAAACAGAAAAGAAAATGAAATAAGAAAAAAAAGCTGACTGTGAGTCAACTTTGCAGTAATACTGCATGACCACTATATTGGAGTCTGATACAATGACACTCTTTTTTCTCTGGAAATGAAAAGATAAATATAAATTATATATATATATATATATAATATGATGATAAATGATATAACATAATTCCTAGTATATAATTTCAAGTATATAAATTTCAAGTGATATAAAGTAATTTCAAGATACATTTCAAGTATGCTCATGACTATTTACAAAAGAATGCAGTTTAATGAAGTTTTATTATTTTATTTCTGACAAATTAATTCAGAATTTATAAAAATAAAAAAAAGCATGTGAATAAATGAAAAATAAGATGTACAAATTCTAGGCTGTATACTGCTCTGGAATTATGCACCCCTGTACAAAAATTGTTACTAAAAGTGGCTTTTAGTGGCAAAACAAAATGGAAAAATTCTCTTTTGTACTTACCATTATTGATCACTTGAAAATATACATGGATTTTAGCTAGCAGGATATGAGACAAAAATTGATTCTTTGAGGACATATAAAAAAAAAACAAAAACAAAAACCAAAAAACACAAAGTACTGGAGCACTCAGAACAAGAATATTAAAGGTCTTACCAGGGCCTCTGATTTGATTGTTGGCCTGACCATAAAGTTTGGGTCAGGATGCAGCATAACTGGTTTAGAGACTATTGGTACCCCTGGATGACGTTGAGTAGGTGGACTTGGAGCAAGTTGCTATGGAGTTAATTTGAGAAAATTAAAAATCACAACAGAATTTGTGCAAATCTATCATTTTACCATGATGCTTTGATTCAAATACTTCATCATAAAGAACTTAACAATGTTAATATGAGAAAAACATTACAGGATTATTTTAACCTAGGTTTACAAAGTCACCAAACCAAAACAGAATTTCTCTTGCATCTAAATAGTAGCTTTTCCCCTAAACGCTGGCTTTGCCAGCAAGATTATGGAAAAGTCTCACCCCTGCTTTTGATATTTCTCCCATAAAGGCAACAAACTGAGCGAGAAGCTACCAGAAAAAAGCAATCAACTTGCTAAAGTTGAATGGAAGAACAGAGTGGACCTGAAAAATAAGACTTTAACTAGTCCATGTCTAAATGGATCTTTTAAGATGAAATTCACCAGGACTGTAGCAAATAGATTTCCATAAAGAATTTTAAGTTAACTTATCTTGATTTAACAGCAAGGGTTAGTTACACCAATTACCTACCCTTGACTCCACAAAGAACAGATACCAGAGGCATCTGAGACCTAATCACTGAGCACGTACTAACCCAATATTGCACTTCTCACTCAGCCAAAATAAAACTGTGCTTGACGTCAGTTTAAGAAAAGAGTTCAAAACTGAGCCCTATGGGTTCAGTTTCTGACTTAACCCCAGCAACTGTCAGCACACTTTCCTTAATGTTTCTCATAGGAAATGTGATATACTCCAGATAGCATTTATAAAGGACAAGCTGTGTCCTCTGAAATTATCTACTTGCTTCCAGCAGATTGGCTAAGCCACTTTTTTTTTTTTTTAAATAGAGGATTTTTTTTGTGTTTTTTTTTCCCCTTTCCCTTTTTTAAATAATTAAAAAAACCCATTTGTAACTAGATAGTTGAAAGTCTCTATGGATATCCCTCAACTAATGTTGTTAGTCACTGCAAAATATATCATGTCATTAAGCTTTCTGAACTCAGAAGAATAAAAACAGACAGATTTTCAGTTGCTTCACAGATACCAACTTGTTAAAGCTGCACTGGAAATTGATGATTTCTCCTGGAGTCACAAAATTTGCAACTGATTCTTCTAGAGTACAAAACAGGGAAACCTGACACCTGGCCATCCTGACTCAAAACCCATGCAGAGCCATCAAACAAATGTTTCTTCTTCTGAGATGAAACTTGCTTCTTAGCACCCATTAATTTAAAATATAGTTTGGTTCTAGATCCTTTTGCCTTGACAGAAGAAAAAAGTACATGCTCTGTGACATACAGACACTCAGAACACACAAATATAGACTTTACATTGAAATCCTTGCACCATTAGGAGTCACTTCCACTACTTGCTAGTAAGTAGCTTTCAACACAGCAATGGATCCACACACATGTGCTAAATTTTAAACAAATGAGCCATGCAGAGAGAAACCCTTGACTCTTCCTTGAAATTAGCATTACATGGGAAGATCACAAAACTACAGTTGTTATTAACAGCACGTGACATACCAGTGGATTGCTTGACACAGAAGACACTTTGCCAACGTGGGAGGTGTTTCTCACAACCTAAACAGCAACAGACTTAGTACTGGGTTCATATAGAGTGTAAAGCTAACAATAATTTTGGGAAACAGACAATTTACACAAGATATTTTAATAGTCAGAATATATTTGTTCAAGTTGAATTGGAAATTAAATGGTATGAGGGGAAAAAACCCAGCAACTATCTGGGAAAAAATACCAAATACTCTAGCAACATAGAAATATCAGTTTGAGTAATATTAGAAAAGCTAACTTAAGGGAAAACTGCAGTAGTCTTATTTTTTAGCTTTAGCAGGCATAAACTCAACATCTTTAATCCATGAAGTCACACAAATGCACTGCTTCTTCTTAACTTTGGTGTTAAAAACGGACTTTGTAAAAAGCATTTCTGAAACCACACCAGGAATACTGAGTTATCTACTTATAAACAAAGCAGCTTTGGCTCATTTTACTACTCATTTGGTTTACTTTGCTAGGAGCCTAACTATTTCCTCGTATACACTAATTACATACAGGAAAAACTGACAATAATTTTGAAGGCTAGGTTATTTGTTGTTACCTAATGTATTTTTTCTTAAGTAATAGTTTCTTTTCTCTAACATACCTAGAAGTGAAACACATATTGGAATATATTGGTTTGGGGTCAGATCCAGTGCAACAGCTCCTGTATTACTTATTTTACCTGAATATTTTTTATTAACTTTAGAACAGTGTATTTCTCCTCTCAATGCTAGCCTTTTGTACACTTGTGTTATTTCACATCATTTTTATTTTGCAAATAACTTGGGAAACCTGTTATACGAACATTTGATATTTCTATTTCAGTATATCTAGCATATTCTTGGCACATATAAGCATATAAACCACATAGATAGAGCACTATCAGAGATTCACTTAAGTTTACAGGAGATTCATGGTTTACCTAAGGACAATTATTCACGTAGAAATAATCTCCCAGTTTCCTCCAAAAAGTGATCAATTTGCACATCCTTCTCCATCCCAACGAGAATCATGCAAATGCAAAAACTATTTAGTAAACATGCAAAAACCTCAAAAATAAACAATGCTGTCAGTCAACCCATGCAAAGGCTGTAGGAAGAAGGATATGGGATCCTCCTTCTGCTGTTTCAAACAAATAAGAATCTTTTGCCACAAAAACAAGTACATGAGTCTTACTGCAGTGCTTAGCAAAGGGAATTATGATGAACTGGTTGCCATTGTTTTCCTAAAGTGAGATCTGGTCCAAGAGTTCTTATATTTGATCCACTTTTGGACACAGATTGTGACAAAGTCCAAGGAATTTCTAAAAAAAAACCCCTCACTTACATGTCTGTAAGAAGTCAAACCAGATTACCAACTCTTGCTTCTTTATTTTGCTGAAAATTTATACAGTTTTGACCTTTTAGAAATCTGAGGTTCGGATTTTAAAGTCAATTTTCTTTCTCCACTCTTCTCAACTAATAAAGCAATTTGGTAACATTTAAAACACTTTCACAAGTAATTTTTACAACGGGGATATTTTTTTAAAAAATGCTAAAATGAAACTACCTCTGGACTGCACTCACTACTAACAAACCATGAAACCACCTCATTCCCATTTGTAGCACTGCATATGGCAGATGGGTAGATCCAGTGGACAAAGTGGGTGGTGGATCAGGGGCATAGAGGCACGCAGAGGGATGGTAAAGGCGCATGCATCCAAAGAGATCATGAGGTCACCTGGGAAGCTGGTGTGACAGACAGGGCTGGACCTCTTGGCAGTGGGATATTTGAGGGAGGAAGTGGGTGAGCTGATGATGCTGGAGTAACAGTGGGTGGTGCTGGAGGAGGTGGTGGTGCACGTTGTTTAGGCTTGTCAACTTCATCTAAGTTTATATCATCAAGATCCGTGGTGTGAAGCTGCAGGCCACCGGCAAAACGCCGCATTGATGTGGCAGAAAGAGAAGGAGAAGGACGTCCACTTGCCAACTATGTGCAACAGAAAGGAAATCTGCCTTAACAGTTCTGCCTGCAACAGTTCTGAAGAAATTAATGAGCAGTCCTAGAACACCACTCAGCCTAATTGCTCCTGGACAGGAAGCACTTGGCTTCTCCCACACAATATATATAAATATTTTCTCTGAAAAGCTTTTTAAAAGCACGCCTTGAGATTCTAGTTTAAAAAGAAGAAAAATGGGAGTGCTGTGACAGTGGCCTTGGCTGCTGAGGGGAATGAGAAAAGAAACCCCCCAAAACCTCAATAGCACGAAGTCTTCACAAGCTAAAATCACAGGACAAATCACAGACAACACAACTCTTGCCTCTATAGCTCTTATGAAGAGAAAGCAAGAATTACTCCTTGCAAAGTGATTATCTGAAAGAAAAGTAATCAAAACAGAGGCCCTGAAATTTAATGTCATTAAAAAAGAGAAAGGGGCTAAAGTCATGTAAACATAACCACACATTAATACAAGAAAGAAAACTATGCTTAAGCAGCTATCAAAACAAAAACTTTAGTGTGCTATTAAATTCATATCCTCAGAGGGGTTGAGATGTTACAATTTCTGTTAATACACACCAGATCTATTGTGAGGCTAACAAAGTTCAGAGTTTGAACACAATGAGCACCTCACCCAAACAATAAGGTTGTGTGTCGAAGCAGGATTTTAAGTATGCTGTTAGAGTTGCTAACATTCTTTATCAATGATCAAACCAAAGTATTTAAGAAAATTCAGTCAATACGCTATCATTTTGCTACTTTGTAGACTCAGCTGGGGAAGTATTATATTCATGAATTGTCTGACAAACACATTCACCTTGGTCTAATATGACAACACTTTCTTCAAGTGGGTAAACACTGTTGATAATCTTTTGAATCTCCTTATCCAACATACTCATCCCGTGGTACTGAAAAACAGGTATTTCTTGGAAGAGGAGAGATTTGACTGCTCTTCTTCCCAAGAAGCAGTTCATGCCTATAGTGCCTAATATTGTTCGGATGCATTTACCCCTCAGAAGTACTCAGGCTTTGTATTTCACATGAGTTTAACTGCTTGGGGAGTTTTGTAGAAAAATTGTAATAGAGCATTTATATAGAATGTAATAGAAGAATCAATAGAGCAAATATGATATGGAATGCTTGTCTTACATCCAGGTAGAGTTCTGAAAACAAGAGAATGTTTGTAATCCACTATGTTCCTTGTTACTTTGCAAAGTAAGGGGGACGAAGTTCTAGCAGAACACAAGCAGGGAAGTTTATGAATTGAGAGAAAACTCAGTAAATCATTCCACTGTCCTGGAAATCTGCACTGACAAGCCACACGTATCTGAGCCTAAGGCCACGAAGAACAGAAGATCAGCTGCTTTTTTCAGAGCTGCTCCACATTGACCTGCAGGAAATTCATGCAAGAGTGTTCCCCAAGGGTCCCTTTTGTGGTTGTGGTTTCTTGGGGATCCCACAGGAGTTCAGCAGATTGCAGTGTTCCTCTTGAAAGCAGCTGTACTTGGAAAACAGCCAGAGAAGCAGGATGGTGGGAAAGCCTCGCTCCACATCTAGAACCATCAAGGCTCCAAAGCACAATCCCAATCTGCAACTCCCCTAATTTCAGGAGACTATTTAAAGCACAAACCCAAACCCTAGTCTTTGGGAGTTTCTCACCTTTTTGTAATTTTCTTTAACTTCATGTCATGCAATACAACTAAGCATCCTTGTATTCAAGAGCTCATCGTCAGAGATATTCTGATTTTCATAGGATACCAATAAAGACAGCCGGGTATTCTAGCCTTGGTTTTGTTGGCTCTATTAATTATTAACTATTAATTTTGTGGTGATATTATACTTGAAAACAAAATAAACCCAGTTCATTAAAATAATATTTAAATCTTCATAAAACATAGAAACAGGATGCTATAGATGCTAATTCATCAATTACTGACTTTTTTTCCTCTTGTAGAATGAAGAATGAGGGGGAAAGATTAAGACAGATTTTTCTCTGGGATAAACCTGTTGCTTTTAGGAGACAACTAGTGAATTATTTAGAGATCATGCAATATATGAAAAAGCTAGAATTTTACCTCAGGAGACTCATTCTCCACAGAGGAAATCTGTTCTAACCGTGTTTGACAAAGTCTTTCCACCCAGTGCTGCACCTTTTCTGATTCTTCCAGGTCTTCTCGTTCTGTCTCAGACACCTTAACCATAACAGCAGTGCATGGGAAAAGGTTATAGGTATGGTCACAGTACAGATATGTTTCAGAAGTATGAAATGCCACAAACTAGTTTAAAAATAATAATGCTTTTGAGAATGATTCCCTATTTTGCTGAAAACAGCAAAAACAAAGAGACCGAAAACAATCTTTAATTCATCACTACACACAGTCACATTAACTGCAGAGCTATCCTCATTTGGGCAAAAGCTGACTAGAAACAAAAAAACATGGAAACAGAGATTTGCAGTGAATCAGCTTTTTAAACTTCATTATTTTTGACATTAATTAAACAAGTGTCCTGCTAAGATAATTCCACTAAAAATCCTGCTCATTTTCTTTCAATATAGCTTTGCACTTGATAGATCACAACATACCTCTTGCACAAGACGATTTATTTTCAGTTGTTTTTCTTTCTCCAACATCCCTTCTTTCTCTTTGGCAAGTTTTTGCTCAAACTCCATTTCCTTTTTATTCTTCTTCTGTTCGCAAAAACTTTCGCTTTTTGACTTCTTTCGTTCTTTCCCTTTCTGGGAAGTTTTTTTACAAAAATTGTTACACCAGCTAAAAACACCACAAACTTAAAATTGGTGCATGAGTGACTGCCTTGGAAATTTAATTATAGTCTATGTAAGTATGGTGATGGTCTTTTAAAAGAAAACCTACAGCCTATTTACCAAGCAATTTTGCAGGAAACTCAAACTTTTTTGGAGAGCCTTTGCCCATCAACCTAAGTGGGATGTAATCAAACAATGCAATGTTTTTTCTCCTCTGCAAGTTACAACTTTAGGGAACACAGGTCCACTACAAAACTTTGAATAAATCAAACAATTTTGGTTGGGTTTGCAATCTCTGGTTTGGCATTTATATCTATATATATAAAAGACTGATTGCTTTCAGGTGACAGATGCTCATGTATAGGTAGATAGTCTATGCATAAAACAGCTTCATGCATTGTATCCCTCAATAACACTGAAATAAAAAATCATAAGGGAAAGGCTTAGATCAATGCAAAAACTGAATTGCTTCCAAGAAAGAACACTGCATCACAAAGACCATGTAGCTTTTAAAAACACTGAATAAAATCTACTCAGATATGTTAACTAATACAACACAAAGCGACTAGAAAAATTTAGATGTAGAATGCAAACAAAGGGGAAAGCTGCACAGTCTTTTTGATGCCTCTGTCTTTGAAACACACAGCGCTCAACCTGCTAGGTATGAACATTTGAAAAATTAGTGAATTCCAAGGCACACCAAGCAGTACACATGCCAAAGTCTTACAGAAGATGAACAGATATCAGACAATCTTAGCTGCATCCACTGCATTCAGATACAACAGAATGATTCATCCTTTCCATCAATTTTCCCCATGGATTCAGTTTACTTCCTATTATAGATATTTTAAGTGCATAGTGAATTTTTTTAAAAAATAAAACAAAAATCTTTAGCAATTTGGAATAGGATGAAAATTCATCACTGCCAGATTTAAAAATATTTCCAAAAGCCAGAGATAAAAAATACATTCTTTTCAAGCTTATAGCACACACTGTGTGGCAGAGTTCAACAGTAATTGTGTGAGATCTTCATTACTATAAAGAAAAGAATTTGGACATTTTGTACACTATATTTGTCAGCAACAGTACAAAAGAGCACCTAATTCGTGTGAAGAGACTGACATGCACTTAGAATTTTCACATAGAAATCCTGACTGCATTGGCTTTCACACAGGTTACAGATCCATGGTGATTTACGGTTGCTAGCGATACAAAATGTTATTGGAGAATACCATCTTTTCTTATTCTATGTTAAGGAGAACAAGCATATCCCGGCCACACAGGATGTTAAAGTAACAGCCCTAAATGGTGACATAAATACTTCATCTGTCAGAAACCATCCTGACCTCCTCAGAAACCCTGAGTTCTCAGCAGACAGGCACATGAAATCTTCATGGCACTTAAAAAACCACCACCAAAGCACTCAACATAACCTTAAAGCCCCTGTAATAGGGCTAATGTACACTGAAAGAAAGAAAGAGAATGAAGAAATAGCAAGAATAAAATGCTGATACTCCGACAAATTGAAATTGCAATATTTCAGCAGCATCTCTACAGACCAAGAAGTATTCTATAAACTTAAAGTTTGCTAATTTTTTTTTTTTCACTCTGTGTGATGTACATGCCTAAAAGCCTTGTGCCTTCAGCACTTCTCCTACTGGGAGATTTGCAAAGGTGTAATTTGGAACTGAGTATTTGGTTCACATTGACTTTTTTTGTCTGTACTGTTGGGGTTTTTTTATATACTTCATTCTGAAGATTTCTGGAGAACATGAAGACATGCAATGCCCAGCTGTTGTGAACACTTTCAGCAAGGTATTGACGTATTAGACATATTGACATAGTTCTGCATCTGGCAGAACTCAAGAGTCCAAGATATTCAAAAGGACAAACTCCTAGACAAATGTACCCCAAATGCATCATAATTTGTGCACATGGATAAAAGAAGAAGCATTTGACTATAAAAAAAATGTCTTGTAATAGAAGAGAGGAATCAAAAAAAATAGAAGAGAGGAATTAAAATTCAAACACACAGCAAACAAATTTACATGTCAAACCTTGTACCTTACGGATTGTAGGAAATTTTCCTTCATACCGATAAAACCATCCAAAAGCTACAAAAGGTAAAGGAAAAGTTGTTTTTTGAAGAAAAGCCAAGGACTGTTTCTTATTCACATCAATCCATGCTGATACATGTAACGTTAAAATTTATTTGAAGGCGCAACACCAAAGGACAGATACTACATGTCAAGTTCTTAGTCAACTTCTTGATAAATTGTGCTAATACATTTAGTTGTAAGTTTCCCTTATTTTAATGATACACATTTTATGTTAAACAAAGCAAATGCAACAAGTAATCTTCATACAAAACCATACAGGCATGCCTATTGCTAAGATTTCTGTGGTCACAGTCCTGCTTTACAGTAGTTTTAACAAGCTCTTTGGAATGAAACAGGTATTCAAACTCCTTCAAGCTTGTGGCAGAACACCGGCACTCGAGGAAACAAGAAAAGCTGCATTTCTTACGACAAAACCAAGTGCATAAATAATAAAATACTGCTAATTAAAAGCATACAAAATAGTCTATTACCATAATTTTATATGTGAAACACTGATAACCCACAGAGCTCTCAATATAATTTGCATTCCTATAGGATTGTTACATTTTATATCAATGTATCTTCAGAAGGCAACCACAGTGTCAAAACTTGTCATCTTTCACCAAAGCATCACATATATCATCCTAGGAACACCAAATGGTCAGTTCAGAGTCAAGACTGACTGTCAGGAGGAAGTGAGACACAGGAAGAGTCTGAATCAGGATAGGAAGTTAAGGCTGAGTGGCAAACCTGCTTGTGCTGCTTCATGATCACTTCATCCATATCATCTGCTTCAAGGTGGTCATGTGCAATTCCCTCTAAATCTACCAGAGAAACAAAGGAGGAAAGCAGTGAGGAGACAGAAGTGACAGTCTAACTAGAGGTTCCCATGAAACGAAAAAGAGATTAGCCATATGTGACTAGAAGTTTCTGTGAAATAATAAAAAAAAATGTAGTTAGCAATGGGATATTTTTCTACATAATTGAGGGCATCAAAAAAAAAAAAGGTCTTGATTGAATCGAATCAATTTCCAGTCTCCCCCAACCTAAAGAGCAGTTAGAATCTGCATGTGGACCATTAGCCTGCTCTGCTATGAAGGTGAGTGCAGAGGTAGGTGGCTTTTCCTGTAACTGAACCATCAGCAGTTCTGGGATATGTGGCTTCAAAAAGAAATATTAGCCTTCTACTGCACTGTCACTGGGGCAAATGCTACACAGAGAAAATACTGTACTAGAGAGTCAGGAAAATAAGTGGGTAAGAGATGGTTGCAGAAATAAAAACTCTCTATTCCAGTTTCTCACCCATGAAAAGTTAAGTGACTTCTCCAAAGTCAAACACAACATAAAGTAATAGAACCACATGTCCTGTTGATGCAGCAAGCACTTTCCAGGTTTTTTTTTGTTTGTTTTTTGTTTTTTTGTACAAGTTTGTAGTGCTTTCCAAATACTATTTGGAAGTACTAATGTAGGTTTTTAGCTGCCAGTTTGGGCTACCAGAAAGCTGAAAAGGGACGTTTTAAAAGGGCATGTAGTGATAGAACAAAGGGGAATGGTTTTAAACTACAAGAGGATAGATTTAGATCAGATATTTAGAAGAACTTTTTTTACTGTGAGGGTGGTAAGAACTTGGAAAAGGTTGCGCAGGGATGCCCCATCCTGGGAGGTGTTCAAGGCCAGGCTGGACTGGGCTCTGAGCAACCTGGTCTAGTGGAAAGCATGCTTTTCATGGCAGGGGAGTTGGAACTGGATCATCTTTAAAGTCCCTTCTGACACAAACTGTGAAAAGGTTGACAGGCAAAATGCTGAACAGAAACAACATGGAAAACAATGCACCAAAACCCCAAACTGAAGAGGTTTATACTTCAGACAATTTCTTAGTAAGCTTTCTTAAAAATTTTATTTGCTGCCACTGATTGTTAAAAATTATGACTAGTTGGAATGGATGTAGATTTTAGGAGATAATAGCTCTTATTTAACAGGTACCTGAATTAATTTATTGTGTGCTTCCAGCCTACTGAAAATAGCCAAAAATCACAAAATATTCTGAGTTAGAAGGGACCCACTAAGACCATCAAGTCCAGCTCTTAAATGAATGACTCATACAGTGCATGACCTTGGAATTCCTACCACTCCATGCTCCAACCAGTGTGGCTTGGACACAAATTGATGATATATTCCAGTGATGTGTCTGAAACAAATACAAGGAGGCAGGCTGAAATCAATTACTTACTTTTGTGTTTGGAACGAGGGGCAGAGTGCACTTCTGCAGTTACAGTTTTAAGAGGCTTGGGTGGTTCTTTAGGACCCCAGTCTTCTTCCCACTCCTTTTTGAATTTCTCTTCCTCTGCTGTTATCCTAGAGGGAAAAAATGCAGCTAGGAATTCTGAGTATTAAAACAACAGCAGTAATATATATTCATTACAATTATTTAGTGTTTGGTATGTTTGGTTTTTCTTTTAATGCAAAGCATAGTAAACTGTTCCCAAAGAAAATTCCTTTCATCAACCTTTTTCATTTACTAAACTACCGAGATAATTTGCAAAACACAGTGTAACTGAGTAAAATATTCTCAGTTAATATTGAGACTTCTAAGGCCAGTTATATAAACACCTGCACAGATACTAAATTCCAGTGATACACTAAAGTCCTGATTGTCACCTCAACTGCAGTAAAAAAACATCTCTCACCTAGTAATTCTTAGAACTGGAAGTACCTATTAGAAAAGCAGTCAGTTTTAACTAAAACACTGACTGACAGAACATCTGCCACATGACTAAATCAGATGTTACAATAGTAAATTATACCTAAAAAAGTACATGTCTTCTTTTTATATTTTAGATCCATTTTGATGATTGCTTCCCAAACACATAGTTCTAGGTTGCACTAAAATTGACTATTCCCAAAAAGAGCTTAATACTGTTGAAACACAAACCACATTAAGCTCAGTATTCTAGGAAAAAAAATGAAAAAAAAAATTAGAAGAGAGGTGAATAGAGAAATAGAGTAAGAGGGTGGGGGAGGGGCAGAGCATGTCACACTTTGGGAAAAAGCATCTTGCAGAACAAGTAAATTACCCACCAGGCACCTAGAATGGCACCATGATCAGATAAAAAGGACATTTTGAATGAAAATTCAGCAAATACAAAGTAGGTCACCACAGAAGTATTGTATAACCTAACAACTTATAGCTTCATATATGGTGCCTTCAGTGATCCAGGATGTATTTTTGACTATGGCCAGTCTTGAACTGGTAAACTGATATATGGTGCCAAAATTCACCTGGTCTTAGATATATATAATGCTCTTTATACTTGGATTATCTTTTGCATCTCTAAATTAGCTAAAGTAAATTGAAAAAATATTCAATGAATAAACATTCACTCTTAAATCTGTAGCTGAGCTCAGTATTTAAATTTAGAGGCATAGCAATAGGGCAAATGGACAGAATGTTTTACACTTTCTTTTAATTTAAAAAAATTGGGATACATTTTAACTTCAAGACTGTCTTGAAGTACACATTCCTAAATGTTCCATTTAGGAGCATTTGGAAATTTTTCCAAAAATGCATACAGGATACCAAAAAAAGATCACAGTAACTTTATACATGGAACTTCTGCAGAAATAATTTTTAAAAGAAAGCAGGGGATGATCCTCACAAACCATTAATACAGAAAAGTATTGCATTCTAGTGTAACTACCTGCCGCAACTGCTTATTAAATGTAATCTTTAGATTTCATCTAAACTCTACTACGCCTCTCCCTTGTCCTCATCCAGGAGATTGACACTGACATAACGTTTTGAATTGTAATATGGAAAAGCTTTACATTGCTTGAGCAGCACTTGAAAATAATACAAGGAAGTATAAAGCCATGCCAGACCTTAAAACGAGCAGCCCTCAAGGCATGAAAGCCCTCCCTGAGTGAGTAAAGATGTACTTAGTTCAGAAGAGCATTGCAGACATCCAACATTCATCATAAAAGACAGGCAATCTGGATTTGGAGAACAGAATCCTTCTTCACCTGTAATAGTCTGCTCTTATAGCAGCTTTTGGCTATTGCAGATTCCTATGGTAGACCACAATAAAGAACAGGATTTTATCAATTCCCCAGGAACTAGAAAAGGAAAATGTGTAAGAATTTATCCACACGCTGCAGTAGAGCTCATGGCAGGACTGTCAGAAGATTTTTTTCTTATGACAGCTGGGGAATATAGTCTGTTTTGAATCTTATATATTCAGATCAAAACAGATACAATGCAATTTACTCTTCTTTAATGCAATTTCCCAACATGATTTAGAAGGGAAGTTAATTACTGTGAAAACAATATGTAATAATACTACTGTTTAATTTCAAACTTAAGCGTTGTTTGACGTTTGGAAGTTATAGGACAATCTTGGAATGCGTCTTGTTCCTAGAATCACAGGATTGACTGTGATAACAAGAGTCAGATTTCTTGAATAAAGTGGGTTATACCACTTCTTGCTTTCAGTGCCACAGTTTTAATTAATTCTCACTTAAGAAAAGCAAAAGCCTACTTAAAATTTATGATGTCTAAAATGTCTACTCAAGTCAATTAGCATCACAGAGTCCTTAATTTACAGAATAACAGAATATGCAGAGTTGGAAGGGACTCACAAGGACCATTGAGTCCAACTCCTGGACTTGCACAGGACCACGTGCCTGAGAGTATCATCCAAACGCTTCTTGAACTCTCCCAGGCTTGGTGCTGTGACCACTTCCCTGTGGAGCCTGTTCAGTGCCCACCCACCCTCTGGGTAAAGAATCTTTTTTCTAATCTCCAACCTAAACCTTCCCTGTCTAACTCAACATAGCTTTTGTTTTCAGAACCGTCTGACAGACCAAAAAGACTAATAAATTCCATCTTACAAATAATGAACAAAACTACCTGTGTTTTGCTTTGTTTTTTAAAATATAAGGTAAGTGGATATGCTGTCAAGCCCCTGAGTACATGCATATTTTCCAACTCTTTAGTCATGCTTCTCTGGCTTTTTCTTGATCTGCTTTCTCCTGTTAGAATTACATGTAGTGTTTCAGTGACAACAGAGTAAACAAGTGCAGAGACACACAACTTTCTTAATCTTAAGTTTCTCGATGTATTAAAAACATTTAAAAAATAAGTGTTGAACTTCAATTTCACATTGAATTTATTACTGTCATAAGCCTCATGTTTTCCAGGTGCTGATTTTCAGCTCAGTTTCCTATTCCATAACTGTGGTGTACTTCCTGATACATACTGGACCCTACATTTAGCTATATGGAAATAATAGACAATTTTATTACAAAGGAACATGCAGAATGTTTTCAGCCAGATCTAATATACAAGAACCTTTTTTCAGGTGGCATATTGCCTATGTAAGGTTTTTTACTTACTGCTCTATTTCTCTGCGATATCTCTCTTCTTCCTCTGCAGCCTTCTGGGAAATCTCCAGTTTTCTTCTGTAATAAGAGGAAATAGGACACCATGATAAAAATAGTATTTTCTGAGTAAGCACTTGGACAAAATGTGTCAGCATATAGTTAGTAAAAGATATAGACTTTAAATACACATGTAGTGTGGGAAAATGCTACTTTAAAAAGTCTTAATTTAAGATACCAAGGGTTCAATATGCTTTCATAGCAACCCTGAGGACATCCCTGACCTGGGTAATAAGGGCATATCATCTATTTCATTCTTTTAAGTCACTATCTCCTTCTGAGATAGTCCCATAGTGTGTTATTGTAAGAGCATAAGATTTTTAACTGTCCTTCTAAAAACACAGGAAAAGGGAATATAATCAGGAAAATAACTATCACACTGCATCAGAGGGGTATGACAGTCAAGAAGCAAAGTGACCTTTCTACTCAAGATTGGTTTAAATTATAACAGCTTTGACAACCCAGAACATCAAGAGCACCACAGGATAAGGATTTTAGGAACAGAGACTGCAACAGCAAAACCAAGTTAATCTAAATTTGGAATCTTCTCACTTCTGGCAGAAGTGTCACAGAAATAACAATGTTTTCCTGTCTTCCAGGCCCTCTCGAAATCCAAGCTAAATTTTTCAGACCACCCCAACCAGAATCCTTACAATCTCTCTTTCTCCTGCTGCTCTTTGAGGATTTTGTTAGTCTCCAGAGCAAGTCGCTTCTGATGCATTAACTCCTGGCGTTCTTGCTCACGGAGACGTGCTTCTCTTTGTCTTTCCTCTTCCGTCATGAAGAGCTCCTTTCCCTGCAATCAATACCACCACCCAAATCAGTTGTGAAAAAAATCTCATGAATGAGTTCTTGTAGAAAATAATTCAAACCCAATTACTCACTAGCACATCTGCCATTTCCTCACATCACTTTTTCTGAGGAATGCATTCTGAAAGACCTTGAAAGATCTGACCACTTCAATCCAAAGAGCTATTCCAGTTTCAGCCTGAAAGTTATGATGTGCTAAAAAACCTCAGAGGAGACGTGCAACTACTGAAGTCAGCAACAACAGTGTAGAGACCATATCAAATACATGCTCACTGCGTCACCCAGAAAAAACTTGACATTACACTTTCTTGAAATCTAGCTGACTAATGAAATGCTAGAGAACAGCACACTGACTGAATCCCAGTGTGTAGACAACCACGCAGTTACTGTGTTTTCATGCTCTTATGACTGGCTGCTGTACCATCATTCAGAGAACCCAAACACAAGAATCACACGTTCACAGAACATTATGTAGTTGATGTGTTTCAGTTATTTTTGTTCCTGCTTCATTGGCTTTATGGTTGAGTCAACAGCAGTATTTTCTACTCAAGAAAGATATTTCCATAGTGCTGCATGTGGAACACTGGTAACATTTATCTAATTTTCATTTCTGAAATTAAAATCCTGTGTTAATTTCGAAGGCAGGATTTTTCATGCCACTAAGGCTCAGAATAGATGGCTCAAAAGCAGGCATTGAAGAATGCCTCTGTACCATGGCCTTGCCTGACGAAAACCAGGAGTAGGAAAATTGTTTTCTTTTGCTATCTTTTTTTCATTACAAAGATGTGTATTAAGGAAGGGACAGACATGCAAAGTGAAGTAGTGTGCAACAGAAGAATTAAATAGCAACAATGTGCCATTTTAAGGATGCAACCACAGCGATGCCTGCTGCATAGATCTCATCTTTTTTAACAGTTATTAACATATCAGGGTGTTGAAACTAAGACCTTAGGATGCTGAGTTCCTGGACCTTAATCAAATGGTCTGGAGCATGATGTCTACAATGCCTTTGAACAACTGCGTCTTTTGTTACTGCAAGAGTAGCTTAAATAAAGCATTCATTTCTTAATGTAGCTACACAGAACACATGAAAGCTTAGCTTAAATGATTTATTAAAGCTTTTTTCCAAATTTAATTCAGTTGCAAGGCAATTAAAAAACACTATCTTTGATTATTCTATGAACTTGAGGATCCTTTTGTATATAACTATTATGCTTTGCTATAAAACAGACTAAGGCAATAAAAACATGAAAAGATTTATTTGAAGTCACACTGAAGTCAGAGGGAAGAGTCAATTAATTTCAGCTGGCCTTAGATTAGGGCCCAAAGGCTTATAGTTCTTTGTACAGAACAGCAGAAATGGAAAATTGAACAATTTTCACTGTGTTGATACACTAAATGGATCAGATAAACAGTTACACAGGAATTAATTTGGAGTGAGCTATTCAGGATGAAAAACCATTTGACTCCAATCCAATTCACCTTTCACGTTTCAGCAAAAGCAGATATCTATTAGAACAGAAGCTCTTAAACATGAGAAGCCATTAAGATAAAGTGAATTTTCATTCCTTGTTAAGGGAACGGTTTTGCATCGGCCCACAACCATGGGCTGAGTTATTTGAGAACACTTTAGATAGCATGAAATAATCAAAAACTGTCCTGGTTTGACAGAATTTAGTGGTATAGATCTTATGAAGAAATACAAGTTTAGTTTTTATCCATTTATTTTTACCATTTATTTGCCCACATAGGAATTTTCACAAATGTTCTGCTTTTACAACTATACTACTTACAGCGCCTGCTACCACAGAGATAGTCAAAGTACGACTACTTTTGAGCACTCTGACAGCCTGTAAATTAAAACAAAACAAAAATCAGTCTGGATGAAGTGAAAAGGCCAGTATATACTGGTTGGATGATGCTGGTTGTAAAGGCTGGAATTTCCAGAAGCCCTACCTGAACTAAATAGGGTGGTAGGTATGCAAATCTCAAAATTCCCAAATTGTCGTTCAATACACAACCCCTTGAGTTAGTAGCCCAGTATGAAAATGTATTTTTTGTGGCCAGGAAAATCAGACAAATCTTTAATAAGCTGACAACTACAAATTCAGGGAATTAGGAAGTTTTGATCTTACCTCTTTATGATCCACATTAGAAAAGTCCACTCCATTTACCTCCACAATCTGATCACCAACCTGAAGAAATTAATATAAATTTTAGTACAGATGCCAAGTTAGTATATACATGAAATGAAAATAGAAAGAGATATGCTATCTAATACAATAATCATGGGTACTAGCAGAGCACAAAGGGAACAGACTGGTCAGGCTTGCACATCCTTGTGCATTTGTATTTCCTATTGCCACCGCTTGAGATCAAATCCTGAGCTTGTTGGAATATTGATGTCAGCGAGGTCACTCATGTTCTTAAAATTTTAGGCAACTACCTTCATTTGAAATATATTCACAAGGTATTTCTTTTCCACTTGGAAAAACCCCAAAACAACAAAACAAAACCCTGCTAGCGACTTTACAGTGATCTAGAATCCTTGAAGTTGCAAATACCAAAACAAGTGTTCCTTGTGGTACCTACCTTGGAAGGTGGCACACTTACCTCCAAGCCCACCTCTGCTGATAGAGAACCTGGCTTAACATTGCTGATAAAAATCCCTGGTTTTTGTGTTGGACCACTGGAAATACTGGTAATATAAAAAAATCCAAAACATTTATTGGATATTATTTATAGAATAATAGAGTGTAATACAGTGAGTAGTTTCAGTTGTTTTCTCATAATTTATTTTTGATTAAAGAATATTTAGAGCATTAGCCTACTCTGAAACACACAGAGAAACTGTCCAGCAACACTGCCCTTTCCTTCCTGTAGGGGGTTTAAAAATGTTGCAGATGTTACTCTATCTTGAATATGTATTAAACTGTTACAAAACCTGAGAACCGCAGAATCATATTTCTTAAAAATACTGCAAATTCAACATTAATTTTAGGAACTAGACGTAGCTTTATGACAGTCTTAGTTCTGAAAGGGGTCACAGGAAGAAGTTTAAGTTCTGGGAGTGAACCTGACAGTGGAGAGTTCTGGAACTTATTATGTCACCAAGCAGCATTTAAAGTATTTAAAATTATAAAAGCATCTAAAAGATCCAATTCCGTGAGAACTTGTATTAGGTCACTTTCAGCCTGCTCATATTTTTAAATTTAATTTTTTTTCTGTGTGTGTGTTAGAACTTTTCACACAGGTATTTATGTTTTGCCTAAAAATATGTAATATGTGCCAGATATCCTGCTGTAGCATTTTACTTTTCTGATGTAGCACAGATCTTTATTTTCCTGATAGCATATCAACAAAGGATGGAAATGACTGCCTTGAATGTCTCACTCAGCAAACCAGTGACATTAAATAAAAAATGTGTACACACCTGCATCCCATGCCTTTTGTACCAATCAAGCTAATGAAGACTTTCTTCTCTTTGCTGTCTCTCCCTCCAGAAGAAGCAAGTCCAGCAACACTGCCCTTTCCTTCCTGTAGGGGGTTTAAAAATGTTGCAGATGTTACTCTATCTTGAATTTGTATTAAACTATTACAAAATTTCATGTAGCCAGGATGAAACCTTGTCAGCATCAAGATAAGATTCCTCCAAGGTCCCATCATACTGGAAAGAAATGTGGAGTCATTTCAGTGGAGCTGCATGGCAGAGGTGAAAGACTGAACTTATCTGTTTGGAGAAGATTACTTGAATAGTCAAACTTTGTCTTCAGAAAAGGGTGAAGGAAAATTAGAGGAAAGTGATACAGCAAAATAATTATTTAGATGTTCCCTGACAATAGGGCTGGAGAAATACATGATACTGCTCACTATTTAACTAAATCTTTCTTCCTGAAAGCAAAAGAGCAGTAATTGTGGTATTTCTTTTCACTGCTGCAACCCTTAGAAGTCACTTGGATTCAAAGTCATTATCCCTCCACTAATATACCTAATATAGGTCAACTAATCTGATAAAGATTTATACAGTAGGACTACAGCCTAGGAAGTTAATAAGCTCAAGCAAAATGAAGCACCAATTAATGAGTAAAAGCTATTCCATTTATGTCCTGCCCTTTCCTTACCTAATGGTTCTAGAATCATTTCATATCACAAAAGATGTTTCTCACAGAACACTTGTAACCAGATATTGCATCACAGAAATACAAACAATAGCTTCTGTGATAAGGTCAGAGGAGAAATTGTTTCAGAAACATTACAGATTTCCCAGAAGATATGTTCATAAAGTATTGATCTCTTACCCCAGACTCTGAAACAAACTGATCCACATATTGCCATTTAAGGGGTTCATCTGCTGAACTGGAAGGAAAATATAATTCAAAATCATGGAAAAAAATAAATGTCAATGTACACAACGAGCTACTTTTGAATTTGGCCTCCTATTTTGCATCCACAATTTTCTTTGCATACCAATCATAACAACTGATTTATTTGTCAGCAATTTAAATAAAAAATCAAGCAAGTACACAATTATTCAGGCTAGTAAAGCTGGTAAAACAAAATTGATAAAACCTCCTCAAGTGAAATAATTTTAGGAAGACTGTAGAAACAACCGTAATGACTTGAACAGCTTACTCAAATGTTTAAGCAAAGAGACATCTCCCACCACTAAAATTTCTGAAACATTGCACTTGTCAACAAAAATTGGAAGTGACAATAATATTAATTTTTTCTAAGCTCTGAAGCAATCCTCAAATGCTACATACATTAAGAAGCAGTGGACCTCTCTGTTAAGCTGAGTGCATTGATAATTAAATTTTCAGGAAATATCCATGAAAAACGAGGAAATAGAAACTGGTTCATTTAAAGAAGTAACGGTCATAAAAAGTCAGATTCATCAAAGAAGACATCTGCCCATTTATTACCAATGATGTGACATTTTAATCAGCACTCAAACATCTTCATAATTAAACAGATTCTTTGGATACAAGAGGCTAAGTGAAAATAAATAATCTAATTTGTTTTCAAATGAAATACCATTACCTTTTGACAGGTATCATGCCAACATCTGAAAAAGAAAAATACTCTGTTACTCTTCTAAGGATAAGGAGCAATCAGTTAATAATTATTAATCTACTAATAATCTATGGTGGTAGAGGTGTTTTTTTCATTACTTACGTCTTACTTTTATGGACACTATTTTCTTTGTACGAATGAGGTTTATGACTTCTTCATGTGTGCATGATGAAATGGAATATCCATTTATACGAACTATTTCATCTCCAACCTCAAAAATGAAAGGGAGAAGGAAAAATAATTGTGAATTAATATTTTAAAAGGCTTTTAAGCAATGATGCAATCTGGCAACACTTTTGAGTCCTGAATACTTTCTGAATTTCAAGTGATGTCTAGATACAATTTTATAAATACTATCTAGTCTCTCCACACCAGACATCTACTCCAGAGGTTACCTTAAATACAAGTGTTTGTGTTTTAATTCATGTTATTTTGGAGCGATTTTCTTCTTTTACACTTGAGCAGTTTGCTTTTACTATATGTTTTCTGAGATACCTTCTTCACTATTTTTGAGCAATGGGAAACTAAACCTGGTCTTATTACCTTGCCTGATACTGGATTCAGAAAATGCATTCTTTTAATGGCATATACCTCTTTGTCTGGGGGCCAGGCTGACATTTATCAGCACTTAAATGGCAGCATCCCAAGAACATTCCCTGGCAGTGTTCAATTTATCAGTGTAGAACAGACATGGTGACCACTTCTATAAAATTTCAAGTCTTATTTATCAGAATACAATCAAAAGGCTTCCCTTCCTCTAGTATATATCCAAATTCAATATGCTATGATGACTAGACACTTCCAAGTTTCTGTGAACTTTGCCTAATGATCCTCTCAGCTAGGTAGGCTGAGAAGGACTCAGTGATAGACACATTGCCCGCTTCAATTAAGTTGTGCCTTATTAGCTGCTCAAGACTGAAAAATGCAGGTCTTGCCTAGAGCATCATAAGCAAAGGCTTTTACTTAACATGAACCACATGACATGGCAGTATGAGAACTAGTGCATGATTTCTTCCATTAGGCAACACAATCCACTGTGCACAATAAGACACACAAATGACTACCAGGAAGCTACTGTAACAAACCATCAACAATACCATCTTATTCCTCTGTACATTGATCTCCACAAGGACAAAGTCAAATACTTTGTTTTCACTGCTATCCAGTAGCCTTTCCTTTGAATTACTATGAGTATTTATTACGTAATATCTATCAAAATCCCACGCTGATGGTTGATGGGACTTTTCTCACTAGAGCCAACAGCATAGGATTTTGTTCTTAATCAATGAAACTTTGTGTATCTCCTCACAAATGTCTCTGCTTTCAAGGCAGCATTATCTTTAGTCAATGGTTGTCTAAAATGCTCTACTTAGAGACTCAAATTTCAAGCTCCCAAATTTCACTCTATGCTTAAATTTTCCATGCTGGTATGTGCATCAGGCTGATTTCAAGTTTCAGCAAAGCTAAAGCAACTAGCTTTAATCACCAAAATTTGGGTGGAATGAATTGTCATATTTGTTAAAAAAAAAATATCTACAATTACTTTGTTGCGAGGGTCTGTGCTTTCACTTTAGGTTTGCTACAAATTAAGAGCACTACTTCTACAGTCTTACTGACTTAAGATTTTAGGACAAGAGGCAAGTTCATCATACTTGGAGAAAGTTAGGTAATATAAACTGTCTATTCTATTTTTGATCCGGGAGTAACTTCACCTGCATCCACTTGCTTTGGGTGTACCAGTGCACCAGACCCTGATACCACGATCAGCTGTGAACATACTTGCAACTGTTGCTGTGGAAGATCAGAATAATTGGTTGTTCCAAAATGCCAGAAGCACGGGGGACTTAGCAGGAAGAGGAAGGAATAAGAAGCTTCATTGAGCCCTAACCACTGAGGCACTGCAAAAAAATTGCCATTGTGCAAACCTCACTATCTGCTTCCAGAATCACGGACTTCATAAAGAATTCACAACAAATTTTGGAATCTTTAATGCATTTTGTTAAGACTGTACCACCTTAGATAACCAAGTGATCTTTTTTTTAATATAACAGGGTTGGTTTTTTTTCCTTTTGAGATAGATACTTCTAGTCTCCATTACAGAAACTTTCCAACTTTACTGTCACTGAAATGATAGAGGTAATGCTACTAATCTTAGTGGTCTACTTGGCTGTACACATTAAATCATTCAGTGTTTTCTCCATCCCACAAGGCTGATGGGAGTATCTGTGAGGTGGTAGCTGGAGATTCCTCCTCTGGCACTGCAGAGCTCAGCCCTGAAGGCCTAGATTTGCATCACCGCATTTATGTGAGAGGAGTGAGTGAAACTGGAAGTAGGAATTCCTCAGTACAGCCCGTGTCTTAGAGATTGTCACATTAACACACACTATGACATGTCTACCCTTGGGTGACAGGACACTGGGCATAGTGTCACCTTCTGCCTTTTTTTCACCTGTAATAAGTACTATTGAATCTTCCTACTGTGATCTGTACCATTTCAAAAAAGCAAAGACAACAACACAACAAAACAAGAAACCACCCACTTATCTCCTTTACTTGTTTCACAAGCTTTTCTAATTCTTCTGGGAAGTGCCACATGCTCTGCAATAGTACACAAAATATTAACAACAGGTCCACTCTACCAGCATAGCTCATGTAGCACATTTTCCACTGAATCTCAAGATTTTCATCTGACACAACAGAGCATCAGAAGGCTACAAAAGCAAAGGAAATGCAGTATATGACTATCCAGCAGAAAAGAACACACTCACAGAAGCAACACAGGACTGTTGTCTCCAGCCCCCGACCAGTGGAACATCCACTCCCTCTGCTGGGCATCCAAAAAATCTCATCTAAGGCAATGGCCTGCACTCCTAAGAGCTTGAATGTTTATATTTTAAGGCAATAAGATTTTTAAAATGATCATTAGTAAGAGAAGAAACTGGTAAGTACTGAATGGTTTTGAACATATAACTTGTGGTAGAAATGCAGAATCTGACAAGGAAAAGCACATGGGATCTACAGTTTAAGGTTGCACTCCTGATAGCTCTTGCTATGAAAGAACACTCACTTAACTGACTTGTTCCAAACATTCAAAACCACATTCATCCACCCATCCGTTCATCCCATTTATGGCCTAGCAGCCATGCCATTGCAGCCCTCTTTTTTTCCTAAAAACACACCACAAAGCTGTAAGCTAGTTCCCCACCCTAAAACTAAGAAGGTTTATCTGCAACAGGCTCCTGAGGGACATGGTCATGGCTTGCCAGAGTTCAAGAAGCATTTAGGGCTGTCCTGTGCAAGGCCAGGATTTGGACCTCGCTGATCCTTGTGGGTCCCTTCCAACTTGGGATGTTCTGTGATTCTATGAATTTAGTCTGAAGCTGTTTCATTGCCCTTGACACTCCAGAAAACTCACACTCGTGGCACTGTGCATAAAGACTCGTATGCTCTACAAACCATAGACTCTCAGCCTTTTTAGAATTCTGCTGGTTATACTAGAAAAAGGTAGGAAAGTGAGTGACCCCCGTCTTTCAAAGGAAGTTGAGTTCCTTAGTAACAAAATGCTCAAAATGCTTTCTCCGCTCCCATCTCTGGCCTCTTTCTGGATTACTCACTTGCAACACTATTGGAAATTTGTGTATAACCTCGAGTATGCCTTTTGGATCTTACCTGACCTATCCAGACTTTTCTGTTGACCTTATATACGGGGCATGCAGGGTTTTTTGGTTTTTGTTTAGTTCAAGATCCCTTATTTGCTCACATCTCCCACATCATGCAGGCTATAACAGACCATGGAGCCTGGCTTTGCACAAACCCAACTCTTTAAACGGGTGACCTAATCTAATGCTATTAACTGCAATGCCTGAACACACAGAAGCACCCCAGTTTCAAATGACAGTGTCGTCATAGGGCTTCTGTATCAGACGAACTAGCATTGCTCTGAGGATGTCATCATGCAGTAAGCAATTCATATTTGTTAGTATTATATCGTCCCTCTAAGAGGCACATACTTACAAAATTAAAAATGCACACAAAAACATATTTTGTTTTTCCCTCCATTATGGAAATGGGTGCTTCCCATACAGATATTTTTAATACCTCTTTACTAAACTGTCAATTAATTTCACAAACTCAGCACTCTTCACTCAACCTAATGACATTTGTATGATGACTGATGGTGCTTCGGAAATAACCCAACCTAGGCTGAACTACAGGAGATGTATAAGCACTTAAACTGCTTCTCTTTAGGACACTTGAACATCTTCTCCTGAACAAAAGTGTCTAATACTGGGGTAATGAATGCTTTTTTTAATATATTTTATTATTTTTTTACTGGTATCACTGTATACCAACCTAATGAATCAGAAGCAGAAGAGATGAAAGTCTTCAGGATTGAGTAGAGTAGAACAGTAACAGTTATTTTGGTATTATATATCACAGTTTCCCCTTTCCCTATTTAACAGGGAGATGATAGACTTTTTAGAAAAAAGATGCAAACCTAACTGTTCCCAAGCAAAATGCCTATTATTTGTAACTTTTAAAATGAGAAATATAATGCTTAGTGCTTCTAGGAAATTGAAGGGGTTTATATAATATCAACTGTTTCAAATTTCACATTTTGTATACTTCGTCCACTTTCATCATTCATACCAATCTCCATCTCTTTTTGTATTCAGCAGAATCCCCACACACATAAGCATCAGAAAGCAGTGGCGGAGGGGGGCGGGAGAGATGAAGCACATTTCTTCATGAAAGGATGAAACACTTGTGCCTTTTAGAGAAAGTAGTCAAAAAAGGGTCAAAACTATGAGTGCCACAGTGAGCCCTCATGATTATTCAGTCATTTGAACGTAATTTGGAAAATACTTCAAGAAGGAATCATGAAAAATTAATGGGAATATTTTTAAAAGCAGCAGGATGTAAAACTGATGATATAATAGAAGATCATTATACCTTTCTCAGACAGCATTTTTGGGATAGAAAATGCATAGAGATTTGGTTAAATAAAGCAGGTGGGTGAAATTTCAGAAGCAGTTGGCTTTACTGTGAGACAGCAATTTAGAACAATGGGCTGCCTGTCAGGTCTTGTTATTCACTGAGGTTCAGAAAGTGCCTAGTGCTGCCTATTATTCAGGCACTTTAGGCTGAGCTTTAATACCACACATCAGAAAACAGAAGCCAGGTATTTACAGGATCTGCAAAGCACTGTCTGCTCATATTATTTTGTATAATCACAACAAATATATATATATATATTAAAAAAAACAAATTCACAGTCAGTCTTAAGCATACTCCCCCCTTATTGTCCCTACTTTGCTAAACTCTAACCATGTTCTGAGTTGCAACACAGTTTGTACACTACAGTTCAAAGATCCTTTACAATCCTATTCACTGACACAAATACGATGACCTCAGACACAGAAAGCCAGTAGGGCCCTTTTATGTACTGAGAAAACAGGAAAACTGACATCCAATAACTGAGCATAACTTCTTACCTAGTGATTGTGTCAAAGCATTAGCCTGAAACAAGCCCAAAAGCAGAGCTGCACCACAGCATTAAGATGTATGTATTAGCATGACAATTTCAGACAGTGGCTATTAAGTCCTTTATTGCTCAGCATCATTAATGCCTTCCAGTATTTTTCAGGAGATGTTTTCAAAAGCCATGTAAATAACTGGTCCTTTTCAGTTCTCTAGCAGTGGAGGAAGGATGCAGCTGGAATCTCTACTGATCTCTCTTATCTGCATTTCCCATTCACACTATCTACCGTAGCAGATGAGGTACATGAACTTTTGTAGTGCAAACTCTGAGATGCTGCATCAATGTTCTTCTCTGGGGTTACACACTGGCAAATCCCGTGCTTGAAAGTAGGCTGACACCACATACACCACAGTGTTTGTGGGGTCCTAAAATACCCTCTCAAATCTAACCACATACTGAATTTATGGTTTTGTTCTAAGAGCTTCTAAAGCATGCAGGGAGCCAGTCATTCATCAGTCCAGAGCACGCTGACAGAAGATGGGACTGATTCAATGATGATTCTAAATCAGATATATAGTCATGAATGCACAAACAAAAGGGCACATGCATGCGTGCAAACAGGGAAACAAACAGCTATGTAAATTTTAGAAAGCTCTCAGCATGGGACACACAAACATGGAACCCTAACTTTGATTGCCTTGTTGATAGGGATTTACTTTTTTCTTTTTTTTCCCTAATGTAAGAGAGCCATGGGGTAATACTTGAAGCATATCTACAAAAAAAGTAAGTTTAACTAATGAATGGTGCCAGTCTAATATATTCTGGTCTGGTATTAAACATAATCCTTAACCATACTCCCACTCAAACTCAAACCTTTAATGCAGAGATTCAGATTTAAAGTTGTAGAAAGACATAGACATTTGCCACAGCAATTGCTCACTTCTCTCTTCACTAAGCAACACCACATTCAAAAAGAAACCAAATACACAATTTGCATGAATGAAGTTTTGGGTAAGTACTGATACAGAAAAAAGTGTGTCTATATGTAATTGTTTTTGCCAACCTTGTTGGCAAGTTCACATACCTAAAATCTAATCACAGAAAGTGCAATTCTAAGCAGTACAGAGGACACTGGAAATAGTTAAAAACAGGTTCTTTCTTTTATTGCATAAACCAAAACCCCCACAATTTATACCTGAAGTTCAAATAAACATTTCAATACACAAATTATATTTGTGCAAGGTGGAATTAACACTTTTATTATTTCTATGCTCTGTCCCACATTTAATCAGAAGCTGGCAACTTAAAATACTCTTCTACAGTCTAGAGATCTTTCTTTTGATCTGCTTACATTTAACTGTTGCTACTCATGAAGCACAAATGTTCCTAGAAATCCTATAATCTTCAAAAATTATCATTTCTCATATAAGAAAAAATGTTTGCATATTATTAAAAATGGTGAAATGAAGAGTTCTAATGACCTAATTCACCACTTGTAGAACAGCATTTGCTATGACATTTATTTATATCTTACGACTTTTATTAGAAGAGACAAACAGCATCCTACCAATAGTAATTTCTAAATGCAAAAGAAGATCATTAGTGCCTAACTCTAGACGAATATAGTTTCCTTACCTGAAGTCCAGCATTGTCTGCCTGTCCTCCTTTAACTAACTGGGAGATGAAGAGGCCACAGCTGAATTCCAGTCCACCCCTCACACTTATTCCGAGCCCTTCAGGATTCAAACGATCCAATCTCACCTCTTTCAGCTTTCTGCAAAATAGAGGATACTTGACTCTTCAGCCGCATAACACTTTGTGGCAATAATGTTTCATATCTAAGTCGGAAATTATTTTTCCTCTTACATGATTTAGGCATTAAGAAAAGCAAGATGATTGATTGAAGTTTGGATCAGGTATTCTTCCTGTGAAAAGGCATCTGCAACCACTGAAACTGTCTGCTTTTAGAACATTAGAGCTACGAGAATTTTTTTACCACTTAATATTTTTTGTTCTACTCCTTTACCCTGCTTTTACTGGATTAAATAGTTGGCAAATGATTTCAGGTAGCTGTACTTCTAGCAAACATAGCAAAAGTAAAATAACTATGCCCAGCTCTACGCTGATCAAAAATATTTTGCTCTGAATTTACTTGGAAACTCTTACCGTGATCTTTTGGGTGTAAGCTGGTCATATTCCACCTGGTGTTTTAAAGGAATAAGGGGGCGGATAGCATCAAATAGAGGCAATCTGCTTGGCTCATTAATCACAAGTTTTAGGTCCCCCACAAGCACTGGGAGATTCATAGATCTACAAAAACACAGTGAGAAAACAAGCACAAGCAATCAACACGCCAAAAAGAAGCATCATTTTATAAGTTGTTATACATGTGGCTTCAATATATGCACATCCTTTCAAGCTACTCAAAAAGTTATTAACACAGATATTGGTTTAACCAAAGCAAAATAGCCTCTGAGAAAGCAAGAATTGTAAGTCCAGAGGAATAAAAACTCCTTACTTTAAAATAACTGAAATCATTGACTTGCTCTTTTAAGGTCATACACATCACATTTATAGATGACATCCTTAACTGCATTCTCAGAGTCCTCACAAGATTTATGGAACTGTTTAGAAATAGCTTTTCAATTTACACAAACCTGCCTAATAGTTTTTTTTCCTTACCAATTAGGAATCCTTGTAAGTAAATCTAGGCTACAAGCTCCTTTCTTTCCTGAACTTAAGGGACTGACAAATTGTTTCAATCCAGGAAAAAAAAATCACAATATTCAACAGCTAGAGCAAAGACTTAGTTTAAGTTTTGATTTTTTTTTTTAAAATCAAATTTGAAGGACAATAAACAAAACCTACAGAAGTTAAAATGTTGTGAGCATCTCTTTCATGAGGCCTATGCAAAGTGGTCATCTCAATATTGTCAGCACTGTCACAGTTATGGATCTACAAAATATAATTTGTTGTGCAGATGCAAGAGTGGAGGAACAGCTCCCTAACGTTCAGTGGAGTTATTCCTACACAACATTCAGATGAACTTACTCTGTATTATTTGCTGTTCCCTTTCTTATAATTAACATTTCCTGGCATACAGTATTTCTGAGACTTGTGCAATGAAAATACAGAACAGGAATACCTATATGGGATTAGAGGTCAAATACTTCTGGAAATGCTATTCATAGTGAACGACACATTAAGTGGTAACTTCAACAGCAACTGCACATATTTTTGCCCTAGAATATTTCAAAATGTATTCCCAAAAAGTGATACATCATCAACTTATGTTCACAGAAATTGGCAAAAATTTCAATATCTGTCATTGCAATTTTGGAAATTAAAGAAAAATTGCTATATGCATTGTTAATTTTGTAACTGCAAGAAGATTTTAAATAATTCAGAGCTACTGAATCAATTGGCTTTCTAAACAACAGCCTTCATGAGTGGAAAAGCAATTAGACAGACCTGAGTGAAACTGAATCAGATATGCCGCTGAATACCCCCATAACTATAGCTCAGTGCAAACATCAGATGGAAACGTCTACATTTCACTCAGCTGAGATGCTATTAATTACGATATGAATGGAAACTGTCTATCAGAGCCACTTGTCTAAGATGAGTGGAAAATACATCCTCATCTTCTTTGAAAAACAATGGATCAGAGGCTGGTGTCATTTGCAACAATACAAGCCCAAAGCAACGGTGGTTTAAATCAGTTCAGCAAAAGGATTGATAACAGGCCTATCATCTTATCAATATTTTACCACTGTGTTGTAATAAGCAAGTCCTTAAACATGGCAAACAGATTTGAAGACTAAATTTTTTCAGCTTCTGGAAAAATGGTTGGAAGTTCTTTATCTGAATACTTAGCGAAAATCCTTGAAAAGCACTCTCAATGAAAACCTCTGTTGGAAATAAATAAGCATTATTTGGAAATATTAAGGAATTACATTAATGCTCTCTTCCTGCCCCCTAAGAACAGTTTTATAACTCAGGTGTTTCCCCCCCCAGACACTGTCCAAGTATGAATCCACCTACTTCTTGGACAAAACTGCCAAGTTATAAAACCAAAGTAACTTCATAGGTGATTACAGACATGCTTCTTCCCTGCCTGCAGGTTATGCTGTGAAACCTTAAGACTTCATTAAATGAAACAAAAACTACTACTTCAACCACTTTTCTAATAGCATATAGAAAAGCTATTTAAAATCTTGAATATTAACTCTTTAAATTTAAAAACATTAGTAAAATTCTACACAAACATATATAAATCTGGTCTTACTGGTGGTACATCCGCAGCACATCATAAAGGTAATCCTTCTCTGCTTCATTGTCAATTAATAGATTAACCTGAAAACCCAAAGACATTATTATAAATCTCTGACTAAAGAGCCACAAATGCTGAACATAAGAAGGTTTCACAGATTCTTAAGCCACAGAGCAAGGATTGCATCGAGGAAAGACTTTAAGATAAACATCATTTTGCTACAGAGCATTCCCTCACAAAGTCACACTTACAACAAGACTTTCTAAAATTAGTATTGCAACACTTGGACAAGGTGGTAAATGCTGATATATTATGCATGCAGCAGTAAATTTATTACATTAATATCATATTTGTCTTACCTGGTAATCACTGTACTGTTGAATAAATGTCTTCAGAAACCTTTTTGGCCATTCATTAATATAGCACATGCTGTCACAGATAAAACCACCACACTGATATAATGTATGTTCTGTCGTCCCAATGACTGATTTCAGGATCCCACTTTTAACATTATGCAAACAGCTACACCTCTGGTCCTCTTTGCTCCAGCTCTTAACTCACAGAACTTGCTAGTTATTCTTTCCTCCCCCACTAATAGTACATTTACTTAAACCAGTGTCATATTACTGTGCCTGCTCTTGGATAATTACAGCAAATTAAAGCCAAAAAACCTCCCAAAATTCCTATATGAAGAGTTCAATTTATATTCAGCGATAATGAGACTCCCACTAATCTTATTTGCAGTAAGAGGTCATATCACATTGGTTTTACATCTGGGCAAGCTTGATGGTTAGGAAAACAATTTACATCTGACCTAAAGGCTAATATTACGGTGACGTGAAGACTGAGGAGCAATTTGCATACTTAAAGAAAGGTCCTTTCTTTCTAGGTTTGCAAGGGTTTGCATTATGTTTTAAACTAAATACATGCTTCATAGCCCTTTTGTCCCACTTGGCTCTCTAAAGCCAGCAAAACTTCACATACAGGTGGTTGTCTGTTACTTGTCTGCTCAGGAAAAAGACACTGTCAAAACACCTAAAGGCCAAAAAGCTACATGCAGGTCAAGATTACTTTACAGTAATACTGGTGAGTAGACCGATTTACTTCCCATGAATTTCAGAACACAGAGAATAAAGTCTGCCCTAAAAGGAAATAAAATGCTTGCAAACAAAACTGACTGGTTCACCGATAATGTACACAGATTCAAAGCAAGGTGATACATGTAAAACTTAGTCCAGCATCCATTTTTTTCTTCCACAAAAGAAAAAATACAACTTGTAATTAATTTTTAGCTCTGGTATATAGAACTCAATCTCCAGTGCTAGCTAAGATACTTTACGAGCAGTGCCTCACAAAGAACATGAAATGTTTAAACACATCATCCCTACACAGCAAAGCAGAAAACCATTGTCATCTCTTCTCCTGAGGGGAAAACAAAGAATAACAGCATTCCTATTTAATCCTGATATGTTAGATGATGGACACATTCCCACTCCTTCTCAAGAAATGGAAGGCCATATCTAAATTCTGCTATTTCTTCTTAAAAAACATTCAGTCTTCCTGTTTGATTCCTGCATTTCTCATCCTGCACCAGCAACTTCCTCATCCTCTGACAAAAACAAACACCTAATTGACTTCTTATATATTCAGAATGATAGAACTGGGTTAATCCTCCTGGGCCATCTTTCCAAATTGGTCATTCTTCTCCTCCTGCCTTTTATTCCACCAATTATCACTGTAGTGTAGCCACCTCCATCTCTTACTCTTCTCCTAATTATTTAACTCTTTGCTAGAGCCTTACTGTAGACATATGATTTACCTAGGCTTATCATCAGCTTCTAAGCCCTAGCTCTAATTTCATAAATCCTAAAAGATCATACTCGCCCATCCTTAAAAAAAAAATAAATCAGTAGTGATATGGTGTAGCTTGAATCACAGGACTATTTTAGTATCTGTTTCTCCAGAAAATAACTGTGGAGTCATGGGATACATGATTGCACACCTTTTAGGCCAAAAATACTAAAAAAACCCCATCCAGACACAATCCTGGACAAGCTTCTCTTTGAGGCCATATCTGAACATCCAAGAGATGATCTCCAGAAGTCCCTTCCAAACAAAAACTTTCTGTAATTATTTAAATAGTCCTCATTGTAGTAGAATTACTCACAATCCTAGAACACAAAATGTTGCTTATGCTCTATTTCTCCCTACAGAAATTTCACTGTTTTGAATAGAAATTAATAGGAAGTCATCACAAAACCTGCATCTACATAAAAAAAATCTGTCAACAGGTCTATGAACAGAATAGACTGTTCAATGGAATAGAAGTTGTGGGGAGGAAAAAGCACTTTTTGGTGTGGAAAAATTCCAATGACAATAATACACCGCTGTAGCATCAACCCGATCTGTCAGCTTTCAAAGAATAATATAAAATTCTATTTAAGCTACATAGATGTTGAAAAACTATTAAAGGAAAAGCAAGAACAGATCAGTATATTTACATATATTACATACTTTACATTGCTGCTTGATTGATAGAGAAAACTGATTAAAATTACTAAGAAAAAAAGTGGCAAATAATTGAGGAAATTTACATCCTATGGCTGACCATTTTTACTGTTTTGTCACAGAAAAAACAAGCATCCATGCCTCTGGATGCCACAGACGCCACTAGAAGCAGGATGCTACAAAACAAAGACCTCTTCTAGTATCCTGTAATTGAGAAAAAGATTTCATTCACACCTGCACCCTGCCTATTTGCACTAATGCTGACAGTACATCTTACATTATCTGGGGTGGGACTTGAATGATTTATGAATTACAGCAGCAATGAAAGGGAAAAGGTTTAAAGTTCAAGATGGTAACCATCTGCCTAGAAACAAGAGTCTTTATAGATAGATTGCACAACCCACTGTTGAGTTATACAGTAATAGGCAGCAAAGCAGAAATAATGTGCTAGATGGCTAAGTCACCACTATGGAACATCCGGGTCCTTAACGTTTTTGAAGTTCAGTTTGACATACAGGGTTTTTTTGCATTCCCTCTGCTTCATCCTAACAACCCTTTAGTTAATGCATTTTTACCAGGTGACGGATACTTCCGTAAAACATTACACTGCTTTGAAGAAATTGTGTTTCCTGGCTAAAAAAACTCAACCCAAACCACATCAACTACAACCTCCTTCACAAAACAAAAAAACCAAACAAACCACAAAAGAGTACCGAAAACTTTAATCTGAGGGAGTTCTAAACAGCTTCCTGTAACATCTCTCAAACACGTAAACTCTTTTTCTCCTCCTTCATTAGAGGTTTTTGAGCGTCCTTTGCTGATACAATTTTGCGCTCTGCTGAGCACTTATTTAACTGGGCAAATGCCAAAGTGACGTGCCGGGCAGTCCGAGTCGCTCCGTGCATCGAGTGCGTTTGCACAAGACTGCACACACACAATGGCAATGGAATGCCAGGGTGGGAGTGCAGTGGGCAGGGCTGGAACGGGCACCTGGACTTCAGCACCTGCCCCGAGCAGGACCGGGTGCGCCGCGGTATCAAAACGAAACAAACTGTACCAAGCCTCATGCATCGAGGAATGCTTTTTCTTTTCTCTCTCCTTCCTTCTCCAAAGGTTTTAACCAGCCTCTCACGGGTCGCCACTACCCGCTTTTCCGCGCCACTGGCAGGGAGGGCAGCGCAAAGTTCCCCGAGTTTCTTCATTCCCCGTCGCTCCCCCCGCAGCCAGCAGCCGTGCCCCGGCCAGGGGGGCTGCGCTGCCCGCAGAGGCGGCCCCGGGTGTCCCCTTTCCCTTACCTTGTGCCGGAACTCTCGGGCGACCCTGCGCTCCATCGTGCGCGGGTGCGGGCGGGGCGCGGGGCGGCTGCGGCGGCGAGGCCGCGCCCCGGNTCCCGCGTTCCCGGCACCGCTGACCCACAGGTGCGGGAACCCGCCTGCCACCCCCGGTCCGGCCGTTCGGGGCCGACAGAGCCGAGAAAGTGAAATTAAAAGGAAAGTAAACATACCTACGAACGCGCTCCCGCCGCGTGTTTATCCAGTCATTCCCCGCCTGGGCTGAGCTCTTACAGCTGGTGCTTCTCGTACGGCACAAAGCTCCCATTCAGGCCTCTCTCTTGTGTTTTTAGGGATGGATGGATGGACGGCACGAACCCTATTAGTTCGGAAGAGGACTAAGGTATGAAATTTAAAGCACGCTAACACCTGGATTAAAAACAAAACAAGAAAAAACCCCAACAAAAATAAACACTCCCCCCCCCCTTAAAAATCCCAAGCCCAAACAAACAGCAAAATGTGCTTCAATAAATTGCTGTACTGCAAATAATCGAAACCTTTTTTGTATATAAGCAGGATGAATTTGTTTTATCACGATATGATTTCCACCAGCCCTTCCCATGAACAATATTGTTGTTTACAAACAGAGCCTCTGACATGGTCACCGTCAGTCACTGCAGAAGAATCAAGTGCAGAGCACCTGAGCCTGTTTCAGATGAATTTCTTTTATGTTATTTTGCCTTGGGCTGGCTCTCCCACTTTCCCAGCTGTAGCACAAAATAATAGACTTCTGCCATAAGGACTAGAAGCAAGTGGAGGACACCTCCTAACCCATGTTCCTTAGTCTTCCTGCAGGATCACCCTTACTCAACTCCAGAGAGAGCAGGGTTTATGCAAGCACAGGTAGTTTACCTGCTCCTCCTTCCAACAGAGTGGAAACTTGTATGAATACATATAAAAGCATGATTTAAAAAAAAGAGTCCATACTGGATTCTGTTTTATAATTTCCGTTTGATATTTTTTGTAAGATACTCCAGCTCCTATAGAAATAAAGACGACTTTACTGTATTGGAACCATATGCAGACTATCCATTTTTCATATCAGGTGTCAGGAATAAGTGTGGAATGCATTTTAAGCCTGCATACAAACAAATACGACTGTTTCCAGAGAACAATTTTCTCTCAAAATTTCAACTACTCATACAAAAATCACATCTACCTAAGTTCCAGCACCACACAATATCAAAAAATTGTTTTATCCAAACATTAAACACACATCTATAGAACTTCTTCCCTGCCTATGAGAAACGCCATTGTCTTATATTTGAAAAGACAAAGAAGAAGACACAAGAAAATTAAAGGACATGTTAAAGGACCGTGTATGTTGCCTTTAAATTGACATATAGTCTATAACAGTCATTGATATCAATCATTTCTAGAAGACTTCACGAGCTCAGAATTTGTACATTTGAAAGAAAGTAACTGGTTCTTACGATACAGATGAACTTTGCAGGAGCCAGAAACTCTTACATGCAATAAACACTTGTGGAATTAACTCCATCTGATGATGCGAAAACTGAGTCATCTTGTAAAGGACACAACACTGAAAGAATGACAAGCATAATGGGCTCTTGGTCTCCTGTTACATGAATTCCTCTGCTCTACTGTGCATAAAAAAAAAAAAGCAAACAAATCCACAAATTTATCTCATGCTCCAAAACTGGAAGTTTAATGATCAGTAAATGATGAGATGGTTCTGAAGTTTTAATTTCTTAAGATGTATCATATTAAAAGATGGTACAATTATGATTTTTTTATTTTTAGATAATGAAATCTTACCTAGGAAGAAATAAAATTGCATCTAAATGGGCTTTAAACTAGTTCCAGTTCTTGTTTGCTACTTGTGGCATTAAGGGAAAATGAATGAAGGAGAGAGCTCATTTAGTAGGTGAAGAAATACATTAACGTGTGTGTTGTGTAACCTGATGCCTGTCGCTTTTTATCTACTTTCTCTACTTCATTAATGTAACATGGATCAGAGAAAGTGCACCAAACCCAAGTGTATGCTGCAGCCAAAAATAGATGGGCTCTGCTACAGGCTGAGGCCAGCACATAATTCTGAAAACAGTTTGAGGTTATTGGGAAAAGGCTGTGTTAAATATATTTTATTTCTCTCTTTTGTCTCATACACATTCTCTTTCCAACACTTACAGGAGAGAACAGAATTCTCAGTGAAAGCATCACTAGTTTTCCATCATTTCATTAGAAATGAAACACTTGTTGCAGCAAGAAACACAATCCACAGGGACAAATTACAAAAGCAGAAAAGAGATCTTTTTAATGACTTACTGTTAACAGACTTCCCAAAGCAGTCAGAAAAAGCCCCTTTTCATCTGAGGCAGTTTCTCACCTGGTATGAGCAGCTTCTAAAGCTTCTGACATAAGATATGCAAACCTGAAGAATGACGGGGAGAGACTCAGCAGCAGATGGGAAAGGGAAAAGAACAGAGAAAACAGTGGTAGGAAGAAAAAAAAAAAAAAGAAATGGAAGGAAGCAGATTTAATCACAAGGGGAAAAAAAAGATAAAAAAAAGATGAAGAATAAATCTAGAAAAGGCTTCACAGACAGCTCCAAAGTATGACTTTATAGTAATTAAAAAACAACTTATCGGAAGCTATGGAAACCGCCCATACACGTTAGCTGCATGCTGCATTCAGCTCCTGTCTCACTCATTTCATTGCTCAAGGACTTTCATTACCCAAGTCCTGACACCTGTTTCAGTGGGTCGGGGCCAATGAGCACGGACAAGATTTGCCGCCTCCCAGAACGAGCTGGCGGCTCCCGGCGAACTGGCCGCGTTCGGTCCGTGCGCATTCCCGGGAGCTCTGGGAGCAGCTCCAGGTCTGCTGCTTCACCGTACGGTGAGGAGCAGCCTTGCACCGAACCCCGCCCCGAGGGTCCCCGCTCCTAACGAGACACCGCGACACGGATCGTTTCCTAAAGCCCAGAAGGGAGCAAAAGGTGAAGTGAACGCGAGGAGGCGGCGAGGCGAGCGGCGCGTCCGTGGTGCGGGAGCCCCGCCGTGCAGCGAGGGGCGGTACCCGGCGTGGACGCTGGGGAAGGGACGGGCCAGGGGGAGGAGGGTGGGCGGCCGATAAACCCCCCATCGGCCCCCCCCGGGAGGGTGGGATGAGCCCAGGGCACAGGTAGCGGCCGGAGCTCCCTGGGAAGCCGCTGCCGCTCTCCGGCTCGTATGGAGACCCGGCTCCTCGTCGGGGCGCTGCTGTGCGCCTGGCTGCCGTCGGGTGAGCATCCTGCCGAGCATGGAGCGGGGACGGGACGGGACGGGACGGGACGGGACGGTGGGCAGGGCAGTCCTGGCCATTCTTAACCTGCCACCTTTACCTTCCAGCACTGTTTCCATGGGGCGCCTGGGCGCAGCTCCCTGCGGACGGGGACGTGCCGCTCCCCAGGTAAGAGCCAGGCGGGGCACGGCGGGGCTCCTTCCCCGCTGCGGTGATGTCCAGCGGGTGGGGTGAGGTGCCCGGGTCGTGCCAACCGTGCCTTGTTCTCTGCCCTCAGCCGTGGCAGCGCCGCGGGACCTCGGAGAGGAGAGGACCTTGCCGTGGCGATGCAGGTACGGGCTGAGAGCAGGGCACTCTGACGGGGCGGCGGGCGGGCGGGCGCTGCAGCATCTGCTCGGGGAGACGGAGCCGCTGGGATGTGCAGCTTCCATCCGAGGTTCTCCGGGGGGAGATCATCCATCGCAATGCCACCGGAGCTGATGAGGAGGCGCGGTGCCGTCGCTCGTGGTGGTGCAGGCTTGGCCGGAGAGACCTCTCTGAGGAGCCGAGCCGAGGGATGCGTGTGCTGGTTGTCATCAGGAGAATGTGCTCCTCACGTCTTACTTGATTATGTCTGTACGTTATTGTGAGACCGTCGGTATTTCTGGTTCCTCTTCTACCCTTTGTAATTCTTTAGGACTTACCCTTCAGTGCGTATTTTATCCCAGCCACGAGGAGTGTAATTCACGAGTGAAAGGAATCTTAGGGTTTAAAATGTTTAAGCAGTGAGGGCTGACTGTGTGACTGTACCTAGAGCTTTAGCTCGTTCAGGAAGCTGTGTGTTGTATGAAGGAAGCATCCTTGCCCGAGGGAAAGCTGAGGCCCGGTCTGGCTCATCCACTAACAGTCACGTTGTTGGGAGCCTTTTTGCTTCTCAGTAAAAGTAAGTGAGCTGGTAGTATCAGATCACTACAGCTCAGTACTCAGGATTTTGGATGTGGTTTATTTTGGCAACTTGACTACATCAGTCATGGCGTGTTGCTGAAATGTAATTAGGGTGTGTGGTTCCTGCTCCCTTGTTTGAGGGTGGGAAAAGGAAAGCTTGCTTTGTTGTCCTTGTTTGTGGCTCCACAGAAGAGTCTCCTTTCTTTCTGCTTTCTCCCTGGTCTTCCTGGGAAAAGCTCAGCAAAGAAAAAAATGTCCCATAACGGCAAATAGGTAAAAAAGTGAAGTCAACTACCAGTAGAAGCAAGTGCTCATAGACTGAGATTCTCCTCCCAAGAATTCAAGATATAGCAATAGATGCTTTGTTTGCTTCTGTGCTAGCTGACTAAACAATAGTCTTCAGTAAGAAATGCACTCAGGAGAAAGGAAAATGCAAAAGGAAGTATTGCAGTCCTAAGTAGAGTGACTGTACTTTTTAGTTTTGTGGTTTTTTTAGTTACTTTGTAGTAAGCCAGTATGAAGAAATGAGCTTACTAAAAAATGGTAAATTTACTGATGGACTCTGAGGAGACTTTTAGATGTTTTGGTTATAGCTGCTCATTTCTTTCTTTTTTTAAAGGATTCTGGAATGGTACTTTATAACACCTCGTCTACTACAATATCCTTATCTCGGAGCAGGAGACTTCACAGTATGAAATGTGGACCATCCAGTAAGTTATTTATGTTTCTAGATGAGATTACTTCTCTTGACTTTTATTTTCCATGTAATTTAATTATTTTTAGGAAGAAAAAAACCTAAAATAACTAATACAGGTCCTTCATGGTACTTCGATTGATCTCAAGGGTCCTCTGGAGTGTGATCATTTCTCACGGGGTTTCACCTAGCTTTAGGTTTACAGCTGGTTCTGGCTTGATTATTTGAAAGAGTGTCTCTAACCAGTTTTTCCTAATAAAGAGTGTTCAGCAGGGAAATCTGCTCTAGTAGTGATATACCTAAAGATGTAGATTAGCTGCCATTAAATTGTCTCTCCTGGACTCTTACTGTACTTGCAGGTTTTTTGTTTGTTGTGTTTTTGCTGAGGTAATGTATGGATGTTCTTTGTGTGTATAATATGGGTTAGCGGGATGGGGTACTTTTAGCCACCAGCTTGCAGTGGTGGATATTTTCTTGAGAAATGGGCATGTCAGCTTCTTTGTTTGGTCTTATTTTTAGAAGTGAAGTGGACAGACTTAAAATATCTTTGCTGAAGGGTAAAGATCCTCTTTAACTGTACACAAGAGTCTGTACTGTGCTTGTTTTCTAGAAAGGAGAAAGATGAGGCAAAATAATTCTGAGTTTAGTGAATATAATTCAGAGTGATGTGAAACATTTAGTTTCTTCAGTCAGCCTGATTGATTACACGAGATGTGGGACATACCTAAGAGTGAATAGTCTGGGTTTGCATCCTGTAGCTTCGTAGCACAAAAGGCAAGATGTATGGAATGGACTTTTATCTATTGTGATTAGGGTTGTGCCATCTCCAAAAGCTTATAATGTCTTTAATACACATTGTTTTCAGAAGATTTTGAGAAGTGTGCAGCTGAAGGTGAAGGAATAATATAAGAATTTAGGGAGACATAGCATTGCTCATAAAAAAAACCAAAAAACCTACCTAGGTACCTCTCTCCATCATGTGTAAAAGTCATATATATGTTGTGTATGATAAAATTACTTTACAAATATAGCACTCTGTATTACTAAAACTCCCTCTGTTTTTGAGGGTTGCATCACCTCAGTGCCCAAGAAGTAGTTATGATTTTGTTTAAACTAAACAAACAGAAGATTCTCAAATCATGCTGAGAATTTGTTGCCAATATAATAATTTACTTCCCTGGGTTTATCTTTTGCCTTGCCAAAAATTGCTTTAATGGGACTAGTGGATTTAATTTTTTGCTTCAAAGCAAGAAAAAAACAAAACAAAACAAAAACAAAAAGCAACTGGAAAGATACATTGTGTTACTGTTTAGGTGTGCAATAAAAGACATGCACAAAAACTATTTGCAAGACTTCTAGTAAAGAACTCTTGAAGGTTTATCGCTTCTTAACTAGGCCTAATGTTTGAGAAAGGGAAGAACAAATTTGGATCAAGGGAGATTGAAATAGGTAGAAAATATCTCGTGCTGACTCATCACATGTCTAAGCTTCTAAAAGAGGATGCAGTTAAGATGGCAAAAATTAGGTTTCATTGCTCTCTGCAGATGCAATAATACAACCTTTTTGTTTTCTTTCTAACTCGTATTTCTGTGATGCAAAAACGTTCCATATGGATTTTTCATTTCTGATGTACTTACTCTGGAAAGAGAGTGTTGTTGAAGACGTGTTTTGAAAATTATTAATGGTTTCCTGTACTTGAAGGCAAATAATATCAGTATTATTGAACTATTTAAACAGTGGAGTACACAGACTTAGAAGTTTCCCTTTGAAATCCCAGGAAACTGTTGGAAATGGAATCCGTTGCCATCTGTGTGTGAAAGACATATTGAAAAAGAAAACAAAAGAATAACCTGATCTGCTTTGTACAAGAGTTTAGGTACCATGATCCAAATACTTAGAAAAATAGTTTCATTTTGGCCTCTCCTATTTGAAGAGATGGAAGCTGTTATAACTCTGGCCATGGACTGGGATTTGCACCCATTTGAGGATAAATGAAATAGCAAGTTTTTTGTTTTAAAAAACCCCAAACACCAAAAAACAGAAAAAGAAACAAATGAACAACAAAAACCTCCAAACCAAAACAGCAAGGTAGGCTGTCAGCTGCTTTCCCTAGTTTAGCAATGTCTCTCAGAAAATAGTCCTTGAAATAATTCTAAACTAGGGTGAATTATAAGCTCATTATAATCACAGTCAATTCTTGCTGCAATAATATTTTGTTGTTTTCAGTAACCCTAATATAGATAAACCAACATGTTTTGTGTGGAAGGAGTACATGACTTGTGCAATAGATCTCTTTACCTTTGTGTTGTATTAGTCAACAAAGCAGTTTAGAAAGAGATGTCATGTCTTATCTGTCAACAGAACAAAAACGTTGGTACAGCACAAGCAAATTCCAGGAGATAAATTCTTGTATTAGTTTCTTCTACCCAGGCAACATGGGACTTGAAATGTTTATTATGATAATTGATGAAATTACCATGTAGCTTGCATAGCTGTTAAACTTAAAACTTCCTTCTGCACAAATCTCTTTTTCAGGAAAAATTAAAAAAACCCCCAAAAATAAAGGAACTGAAAAAAATCAAACCCCAAAGAGAAAACGCCAGAGCTAATAAATAAGCATATAAAGAACCTAGGACAGGCCAAATGAATTCTGGAATTATTCAAACTACTGCAGAGAATTTGTATGTTGAACACTTGAAGTTTTCTTGTGTTAAAATGCTGTAGCAGGCACGAGTCACTGGTACTATAGAAGATACCTGTCCTTTACAGTGTGTGCTGAAGAATGATTTCAAGAGGTGCACTAGAGCAGATAACTGAAAGGCTCTTGGACCTGAAGGGTTAAAATTGCTTCCTGCTCATTCACCTCAGAATCTGAAGAAGAAAATTTTACATCCTAGCATGGTCCAGGGCTTTATTGCATCCTGCTCAAGCATTGTGTGCCTCAGAAAACCTGTACCTTTGCTTACAGATGCTTTCAAAGACTATGAATTTGAAGGGTAAAAGACAGTTTTAAAAATATATGTTAAATCTCCACAGTCCAAGAAAGAGCAGAAAGCTCTCAATGGAAGCTTGCACCTAAAGAAAGAGTGCAATGGGAATTATGCAGTTAGAAAATAAAAAATTTCAAAAATGGCAGCAATAATTTAAATATTCCATTTTAAGCATACACTTTTTGACTCTAGGTCAAACTTAAGTGAATTCTTATCCTTATCCGCTTTTATTTTTCAGTTTTCAACTTTGGAGTAAAATTTGTTGATTTTTAATTAATTGATCATATTAGTATGTTACCTTCAGGCAGATCTCCCTTCTATACTTGCATGGAATTTTTAAAATGTATCATTTTTAAAGAATCCTGAAAAATATTGTATCTTTATTTCTGTAAAGGACTCTCTAAAACTGTTTGAGTGAAAGCTGGTACGTAGGCAGAATCATAAGAAGTGAGGGCACAGGTTGGACCTCTTATTTACCTTGCTTAACTAAAACTTTATCACTTTGAGACCTCTAACTTGGTCTTTCATGCTTAAACTTTTCTGTCCAAGTGAATTTAGCAATGAATATCTTGAGAGGAAACTTTCCCTACTTCTTTGCATGATTCAATTTTTTTTCATGACATGTTTTAAACAGTAATAAAGTACAGAATTTCAACACTAGGAAGAATTTAATGTTTTACAGAAAAATCACCCATAGGGAGGTCTACATCAGCCACTGATCTTCAGTTTTGTAGTAGTGGTGTATTACAGTAAGGTCACATGGTAGTTAAAACAAAAATCAGCGACTTCAAAGTTGATATGCATGGCAATCTGAATAGGCAGTTGTGATTTTGAATGAAAGTGAAAAAAACTTTTACTGTAGATGTCTTTTTGACGCTATATAAATCGAGCTATGCTTATTTTATTCCTAATAAACACATTAGATCAGAAGTCATGAGTGAGTGAACCAGCACATAGAGTTCTTTTGCAACTGAAATAAATTCAAGAGATCTTAAGTACTCACTAGAGAAGAAGTAATGTTAGCAAGCAAAACAAACTGTGTGCACAGTATCATAGATACAATATATGTATCCATAGTAATATTTCAAAATAAATGCATATTTTGATGAAGATGCAAAATGCCTTTGAACAGCCGTCATGATGCTACTAAAGCATGTCTCTTCAGAGAACATGTCACCCATGTCAAGATCACACGCTGATCTCCAGAAATCCTTGCAGTGAAGTGCAAACAGCCTGGGTTACAATCACACTTTTTCAAAGGCTGTGATAAATAATGGGTTTGAGGTGTTGCTACTGCTTATAGAGTGGCGCCACTGGCCTCAAGGTTCTCAATGCCTGACACTAAAGAATTTAAAAAAGGAACGAGCTGAAAAGGATGTTCGTGCACCCATTGCACTAAAATAACCCTATCTGCATTTGTGTGGAATCGCACCCTATTCAGTAATTACCGGATGGTTAAAGTATTTCATCTGTAAGAACAGCAGAGGAGAATTCAGACCTGTGTTAAAAGATGATCCCAAGTCTTCACCCTGTTCAGTAAATAAGGAATTTGAGACGAGTTGCTTTATGACTGCATTGGTCATATTGTCAGGCTGTTCTGCAGGTTGCAGTGACAACACAGGTTAGAAATCCCATCATTATGTATGCGAGTCAAACCATGTTACTCAGGCCTTCCATTTTCTGATAGAAAAGTCTCACCAGTTTTCAGTTTCTGATTTCAACCAAATGCACTCAACTGGCATAATGTCAAAGAGGAAAGAGGAGCTGAGGGCTTTTTAATAGGTGTCATTTTCAGGTAAATAAAGGGCACAATATTCTTCCATAACTTTTCCTAGTTTTAGCTTTCACTTAGCCTTGATGTCTTCTCCCTTTCTGCAGGTATTAAAGTGTTTCTCATATCTCTGGACTGGACATAAACTTGTGACATGGTCATAGGGGTTAGCTTATTTATGGAGCATATATTCCTTAATGACAAAGATCAGAATGAATCCTTAGTTGCAGAATGTTTTTCCCAGATACCCTTGGAAGTATTTCTATGTTAAGTGAGCAGAATTGAGTGACTAAAGGAAACTGCTTCCTTTACAGTAGTGGGAGCACTGTGATCTGATCACAGTTGTGATCTGAAATAATACTGCTTTCCTCATTACATGTTTAAGGATAACTAATGTTTGCACACGCAGCTCTTCTATGCAGTGTAAGAAAAGATACTTTATAGTGATGTAAAAAGGGATATAAACAAATACAAGAGCTCTGATAATCATATTTTCTCAGAATCTTAAGTATATAGGAAAGACCTTCATAGAGAAGAAAATGCTCATCTTTGAGTCATTTGACTTCTGATTTAGATTTGACTAACTCCTTTTCTCTCTAAAAGAGAGCCAGGTCAGCTCGAAGTCCCCATGTCAGGTGAATAAACATGGTTTGAAACAGGTTACCTGAGCCATGCTTAGAGGGGAACCATTCAACCTGAAACATCAAAAGGGGGATAACTTCCTCTGGAGCTCAGAGGAACATGACTTGCAGTTTAATTGTACATTATGGTAACTGGACAGGCAATAGGGCATAATGTTAGAGAAGCAAAGAACAGAGATTGGAGATCTGGTTACCCAAGTCTCACAACACCCAAGATGAAAGAAAACAATGTCTGCCCCTCTTGACAAGAGGAATAAAGCTTTTGCATTATTGACAAGATTGGTCACCGTGAGTATATAAATGTCTCAGTCAGAACAAGTAAGGGACCTTTCTGCATGGTACTTGCGTTAGTTTTCATTGAACTCAAGCTGGCCAGGTAGGGAAAAGAGATGGAGAGTTGGGCTGGCAGGCAAAGGAGCATTACCTTTTACTTTGTGTACCTGCCTTGTTTTTGCTAGCATGGCCTCTATTTTTTAATGGTGTGGTTTTTTTTTTTGTTTGTTTGGTTTTTTTTGGTGCATGTATGAGGTGCATGTTGAAAACAAAGGCGTGAAAATTAGTCTTTTGGGTATTTTAAAAGTCTTCCAATAACTAACTAATATTTATAAGGTGATTGCAAGTGGAAATAGCCATATAGGCACTAATAAACTGTACTGCCAAGTTTTGGCAGAACTAGTAAGATTTCTGTAAACCTGTAACTGAAGATAGTATTTGTAAACTCAGATGGCCTGAAGGAAATGAACATGTGAGCTTTTTTTTTGAGAAATTATACTTCACTGTAATATTCTTGGAATGTTTATCAAGGGGTAGTGGTAATGTCTTGAAATTGAAAGAGCACGTTTAGATTAGATACTTGGACGAAATTGTTTTTGTGTGAGGGGGTTGGGGCACTGGGACAGATTGCCCGAAGGAGTTGTGAGTGCCCCACCCCTGGAAGTGTTCAAGGCCAGGTTGAATGGATCTTTGAATGACTTGCTCTAGTGCAAGGTCTACCTGCCCCTGGCAGGTGGATTGGAACTAGGTGGTCATGAGGGTCCCTTTTAACGCAAATGATTTATGATTATTTTTCAAGAATGATGTATCTGTAAAGATAAAAGAAGGCTGAGTCTTCGGTTTGTCTCTTCCTGAAATAGTTATTTCTGAGCAACTTGTCTGCAACAATTTAATTTCAGTTTTTGTTCTAAAGTAAAAAAATTACTGTGATTGCATAATAGGCAATTGAATTCCTTTTCTAAGCTTTAAACTTTATAAGAACAAATGTTAGCAAAATAAGTGAGTATGTCACAATTGGTAAAGAAGATTTAATCACAAAGTTTAAAATTAGTAGCAAGAAACTTTGTTTCTGCTTGTGGAGATCTTTCCTTAGGCTCTGAAAACTTGTTTTGTCATATTTTGATGAGGATCTTCCCAGGGAAAATAAGAACTTAAGAAAACCAGCACCTCCCTCCCCCAAGCCCAAACCTATCTTTCCAAGTCAGGGATTGGTGTTTTATGGCAAGTGTTTGTGGTTGGCATACTTAGAGGCTGCGAGATGGAAGGAGGGAAGGAAGGTGAAAAATATGCAGCTGGGATCTGAGCATTTGTATTTCTAAGGCTGTATGCTCTCATCCTGGCAGAACTTACCCATAGGGTATCGCTGCTATAAGAGATAAATCTTTTACAGTATGTTTCCTTTGGAAAAGGAACACAGTATGGAGGCTGGTTGGATTCTCTGGGACCCTTTAATGCTAAGTCGGCATCTCCTGCCATTCATGGAGTTCCTTTTGTTGAAGGAACTGTGTCTTAAGAAAGAAAATTACCGTAATTTGTTTTTAACATGCCTTGTTTTTTTTTCCACTCAGATTCATTTGCATGTTTTAATGGAGGTGAGTGTGTCTACAGAGAGCTGTGCAACTGCAGTAGATTTAATGCAACTGGACCGAGATGCCAGACAGGTATGTAAAAAAAGAAAACTAACTGGAATTTTACTTGGGTTCCCACAGCAACAAGACCAATGAATCTCTGCCTAAAGGTTTCTTCATGCTCTAGCATCTTTCCCTCTTTTTCTTTTATGTGATGACATTTTACAGCACGCTGCATATACTGCCCCATATCAATAGCACTAGTGTTTTTTATTCCAACTCTATGTCTGAAGTGACTCTCCTTTTGTTAGTGTATAACACAGGTGCTGAAAGAGATCATATATGCAGAACATGGGGTCAATATAATTTTGAAACTTTTGATGGACTCTATTACTATTTTTCTGGGAAATCTACATATGCACTTGTAAGACATGCTGAACCAGATGGACAGAGCTTTTCCATACAGGTAGGGAACTGTGCTCTTACATTCCTTTTAACCATCATTGAACATGCCAATAACGCATTAATTTTAAGAGTTTAAAAATAACTGGAGATGATAATATGGGGTTCTAGAGCATAGCTGAGATGTGATTGTAATGTGATGTGGACTATCAGTATTCCACAACACTGAAATAAAATTGATGTGTGCATTTATAAAGCCTGCTGCTGCTGTGAAAAGACCAGTCCAAGACTTTTCGTTTCTTTGAGAAGGCCATTCTTTTTTTGGGAAGAGTGGGACCACACTACTTATTCACATGCTGAGGGCAGGATTGGAGTTATTAATTGTGTAGATTACACAGAATATTACTGAAACCTTGACTTTGACATGAATGATTTTATTTGGCAGGTGAATAATGATCCTGAATGCCATTCTTCTCCTTATTCCTGCAAAAGGTCCATTAGTTTATTCTTTTCTGGTGATGAACAGATAAAGATGAGCAGTGAAGTCACCTATAAAGGATTTGGGTAATTGCAGTCATGCTCTACTTATACTGGTATTAATGTCATGGTACCATTTTGATAACAAAGATGTAAACTTATTTGATGGTACCTTGAAAGGTATCCAGACCACAGCTGCAATAATTACTCCCCATTTAAAGAGTAGCACATGTGGAAAGTGATACCTAAATTAGTGGCATACAGAATTAAGAAGCATAACCATTGACATTCATACTTTGATTTTTGCTACTATTTGCAACTCCATTCGATTTAGTGAGTTAGTCAATATTTACATCAGGGATTTTCAGATGTATGAGGAAGTTATTACATTAGCATATATTTTATTTTTAGGGGGTTGTAATTTCTAAAGTAATGTCGTTGTTAATTCTGTTTCATTTTAGAGTACAGTTACCATATATTATTGGAAACTTACACATCCAGAAACTAGCTGGATACTTCCTAGTCCGGCACCAGTATGCTTTTACACTGGCTTGGGATGGTACATCTGCAGTGTATATCAAAATGGCACCGGAGTACCTGGGCAAAACACGTGGACTGTGTGGAAACAATAATGCTATTCTGCAGGACGATCTTGAAACTAGTTATGGTAAGTATTTAAAATAAATCCTGTTGTGTAAGCTCTTCCTTGCCAAATTGCCTGAGAAAGCCGCTTTCTGACATTCTAAAGCCTCATTTTGTAGTAGGAAGGGTTTGGAGTTCTTTTCTTAATGTGTTTTGATTATTGAGATGTTTCCATGGGAAATCCTATAGAAATGCTCTTGTTCTTCCAAGTCACTGTGTGTGTGTGTCTGTTTTGATTTAGGAAAACTGACAGACAATATAACAGAATTTGTAGAGAGTTGGCAGGAAAATGCTCCACAAGGAACACCCAACTGGGATAAATCTCTTCTCAATGAACCACCATGCCTGACACAAAGCAATGAATCTCTGCAGGTTTGCATCAACACAAAAGTATTATTATAATAGTGATTCTAGTTTGAGCAAGACTTTGACTTTGGCTTTGAAGGAGGCTGGAAATACTCACAGCTCTTCTTTGGAGACATGAATTAAAATGGTTGCTGAAGCAGAACTTCCCTTGGCCTCTCATTGCCCTCACCTCGCTTTTTTATTTTATTCTTGGTCTTTTAAAATTTTATTTTGTCTGCATAGCAGTCATTAGAAGTGTTTAAATATGAATGTAAATGAGTGAAAATTTGTAAAATTATGGCTGAATTTGAACTATTCTCCCTTAGGAGAGACAAAAAGAATCAGAGAAGCAATACAAGAAAGAGAGCACAGTGAATTTGCCAGTGTTTAAAAATGAATTATTGATACTTTTTTCCATAATATTGAAGCAATTTTTCCTTCTAAATAGTCTTTTTAGGATATAAGGCTTAAATTAAGTTCTTTGAAATTAAAACTGTTGACAGGCATGGTTCATTTCTGTTGCCTTTTACTGTGTAATTAAATTAAAATGAAGACTTTTTTTTGGGTCACTTTGGCTTAGTTGCCAAATGATCCGTGACCTTCTTAGGGAGGGGATATGTCTTACTATGACTGGTATGACCTTAGATAAAAGATTCAATGTTATAGATGCTCTGACATGGACAGCTAGACACTGCTTCTAGTTGGTGAGAGAAAAGTGATTCGTAGTCACAGACAGATGCCTGTTCTGATTTTCCATAGTATTCCATTCTGTTCTGCCAACGCCTATTTTTGAAAACCTTCTCTTCACAACAGCTCTCTCTTTTATTTCAGAGAGTATACACACTGTGTAATATCTTGTTACATCCCCCATTCAAACAATGTCATGAATATGTCAGTCCTCTTTCTTTTATGGCAAGCTGCACAAATGATCTTTGCATGTAAGTGAATGTTTTTAGTATTATAAAAAAACATTGTCCTTCTATCATGAGAATGAATTTTCAATAATAACAAAACTGATCTGTGTCTTTTTCAGCATATTTCTTTTTATCTAGCATTATTTTATTATCTTGGCTTTTCTCACTTGTTCTAGTTTTACTGCTGTGGAATACTGCAGAGTTGTTCCTGTTTTCTTCGGTATAAGGGTGACTGAAGTCAGGCCCAGATACTTTCATAATTTGTTAGTGTATCTCCAGTGAATATGTCATGTTTTGGTTCTGAGTGTACAATGTCCTTAGTATTAGTATGGTATTGCTGTAGTGAAAAGGTCAGTTTGGCATCTGCAAGCCATATGGTAATCCCTTGCAAAGGGGAATTTGATTGCTGTTTGAATTTATGCTACCATTTCATATCCTGCTATGCTCCTTGTCCAAGCAGTTTTGACAATTTAAATTAATGGGTGGGATGGATACATTCCCCATACCATGGTGACTCACTGGTGGAAATCTTACACCTTCTTGTGAGTTTTCTGCAGGTCATTTTGTCAAAGTCAAAACTTTTATTCCAGTCTGTTTGTACTGCTGTATCTCTGTCTTTTATGGATTTACTCAGGAAATTATTGTCAGGTCTCAAATAGATTGATGTTTATATTGGTGACCTCTCTTCGTGTGGCGGAATGTCTTATTCATTAATGACTTTTAGACTAGCCCAGCAGCTCAGTACTTTAGAACAATTTTAAATAGATTCAGACAACGCAGTTGAATACAATGCAGTTATGGTTGTATGTTTCAATGTAAGTAGAAAATAATATGTCAGTTTTTGTTTGTGTAAGGTCAGCAGTTGATAATGCAACTTGGTGTCGAGCACTAACTGAATATGCCAGAGCATGTGCCCAAGCAGGAAAGCCACTTCATGGATGGCGTGTGCACTTCCAGCAGTGTGGTATGTAGATGCTTTTGTGCTTGGAAATACGGCTTGGTAATTGTATTTTTAAAAGGATGCTCTTCATAGTTTTACTTTGTCCTTCCTCCTATTTTGAGTTAATTTAGTTCTTAAACTATTGAGTGAATAAAACTCACTTCTGGGATATATAAATGTAACAGAATTTCTTTTTCATATATGTAATTTGTACTGAATGTATTTAAAGCGCTAAACATACCAGAATGTGACTTAAGAGCCTTTTTACGAATCAGAGCTTCTTTAAGATGATTAACCATTTTTATTTTCATAGATCTACTCTTTCAAACACTGTCAAAGTCTTCGTGGCTTTATGGTACATAAAATAAATGTCTGTCATGAGAGTTAAAAATAATTTTAAATTACACTTGCATAAATCTTCATCTTGCAAATCACATAAAATAAATTTCAAAGAGGTCATCTAATTTGCTCACCTGTCTGGAACACAGGACCAAAACTGCTTTGTCATCCAAGACAGAAGATTTCCCCTGTGGTTCTAAAAGTTCCTGTTAATGGATGTTCTGACCATTTCCTGTGATGGCCTGAATATCTAAATAGCTCTGTTGTGAGAAAGTTTCCAAGTCTCTCTGGTGTAATTTAAGACTATTCCTTCTTAATGTACCTTTAATGGACAGAATGTGAATATATATAAATACGTATCAATTCTCTGTGCATATGTGTTGTAAAAGCCATTGTTCTAGACAAGAGATACTCAACTGACTTGCCAAAATATAAGTACCTGAAAGAAAGAGGTGCAATCTATTTGAGCCCTGAGGCATTACCACAGTACCTTTTCTTTACCTGTTTCTATTTTTCAGCCATTATCTGTGCTGAACCCTTGACCTACAATGAATGCATCAGCTGTTGCCCTGTTTCATGTCATCAACAATCACAATGTATTGACAGTGAGCTTCCCTGTGTTGATGGGTGTTATTGTCCAGATGGTAAGTTTTGCTTCTCAAATACATCTTATTTGATTCCATATAGCATTGAGATTGTTATTCCCCAAGTTTGTGTCTGTATGGCCTGACTAGCCTAAAGCATTCCTAGGAGCTCTTTATACATGGAGTGCGGATGAATTACCTTGTCTTCCTACCTGACAAGGGCCTTTTCCTCCCTTTAACAAGTGGGAATAGGTTTCAGCACAGATCCACATTCTAGCTGTAGAGCTCCACGATTTGAGTGAAAAATGGAGGTTTATTGTTACAGGGCAGACATCCTCCTGATTGTGATGTTTGCTGCTTGGGTTGTTTTGTGTGGGGGAGAAGAGAGGATTATTTTGGTGGGCTGTGTTTTAGGTTTGTCTGTTTGTTTTCCTGAATACTGCCTGTAGTTGTAGGGGTCTCAGGGAGAACTAAAAAATGCGCCATAAGTAAAACTTTTTCATGTGGCCAGAAACAGCTTTTGGTACTAAAGTTGTATGGATCTGACAAGTGAAGTATTTACCTCCGTGGCCTATAGCAAAACTTTACCCTCGTCATGAAAATAGATGTTGATGTCCAGTTTTCTTCTGCTTACTGACTTCTCTTGGGTATTTCATTCTATATAAAAGAGGACAGAAAGTTATGCCATGGATCCTCAAGTAGTGTCTTTTTATGTACCCTTATTATTTATAAATTCAGTTATCTTTGTTAGACATTTTACCTTTTATAGGGTAGTAAAGCTTCTGGCTCTCTAATAATTAAATAATTAAGAAAATCCCCAAAAACCAACCAAAACAAATAAACATTTCAGTAAGATAAGGACCAAAGGGTATCTTAAAACAGGCAAAGATTTGTAGATGTGTTAAAAAATAAGTCAAAGTTACTCAAAGAAACATGGCTTGTGTATTTGATTTTGAGGGGTTTTTATGTATGTGTGTGGTGTCCTCCACCTCTCACCCAGTATTAAATTTTTGTTTTTCATACTATGTTTAGCGTATCTCAAGCAATTTATTGACTTGATCCATGTCATAAGTTATTTAATACAATTCAATTGCACTTTTTTGGGTGAAAATTACTAACAGTTAGTCTAGATTTTTATTACCATACATGACCATTTGTGTTGTTTTCGAATGTACTTACTAGTGCTCTGTCAGTAATTTCTATGGATATTTTACTTTTATTTCTTCTAGGCTTAATTTATGAAAATGAGTTGTGTGTCAAACCTATGGACTGTCCTTGTGACTACCATGGAAGTTTCTTTGAAATGGGTTCAGTGGTTTATGAAGAATGTAATAATTGGTGAGTAATCTTCCTTTTTATACTGTAGACCAAATCCTTTCATGGTCATGAGAGACAACTTCTTAAAGGCCTGTTTGCCTTAGAAATTGAATAAACTTGGTAAGTTCTCATTATTTCTACGTACAAAACCTGTTGTTCCATATATGTTTTGTAATTAGGGAATAGATAACTATAAAGCTATTAATATGGGTGAAGAGCAAACAACAGATTTTGCAGACAATACTGTAACTTTTAGTGCTGTCTTCCACCTTGAACTCTGCCTTAAAATAAAAGGAATCTAGAATTCAAAATCCTAACAGGAGAGCTGCTTTGACTTTACTAATATCTCCTTTTTGTATTGTCTCACTTGGACATAAAGAGCTTAATGTAATTGTGACACTAACTTGCTGTTTTGGGGACTTGTAAGTTAATTTTCCATATTGGAAGAAAAATTTCTGGGAAGAGAAAGTGATTCTTCACTGAACAAAATGGATGATCTTGCAGATGCGCACCATCTTTTTTTCACAACAGTTCTATTTTAAAAAGTCATAAGATTAAAATTGCTTTTTTATTCTTCTCGATTTTATTGATCAGTAGCTTTTATAATGGTTATTAAAGAACTAAAGAGAAAGTGTTACTGGATGCATGCATGAAATTCCACCTGATCATGTCCTCGTGACAAGTTCTTGCCACAGCTTCCAGGCATTCCTAATGATTGTGGTAACTCTGTTGTACCATTCTGTAAGATTCAAGACATGTGATGCACATTTCGTAGACAAGGAATCCAGGAGGAACGACTGAGGGACAGCCATATATAATTGCCAAAACAAAAGTATGAAGCCTTTTTCTTTTGATTTCAGCACCTGCGTTGGAGGCAAGTGGATCTGTACAAATCTTACATGTCCAGGTTTGTGAAAGTCTTGAATACTTAAATTTTTGATAACTGAACTCTTACTTCAGGTGAAATATTACTTTTATATCTTAATATGATATTTGACTACATGATTTGAATTTTATTTCTATTTACACACTCAGTAGATTAACTATTTAAATGGTCTAAATAGGAGGCATCTGCCTTTCAGCCTAGTGCACTGATGCATCTGACTATGCATTAACATAATGTCTCTGGTGGATGACACTACCTGGTCATTCATCATCATCAATGAATTTTCTACTGCAACCTTCCCTTAACATAATTATGACAAGTTTACCTTTTTTCACCCAGTATTGCTGCCTTATGAGTTAACTGTGGAAGAGCTTAATGTTTCTGAAAATCAGTTTTAGGAGTCCCAAATCAAATACCCATAATGTAAGGATGACACATTTTATTGCTTCCTTTTGGGGTAAGAGCTGTTTTGGTATCCTGGCCTGGTATCAGGTAGGAGCTCCACAACAAAAGCAAGGAGAAGGGTGTTCCAAGTACTTCATTGTATATGCAATTATATATGCAATTTTATAAATCGTAGATTGTATCAGAATCTATGAACTTCACAACAGTAATAACTGTTGAGAGTACACTGTCTTCATACTTAAATACATTATTTGCTGTTTGTCAGCTGAATGCTCAGTTTCAGGAGACACTCATTTTATGACCTTTGATGGACGCAAATACACTTTCCAAGCTTCCTGCCAGTATATTCTAGCAAAGAGCCGTACATCTGGAGCCTTTACCATATCCTTGCAAAATGCTCCTTGTGGACAGGTAAGGCTTACGACTTCCTTGTACTGTTTATATCTTGAAGGATCTATTATTTGGGGGAACAAGTATTAAAAAAAAAAGAGGCAAGCTACCTGCAACTGAATGTAATAATTAATATAAACAACTTTCAGTAATGATGTAGTTGAACAGCAGCCGTGCAGAAGAAGTTTGTACAAAAATTCTCATGTTTACTTGTGTTAAATAGGAAAGATTATGCCAGGGTTCTGATTCATTGTTGACAGAGGTTACTCAATAGAATGTGGTGGTTCATGCAGCATACTCTGAGTGATCCCTTCTTTTCTTGGGTGCTCTGAGTACGTCTTTCTCAATTTGCAGGCAGCACAAAGTAGGCTTACAGTTTATTATGGCTTGAAGAAAGAATGACATTTTTATGCCTTGAATATAGATTTCTCTTTGTTTTTGAAGCTTGAAATTCACTTTTACTTACATTGATATGAAAGCATTTGAATAGCTTTTTGGGCAGCTCTCTGAATTGGTTATATGAATGCATCCATGTTACTGTTGTTAAGCTGGTAGCCTTTACAGTTGTTTTCAATCAAACATGCACATGCATGTATGTAGCTGACACTAAGGGTTCTACTAAAGATAACACTAAGGGTACTCCTTCTTTATGTTTGAAAGTTTCTGATACCGTACACACAAGTTGCCAAATGTTTAGGTCGCCTAATGTATCCAAGATTGATTCTCTTTCTTTTGTTGTGTATGTGGATTTTTGAGCATGCATTATAAAACTATGTATGAGGTATGGATTTTTGACTACATTTTTATTATGGTCTTGAGATTTAAATTTTGGAGGAAATTAAAATAGTTCTTAAACAAAGATGGTATAGAAAGCATAGTTGACTGAGTTGAGCTGTCTTCTGCAATCAGGCTTTTCTCACTGGCTGATTTCTATGTGTGCATGAATTTGTCACACATTTATATTAAGGTCGTGATGCTGCTGTGGATGCCTACTTACCTAGCTTCTGGACCTGCAGTAGAAGAAAGACTTTGTAGCTTTTCCAGATTCATGTTCTGTTTCCAATGTTCTTGTATAATGATCTTTACTTGGAAGCAGATGTACAGGTATTTGAAGTGTATATATATTTTTAAATATAGCTGCTGTAATTCTAAACCATCTACTAAATTGTTTTGTAATTCACATAAAATCAGATTTAGTGCTATTATTTTGTACTTTTGTGGAGGTAACTACTTATGTTTCATTATACTAGTTTTCTTTTGTGTTTTAAATAAATGTGTGATTCTGTAAATCCTTTTTTATTAATGATTACAGTTAATCTTCTCTGGCTTATATTGTTCATAGACTTGAGATTTCTTTGGGAAGAAAAATAGTTTTGTAAGCTGTCATGCTACACTTTCTAAAGGCACATTTCAGTAGTTGTTTCGTGCTTCTGCACTAAAACCCACTTCTCTGTATGACAGAAAACACAGTTAAGCAGAAGGAAGTCTTATTCAAGTGGCAGTGGCAAGTTTTTTATAATTAAGGTTATTTCCTTGCAATCCAGGTAAGACTGAGTGCAATCCCCTCATTTTAGTGCTAGAAGTTGAGAAGTAAGAAAAATAGCTTAACTGGATAGAGACTAAATATATTTTACAACTCAATAATCCTCAGGTAAATGTGTCTTCTGTGCTTCCTAAGGAGGAATAAGGACAGCAGCTGAGCTACATCACAGGGCTTAGAAGTTACTACTGTTGAAAAAGTGGATTCCTAGGTTACAAATAGAACTGCTTTATAATGCTTTAATAGCCTCTAACTCTTTGAGGAAGAGATGTTACAGTGAGGGATATGAAATGAGATCTTGGCACCGACATGCACATTAAAAGTACTTCTAGGCTTTAACCTTGTGTGCATTGTTCTTCGGATTAGGAAGAATCCTGGTGATCCTGCTAGTATTTCCTATTTATAGGGAGATTGGGACTGTATCAAGATACAATATGTACTTGATTGTTGTTACAGTTCCCCATTTCGAGTGCTTTTTTGTCTCAGCTTGTTTTTAAGTTTAATTGGCTTCATTCTGTGTTAATCTTGGAATCCTGAGGAGCTGATTAAGTTATTCTTTTCTTGGAGATGATACTAATAAAAATTCAACGTAGGCCTAAACCTATTTTGTGGAGTTCAAGAAGCTTGAAAGAGTTGGTTGTATATAGATGTACTATATAATCGAAAAAAAGCAAAGGAAATCCCTAGAGGCAACCTTTTCATCAAATGAGAGTTGAAGCCTGATTGACTTGTTGCAGAAGCCCACGGTGAGGGACTTTCCAGTCTGGCCTGTTGAAAAACCCATCAATGAACAACAGAGGTCAGGGGCAAACATCTGCTGTGGTAACGTGCAGGTTACGTATCTGTATCTCGTTCCTTTGTGTTACAGAACACTTATTTCTGTGTGCAAAACAGAATTGTATCTTTTGGTTTAGTTGCAATAGTTACTTTTTGTTGGGGAAGATGATAACCAAGTTAGTCGGCTTTCTGCAGCACCGGTGAGATTGCAAAGTGCCTTGCAGTAACTCTTGCATTCTTCACCCTGATTTAGCAACTTTGCTTGATGTGTCTCTGCGTCCAAGTGATTTTTAGGTGAAAAAACAAATTCTCTTGGCTTCTACTACATGTTGGTCTTCATGCTTCACCTAGCTTTTAACAAAGGTAACCTGATCAGTCCCTAGTAGGTATAGACCTTTACAGAGGTCTGAGTGAAGCATTCTGGATGCCAACAGTCAGGTGGGTTATCAGAGGATTATATTCCAGTGCTGTGTGTTTCTGATTTAATTATCAGTGTACAAGTAGTAAGAGAGTAGTGAGAACAGTTTGTGTAGTATAAGTCAAGAATGTGGGGCTTCAGTGTGGCTATTCAAGTGTCTAATTATCAACTAGCTGGTACCACTTGGCAGAAGAGCTGCTTTTCAGTTCCCCAGGCACCATCCATTATCTTTTTTCCCATTTACAAAAATTAATGAATTGAAATGGGAAGCTAAAAGATTTGTAATGTGAAATCTCATATTTCTTGATGGTTTGAGATTTTATGTGCTTCTTTAAAAAAACCTTATCACACCCATCTCATTCAAGCAGATTAAAAAATGTGGAAAGAAAATACCTGGGTAGATTTTAGCTTTCTGAATCACAAAGAACCCAGTCATCCAGAGCCTTGGAGCTGGTGACATAAACAGTCATCAGGCAACAAGTTATTTCAAAACGATGTGAAATTTTGTTTAAGCACTTTTTGGAAGGAGAATCAGTCAAGTGATCATCACAGCTTAACCTTATCTGAGTTTCAAGTGACAACCTCTCTGGCTTTGTAGTTTGTATGATAAGAAGGTCTTCTGAATATAGATTTTTTTTTTTTTTTGATGTGTGTAGTGAGAGAAATGGCCATTCCTGTGAAAACACCTGCTGAAAGCTGGCAGGGGCAGTGCTGTGAAAGAAACAGTTCTTTGGAACAGAGAACAATTGTCAGGCAGATTTTTTTTCTTCAGTTGCAGCGTAAAGGAATAATAAATCTTCTGTTGATATTATGTACTAATGCATATACTATGGAGGGTTGTTTTCCTGGCTCTGATCTGCTATGCATGCCACTTGTTATTCTTCTATTTTCATCTTCTTAAAAGGCCAGCAGTTTTATTAATTTATAGCCATTATTGCTGAATGAAGTGCCCAGAAACCTAATTTCTTAGTAAAGAGGCAAGACTGCAAGATAAGCTACAAGGGCGTAATTTCACATGCCAGATGTCTGTCTTCACTGTCAGTCCAGGAGACCTGGTTGAGCTGATGAAATTATTCTAGTTATTTTTATAATTTGCTATTTTGAAGTTTCATTTAATCATTTGGCTGTTGGTGAAAGATCACTGTTGCATTATTCTCTAGAGACAGGGAAATTTTGTACGCAGTTTTTATTCGTTACACACTACTGTGTCTACTTATGTGTCCAGGGTTCTTGAAGAGCTGGCAGATGATCTGCTCTGTGCTAGTTCAGCATCTGTGAAATCCACATAGTAGTGTTCAGAGATCCTTGTGTCTTTACTAATGATTTTCAACAAGCAGGGCAACATTTTCCTTGTATTAGACAAGTCCCAGTGAAAGTCACAGAATGTTGAATAAAATTATAAATACTTGAACTGAGAATCCTAATCTCTTTGCTCTGTGAATGATGCTATTCATTGTATAATTTTGCTTTTTGTGCGGCTGTCCAAAGGTCATTTTAACTGTGTCTTTTTCACTGCCTCTCTAAACATTGAAGATTCTTAAATTGTCACTGTTTCATCATGCCTTTGAAGGCAGTGGGACTGGACAGTGCAGCCTCCCACAACTTTGCTGGACATTCCTGGACTTCAGCAAAGTTCCAGATCCAATTACTGTGAAATTTTCTGCAGTGAGACTTAGACTGTTCTTTGACCAACTGATTTTAGATATATAACAGAACACATGCAGACATAAGACTGTTTGGGGTATGTGCTAAAAACTGTTGATAATAGGGATTTTTGTCATGACACTGAGATATTGAATGTGCATAACTGAGCTAAACAAGCAATGTGACAAAAGTGACTGGACCCAATTTTTGTCCTAGTTCTTGAATAATGTGAAATGGTTGCGAGGTCTTGCAGTGAAGAAGGCTGAACAGAAGAAACAGCAGTTGGGTGCTTCCCTTCTGTAGATGGCAGGGAACGGACAGTCTCTTACCTTGATCCAGCCACACCAAGACAGTGTAAATAAGCTGATGTCTCAGAAGCTATAGTAAAGAGATTTGAGTGTAACAGGAGTGGAAGAAACCTAATTTCTCCATAGAGCAACAAGAAAGTAGAATGTGAACCAGGATTCTGATGTCTTTCAGCATGTAGCAAGGTCAGTTAGAGAATGTTGACATGGTAAAGTTTGAGACAGCTCTTGATCCACCTCTGTGTCGGATTCTCCATGACAGAACATTTCTCTTTTTAAAAAATTAAGTAGTGATCAAATTCATTCTGTTAATCTGATGTGATTAATAGACATACTTTAACAGGCATTCTTTCCATATTGGCATTGAAAGCCGAACTACCCATAGTTACTTTGGAAATTGGAAGTCCTGTCCTGGAAGCTTTAATTGGAACTGTCTGGTGTTAATCCTCTGTCTGACTTGTTTTCATGTTACTCAGTAGAGTTTTATTTGTTCTTGTGGCATGGGGCAAGCATTCGCTATCCAATAAACCTTTGACTTGTGCTGCTTTCCACCTGTGGGGTATGATGTCTAGTTGAAGATGACTTCAGTAACAGTTAAGTAGTTTGGAACTTCACTGAGATACTCATCAGTTTCAGTACTCGGATTGGATTGGATGGAAAAAACCCAGCCTAACAAACATAGAACAAGTACACATGACTTGTGTTTTGCTGAAAGTGTTAACTTGAATTGAATTCTTCACCTTTAAGCTGTCCTGAAATTTCCTTCTGTAGGACTTGTGAAAATTTAGCACATGAGTCGAAATAGTTTTGGTTTTGGTTAGAATTTCAGTTAATTAGCTGCTTTTGGTACCACTGACAATTAAGTTCCACTGAACAGGATGGCTATAACAATACTAGATAAGGCTGATTTATGATGTTTTTTTTGAGTATCTTTCATGTGGAGTATACCTTCTCATGTTTTGTCTGTGTGACATTTGGACTTAGAGAAGTGATACGCAAATAAAAATAAGCAATGGCAGTAACAATAAACAAGTCGGCCGATTGGATGTTGTGAAATTGTATGGTGCCACAATGCTGCCTTTCTTTCAGATATATTCATCCAGAGAGCTTATGAACATAACACAAAATTCCTCTCATAAATAATGAACTTACATGCTGTTTTAAATAGTAATTCACAAGATGCTTGTGTCTTTCATTTTTGTTTGCTTTCAAAAGAATTTGATATCTTAAATATCCTTTAAAAGAACCTGGGTGTATCATAAATAACATTTTAGAGTACAAATGTGGATTTCAGTGCACTGCTCTATAGATAATGCAGTCTTGTTTGTGAGCATTAACTCAGCCTCAGTGAGTTTTTAATCGGGATTTCATGAATTGCAGGTGTCTTGGTACTAAGCTATGTGAGAATTGTTTGAATTTCTCTTACAAATCCCACTTTTGAGCTGTATTTGTGTAGCAGGTTATAATCATTATTGAACATATATGGGAAATAATTCAGAATACTAAGTTTTCTTACTTAGCTGTAAAGCTTTGTTTTAGCAATGCGCTCTACTAAGAAGCAAGGTATAACTTAAAATTTTCAATCCCTGCTAAGTGTAGCTTTACTTGTTTTGCTCTTACTTGTAGAACCAGGATGGATCGTGTATCCAATCAGTCAGCCTTATCCTTAAGCAGGACCCCAAGAGGCAAGTGACTCTGACTCATTCAGGAGATGTTTTGATATATGATCAATACAAAATTAACCTACCTTATGCAGATGGTAAGGAATGATATATAAGCATATAACTCTTATCAAACACTAAGGCAGTAAATTTGTGTTTGTTGTGATACTGTGAATATTGCTAACATACAGCAGTTAAATGGCATATTTCAGTATCAGTTTTGGTAATTTTTTTATGCATGTTTCACAAATTAACTGCAGACATACTTTTTACATTAATAATTGAGGTTGTACATTAGTTGAATTGGGCTAGTGACTCCAAGGTTAAGACTGTGTTTGTTCCAACAAGTCCAACAAAGCCACCTCTCACACTTGCAAGGTTCAGTGGTTCTTTTCTGAGGAGGAATTATTTTCTCTGATTCATGAACTGAATAATCTCTTTTCCCTTTTGTGTAAGCAATTCAAGTAAATGTAAGTGGAAGGAGCCCTCTTGCCTGTTACAGATAAGCTACAGATTTTCAAACAAAAAAATTTATTTTTTTCTTTTTTGCTTTGAGTTTTTAAATCTCTCCTTTTTTAAGGTGTCTAGTATTCTACATATGAATATGTGACCGTTCTGTGAGATTTAATGTTAGTTTTAATGAGAGCTTATGCAAATCACTAGCACATTTGATGTTTGCAAGTGAATTTTACAAATAAAATATGCTTTAAATATAGGAAGCATGTTCTTGGTGTTAGGACTAATTTGTCTACAGGAAATGGTCTTCAGTGTTTATATCTTTAAATTGATTTTGTTTAGTTTACCTTTATCAGTCTTTCATTGAATTCTGGATGCATTTAAAAACAGAGTGGTGGCTCAGAAGTTTCTTGTTTTCATCTTAAAAATTTGAATAAGTGTAACCTTTTATGAGAGCTCAGTGATTAGGGGAAAATAGAGCGTTAATAACAAAAAATGAAACTTACATGAAAATTACATAAATCAAAACCAGTGAAATGACAAGAAACAGTGTAAATTACAGGTGGGTTACCTCTGCCTTTCAACAATCTCTGTTTTTACTCACCAGAATTATTTGAAATACGGAAACTCTCCTCTGTATTTCTGCAAGTAAAGACACACATTGGATTACAGATACTCTACGACAGAGAAGGACTGAGGCTTTACCTTCAAGTGGATGAACGGTGGAAAGATGATACCGTGGGCCTTTGTGGAACCTTCAATGGAAACACAGAGGATGACTTTTTGTATGAATAGCAGCAAGATTTCTATTTGTCAGTATATGAATGTCTACAGTTAGAGTGGTAGACCAAGTGTGTACTGAAGCTGAATGGATAGACACCAAGAATAATTCATTTTGAACTTTTGCATTAATGAGAGAGATAGGTTTTAGTATGCTAACAGAAAATCTGTAACTTCAACTATAGATCAAGACCAGGTTTTGCTTAATATATTTTAATATAAAAGTATGGTGAAATATATATTACACATAAGGGCTATTTTATCTGAGAGATTTTGCCCAAAATATGAATTGGTCTATATAAGAAACTTTCTGTCTCCCTCCAAGCATCTCTCTTTCCAGCTTCCATTTTCTGCTGCAAGTTCTAATGTGCTGTCTCTCACAAAGCCTCCATTGTTCAGTGCCTGCAGGCCAGCAACAGGAATCGGCTGTTGCCTGAGCTTCTCTTTGTTGTGGTGCAGTGAAAGGTGGTTAGAGCAGTCTGAGCACTATAGTCAAGATTGCTGTTTGTCCAGCTTCTTTGTAACATATTTCTCACAGATTCTAAAGAACAAATTGGTTTCCAGGGGATTAGAACTAGGAGAAAAATATGAATATGAATAAGAATATGAATGCAAAGTGTGACAGAATATTTCTTTTACCAAGATAAAAAAAGAAAGAGTAAGAGAATGTTTTCCTTCTCAAAACAGTTGTAATTTTTCTAAATCAAACTAATTGAAAAATGAAAAAACTTTCTTTTGTAATTCCCATTTAAAATCACACATACACAAATATGCCAGTGGAATTTTGGACAAATTCTATTTTACAGATTAAAAAGTATTACCAGAGCATTATTTATAATGAGATTAAGAACTATATAGACAGGATCTCAAGAAAGAGATATTATTTATGTAAAATGACTTAAAATAGTTCTCTTTGACAAGTAGTTTTGTAGTGTATCTTAGATGACAATCTTTGGATTGTTCTCACATAAGTGAGAAGTTATTCAGTAGTTGATATTTGTGAAAAAAGTCCTTCTACTTGGGAACTTTCGAATAGTGCTGAGACATGACACAGACTATGGTGCACAAGGACCTTGTTATATAAACAAAAAGACCTGATTAACACCAAATCTGGAAGACTTGCCATAGACAATTGTGTCTTTCGCAGCACCTCCACTCCCAGCTACTTTACCAGCAGAAACAATACTGATTGTGTGCCTATGCAGTACTTTCCCTGGACTGTAACATCCCATATTTAAATGCATGCTTTCAATCATTCTCTCTGTACAATAATGTTGTGCCTAGCTTATTTTGATCACAGTTTTTATCATTCAGCTTCTATTGCCTCTCTAATTACCTGGGCCTCACGGATATCTATTCAATTGCTTTTCCACTTATATTTCTGGATGCTTGGATTTCTCTCCCTTCCTCTTTCTCACAGAGAATAAAGAGCCTGTGAAGTCAGCTACCCAGCAACAGGCAGGAAAATATAGATGGAGGAAAGTCAAAAATGAATCAGATGTCACTGAGGAATCAAAAGTATGAATAAGGGCGTGCAGACTTTTGGGACAGTGGTGCTCCCTCCTTCTCTTTTATAAAAATGGAACTTGGTCTATTTTGATGTCATCTTCCTTTAAAAGTATCTAATGGCTCTAGTTCACATCTTCTCTTTCATTTCTGAGCCTTTGCCTGGAAAGAAAGGGAAGAGTCTTGGAACTGAAGGTGGCAGTGCTTTACAGGATGAGAATATGGAAGAGTGGAAGGAGAGCTTGAATTGGGATGGTAGAACTGACACTGTATCTTTTCTGATTGACTTCTGTTTTGTAAAAGATCTCCAGTTGGAGTAACTGAAAGCACTCCAGAGCTGTTTGGAAACACATGGAAGACTTCATCAGCGTGCATTCATGTGCATGATGGTTCACAAATGGATCCGTGTGATATCCATCTGCAGGCAGGTGGGCAGTGAAGGTCAATTGTTGCTGAGAAATTACCTTCTATATAGTATATCTGTGCCCGTTTGCCTAGTTGAGTCAGATAAAGCAGTAACCAGTCCTACCCACTGAAACAATTAATACTTACGGGTAGTGTTTGCTCAGTTCAATCCCCCAAGAAATCACATTGATTTAGGATTTTGGGATACTTGCATAGGCAAGTATAAAATAACCCCTTTTGATTTCTGGTTTGCAGTTACACTGTATCATTAAGCTAGAGATGCATTAAAGGTTGGTGGTATGTCTAGTATTAGTTAAGATAGAGACTCAAAACTATTGCAGCATTCATTTTGAAAATACTGAAAAAATTAAATGCTTGTTTTAGTTGCCTGCTGTTGAAGAGAATGAGTAGGAGAGGTGCTTATGCACCGACAGTCTTTAAATTCAGCTGAACAGGTCCCCTTGGTGAAATATGATAGTGACTGATGCCATGAGGACCACAGATGGCCACTAAGTCATCCTCTAATCATGATGACCTTTGTATATCATCAGTTATATCCATTTCACAGCTCCTACCACTCCTTGTTTTGGACTGTATATGGTTGTAAAGATAGAGAGGTAAAATATTGAGGTTTTGCCTTTAACTTCAGCAGTGCTAGAGCATCATCAAGTCTCTTGCTACAACATCATCTGTCTTTTTAGTATTTATACAATGTGCAATATTAAGAAGCTGCTTCCTTTGTCGTGGGTTTGGACATGAATGTAGAAAGAAGTGGCCTGTACAGGAAGTTAGAAATACTGGAAAAAGAATTCTGAAGTCCTACTTTATACACCAAACTTCTGTTGGTGGGAAATGTATCTCTTTCTATGAATGCTAATATAGCATGTTAATTTTTTTGACCACTATTGCACAACTATTTAATACCTTCAGAATTAAGATATTTAGATGAGTGGTGTATATGGAGCTTCTTACACAGCTATTTGATACTGCTCTTGCTCTCTTGCATGACAAGGGAGCAGCTCTGGTTGCAGTTGCAGCCTTATGCAACTGAAACAATGGGTAATAGATTGGTCTTTAAAATACTGACCTATTGAAGTGGTTAGTAGGAATGCCTTAAATTAGAGAGATGTGTACTGAAATTTGTGTTTATGAAAGACATTGGGTAGTTTTATAGCATCTGTTGCCTAACCCACCTCTATGAATCAATTTAAAGATAGGAGACTGACTGTAGGCACTATCTGTGTATTGTAATATTTTCTGAATACCTTCAAATCTTAACTAGAACAACCTCAAAATTGTGAGCAGCTTTTTTGCCCTGCTGTACAGTTTTATAAAGATGAAAAGATTTACGTGGCAATAGTGTATAACCATGATCAGTTGCATTGTATAGAAGACGCTTTTTATTCCAAGTCTTTTTAAACTCCCTCACTGAAACAGTGTTTAATCTGTTATTTGTGTAGCCTCTTATGCAGCGGAAGCTTGTAGCATCCTTACGAAAGATCTTTTTGCTCCATGCTACCCCTATTTGAGTCCTGTTCCCTATTTTGAGCAGTGCAGAAGAGACACTTGCAAATGTGGACAGACTTGTTTTTGCTCTGCTCTGGCCCATTACGCTCATCATTGCCGAAGATTCGGAGTTGTAATAGATTTCAGAGGAGCTGTCACGGAATGCGGTAAGTTTCCTTTCACTTGTAGTCTTAAATAGTTACTATTTAGGGATTTTAGAATGTCATTCTGAAAATAAATTAATAGAACCTTTCAAATGAGTAGAGGATTAGTTCTAGCATGATCTTCTGTGCACAGGACAAGGTTCGTTTTTGTCAACACAGAATTTGCACCAGTGCTTTCTAGAGGATTGTTCCTTTATAGTTTACTTTCTCTAGTCCTTTGACTTATGAAACATGGCAAAGAATATTTTAAGTAGTTGGAGGGTTTCAAGTGTATACAGAATTAAAAATATGTATGTATCTCTTACATGGCATTGTATATCTCATATCACGTAGATATTATTTGTGAGCTGCGTAGATTTGTTCTTTTCCTTATAGATGCTAGGTTTGTTCAATTCTTTAAGTGAATTAGATGAAAAATGATGATGTACTTAGCAGTTTTACATGGATTTCTGTTGACTTCTGCAGTCTGACAACCTCCTAGCTTTTACTGTCAGTGACACTGAAATACGAAGAGTGCTTAAGTAAGTGTTGAGAACTGCTTTTCTCAGGAACATTCAAGAATTTAACATCTAGTTGTCATCACATCATGCAATTATCCATGTTGTAATGCATGATAAAGAAGACTCAGGGAAGTTTGTCCAGTTTAAGTATCTCAAGCTGGAGTATGTGTATGTATATCTGCAAAAACTGGCTTGCTTGCCTTCATTTTGTAATGAATGGCAGTGCTCACTAACACTGAATGAGTCATTCAAGTAGTTTGATTTTATTTTGCTTTTCTTCAAGTATAGTTTTCTTGTAATATACTGAAAACATGCTTGTAGAGTTCAAAATATGTGAATCTTTTAGTATTTCGAGAACTTCAGACTTTTTATAGTAAAGCTTTTTAGCAGACAGATATATATATATGTACATATGAAAGGAAACTTAAGATGGTATTGTGCAACAGCTGCAAAGTATATGTTTAGTTTATTGACTTTGATGTTTTCTTTAAGATGCTGGGCATTTCCAAAAACCCATGCACAAGCATTTTCAGAGTTATAGGCAAAAAGGCTTCAGCTGTTTGCTGTTCCCAGTGTAAATCTGGATTAACTGCACAGACTCACTGCACTTGTTATTACTGTGGATTTACATCTGTGTAGTTTACATCACATAGTGCCAAGATAACAATTTTAGTGGAATTAAATGTGATTGGGAATGAAAGAATGGAGATGTTTATCAGAAAAGTATTGGGAGGTACTTGAGTCTCTTGCACCGTAATTTGAGAGATTTGTTTCATTTGGACAGCTCTTTCATGTGAAGATACAAAGGAGTACAGTACTTGTGTATCTACCTGTGGCAGAACCTGCCAAGCACTGTCTGTGCCAGAGACATGCAGCAGTGATTGTGTTGAAGGCTGTGCTTGTCCCTCTGGAATGTATTTGAATTCCAAGACTGAACAATGCGTACAGAGGTAGGTAAAGTTGCAGTTCTGGTAGTCACACTCACTCTTTTAAATCACTGCATTTGCAAGTCAGAGTGAAAAGCTTATAAACATGCAAGGTTGTAGATGACATGCATCTGTCTTAGGTCTTAGAATTATACAGAGCCAGCATCTGTGTTGATCAAAAATAGCTCTTCTGCATAACAGACATTCATCCAACAGCATCAATGCTAGTTGTTACATGTTTTTTGGCATAAAAGAGATAAAAACTGTAAGATTCTACTTTCCTACTGATTTGGTTTGCAATGTGCTTGGGTTGTATGGCAGTATCGAGATCAATTTCATGTATTTAAAAAAACCCCAACCGACCACAGAAACTTCACCAAAAGCAACAAAGCAACCAACTGAAATTTGAACGGCAATTTTTTTTCAGCTTGGGTCAATCAATTAGATGTTTTTTCTCTATTCCAGAAATGAATGCCCATGTTATTTTCAAGGAATTGACTATCCCCCTGCAGAAAATGTTATGACATCTTTAGGCAAATGGTAAGAGAAAATACTTTTTTTCATGTGACTAAAAGGTGTCACTTTTTTAAGAGCTCTGTCAAATCACTCTGGCTGGTGTGTTGGGTTTTGCTGCTTTGATATTTTTCTAAGCAAACATAGAGAATAATTGTACATCTGTTCTCTATGCATGTTTGACAGAGGTTCTTTAGAATTTAATTAAAAGCAGAACAGACCAAATCATGTCTGTGATGGATCAGTGTAATACTTTGGTTTGTTGTAAAGGCCATGTAAGAGATTGGTGTTGTCACATACCTATTGCAATAGAAGCACTTAGGTACACACACTCATTCTCACTCTTGTCAGCAGTCCATAAATACTAATCATTAGAAATCTATATCTTAATCAAATTAGCTTGTTTTTACCTCAGTGCAGATTCCCTGGAGAGTGTCAGGCAACTCATTTTGCATATGGGCCTGTGCAAAGGCTGGGTGCACTCTTCCCACCCTTCCAGGGTATTTATGTTCACAGAGCATGTGAACGGGCTTCTTGTAAATCCTTTGATTTGTTTTCTTTCATCCTCCTCCTCAAGGGTCTAGTTTAGCTAATTATGCTGAGCACTACCGTGGATATACGACTAAATGCGTGCTGGTCATCCACAAATGCATTTTTTTGAGAGAGACCAGAGGTGAAAATTATCTTTCTCTTGATTTCAGTAGAACTATTTGGGATCTGGCAACTTGTGTTAATGGAAAATATACCTACTGATTTATAACTACTAGTCTTTTAGATAAAGTAAGAGGTCTGCATCTCCTAATTGTTCATCATTTTTGCTTGACATGTTTTATCAAGACTGTATACAGATCTGTTGTGAGGAAACTATGGAGGTGCAGACTGTCACCCCCTGAATTGCATTGTGCTAAGTAATGCATTAGGAGCATTTTTATGAGAAAAATTATGATTTTTATGTTCTTTCCATCCTGTTTCCTCCTTCTTAATTACTTCCTCTTTGGAACTTCCCCTTTCCAAGTGAAATTTCTTTTCATATTTGTATGTGGAGAAGCCTTAATGCTCTGGGTTTTTTTATCTAATTCTTTAAAATATTTTCATTAGGATATTGATGGATGTTACATCAGCATTTGAGTTGCCTCCCCCTCATTCCCTATCACAGTATCAGCAAGGTTGGAAGTGATCTTAGAGATCATCAAGTCCAACCTATAATCCAACAGCAACCCATCACCTAAACCATGGCACCAAGGGCCTCATCCAGCCTACTCCTGAACACCTCCAGGGTAGGTGACTCCACCACCTCCCTGGGCAGCCCGTTCCAATGGCGGATCACCCTTTTTGTGAAGAATTTCTTCCTAATATCAAGTTTAAACCTCCCCTGATAGAGCTTGAGACTGTGTCCTCTTGTTCTGTCCCTGGTTATCTGAGAGATGAGACCGACTCCCACCTGACTATACCCTCCTTTCAGGTAGTTACAGACAGCGATAAGGTCACCCCTGAGCCTCCTCTTCTCCAGGCTGAACAACCCCAGCTCCCTCAGCCATTCCTCATAGGGCTTGTGCTCCAGCCCCTTCACCATCCTCGTTGCCCTTCTCTGAACACGTTTCAGTAACTCAACATCTTTCTTATACTGAGGGGCCCAGAACTGGACACAGTACCCTTTGGTCAGACTGCTTTGCCTGTGAAATCCTTGAGCTCTATTCCTGGCTTTGGGGTCCACACACAACTCCAAATGTGTTCACAGAGCAGCTGTAGCACATACAAAATCTGATTCTGAATCTGCTGACTCTCTGAAGGGGCACTAGGGATGTCTTAGCCATTGCAAAGAATGGAAGAATAGTGCTGGAATTCATGGACTCTGGCTCTCAGGTGAGGCATAGAACCTAAAACAAAGACAATACTACTTCAGCTTTCCCTGAAAATGAATTGCAATTGGAGCTGCTACCCTTTTGTAAAACCACTGGACTATTTTGGCTTGAATTAAACAGGAGCAAACAGTGTTAGGTTTCTCAGCGCTTCCCTGCGTAGAGTATCTTACTAGGGTTGAGTTTAATACCGTTTTGGAGTGTTTCATGTAGGGGAAATGTGTTTTGTCTGCTACTGTCTCTGTGATATTTTGCATACGTGAGTGAGTATACATACTACAAGATTTATGATACAGTAACTGAAAATTTTATTTTGAATCTTGATTAGCGTAGAATTTTTTGACACATTAGGTTCTGATTATGAATTGTAGTTCAGATAGTTCTGATACTAGTCACAGTGGGTTGTGATTTCAGATCCCTATTATGTTGCTGAATCAAAATTACTTAGAGACTGCATAAGGATGAAATATAGCAATTGCTTCACTGTTTCCTACTGTGAGCCAGTAACACTAAAGTCATTGAAACATTCATTTTCTTACAAGATTGACATTCATGATCTTGTCAGATGTTTTCAGGTCGATATCTGTTCATGATCCATGCTAGGAGTGGCTAAGAAAATAACCAAGTGACCAATCTGTTACTCTGTTTTACTTGGGGAAAAGTCACTCCAGTACTAAATATTGTTGCAGAGGCATCAACTTGTAATTACTTGTTATATTCAACACTGGGGTTTTTGCCTTCAGCTGTGAGATAACTTAATAAGTGTTGGTATCATCAGGATTTTCACCTAAACTAGTAGCTTGCTTTTTAGCAGAGTTCTAAGATGGTATTGAGGGAAAATGGAGCATCTATTGTAGTGTTAAGAATGTTCATACATGAGTACCTACCAAGAGCTTGCTGTAACCTGTGCATGTGTGTGTTTAGGGCTTGGTTTTGCTGCTCTTGCTCCTTTTTTTTTCAGATAATGCTGATTTTTTTATGTTCATGACTTGGTTTGTTGTTCTACACTTGTATTTCGGGAGCAGTGTAGCGGTGTATTCCTGAATGTATTTTTTGTCAGCCTGGGTATTTTAACTCATTATGCATAAAGGAAGAGTTTGAAGTGTCACCAATATTCTTCATGTGTTAAGGCAATGTACACCTTATCCGTGGTTCTGATGCTCAAGGCAAACATCTATACAGTTACTTTGTATTGAATTTTACTGCATGCTTCATCATTAAATAGAAAATATTAATATTTTTCATCTTACCAGCTCTTACTATTTCTTTGTATGTTTTTATTGCAGCCATTGCAGTGATGGAGTAATGAATTGTGATAACGTAATAGGTGAGTGAAGAGAGAGGGGAAAAAATATTTCATGTCTAATAAATACGTATTCTCTGATCTCTGTGAAACCCCTTGTCTGTAGTAGAAGATTGTGCAATGTCTGCAAATTAATAATTTCCAGGATCCATCATTTAGGAATTATGTACTTGTGTGATTGAAAGCAAGGCTGGTGCAAAGCAGCAACATAACTGTTCAACTTACTGTTAAATCTGAGCAACTTTTTCTCCTAGTGCTTTAAAATACTTTATTTAGATTGCTAAAGCATATTAACTTAGCTGCATGATAAGTATCAGACCCTCAGCAGGACAACCAAGGCTAGCCTTGCTCTGTAAAACACAAGTATAGGAATTGTACACTGACGGTAATTTTTCACAGGTATGTTTTCTTTCCCTCTGCAAACTTCAAGTAACAGAAATATGAAAAAATAATATTTTACTTGTCTTACTTTGCAAGACAATTTAACAGGTTTTTTTTGAATACAGTACATTTTATATGTCATCAAGTATTGTGGTCCATACTTGGGCTATGGTGCTTGTTTTACTTCACTTAGAATGACAATTTATTTATTTGAGGTTTCTGTTCTGGAACTGCCAACTCTTTGGCCAGAAATTTCCCATGCACTTGGAGGTTGTGCGTTTGTTTTTTTGTTTTTTTTTTTTTTTTTGTGGTTTTTCTGACATTACCATTTTCCAGAGCATCTCTCCTTAACAAATAATTAAGTAAGCAAAATACCAGCAACCAACTAAAATAAATTTAAAGCACTGAGGCTACTGCTGGCATTTCTGCTTTGAGTGCACAGTATGCTCAGTGCAGCCCCAAACCAGTTTCTCAATAGAATTGTTTTGTTCATAGTCAGTGCTCCAGAATGGAAATTCACATCTAGTTCTCAGATTCTCAATATCTTTTGCTTTCTGTTGACTTCTGTTTCTCTGTTGGCAGTACTTTTTATTTCTGTTTTAAGGGATTGATGCCTGACTAACTGTTTGGAAAGACATGCCCCTTACTAAAGTAATATATTCATTTCAGTATCTTGTATGAGATTTATAGTGTTCTATGAAATTAATTATGTTCAGAAGAGAGAGGCAATTGGATGTTACTTGATGTTATATTTCTGGTTCATATACTCAGTCTAAATCTATTACACATCTACAGAATACAAAATTACAGCTAAGAATATCAATGTGCTTGTCATTTTTTCCCCAGCACACAGCTGCCCAGTTGGACAAATTTATATTAACTGCAGTAATCCACAAGTTGATCCTGAACTCAGCAGAGAGAGAACTTGTGAGAATCAGCTGCTAAACCTCACTCTCTCAGCACACCTTCCTTGTGTGTCAGGCTGTGTTTGCCCACCAGGGTGAGTACAGACAATTCTGCATCTTTTGATGCACAAATATAAATGACTACATTGAGCAATTAATTCTGTTGAGGATTTCTACTCAGCAGAATTCTCCTTGGAGAATTCGAGGTATCAAAGGATGAGCACTCAGCTTGTGAAGGCTTACACCATATGATCAGTTGATGTCAAAACAGATGCTAAACCAACAGAAAAGTGGAACCAAAGGTCTAATACCTCAAAAATAATAAACCCTCAAACCAGGAATCTACATTGAATACAGATAATTTAATGTAACTAACAGTAATGTAACAGTTAATTTTAATGTAACTAACTTCTTATTTGAACATTTTGCTGAGGGGCACATGATCCTTGAACTGTAGGCATAATTTTCAGTATTTTCTCCCTCAAAAGTGTTAGTGATTTATGTTGATAACATAGATTAGGTTTTGTTGTACTTTGGATTCAAACACTGTATTGTTGAGAGATTTTTGAATATAAGAATAACAATGTGTTTAAGTTACACTGATTTTGATGTGATTTATTTTCTTAAGCACATAGCTTGATGTCTTTGGGTATTATCAATCTAAAATTATTGTTTGAGATTGTTTATTGTTTAAAATTATTATGTTTGAGAGCCTGATAAGAACAAAGAGTAAAAGCCAGAGCTTCAGCTGAGCTGGGTTGAATAGCTCATCTGAAGTCTGTGGACTCATACTGATTGATGTGTAGATGCTTCTGTCATGACTAAGGATTGCAACTTAGAATTCTGGCATTTTGCCTTAACATTCAGAAATATGAAATGTTCACATAAGATGGAGCCTGTAATCAGTCCAACTCACACTATGGCACCATGGTGAAAATATGCATTGCTAATATGGATTTTGAAATTAAGTGGAGACAGGTATTTTTAGAAGTGCAAGAACTCACCTTCTGGGACCTGGCTGATACCCTTCAAATCCCATGGCTACCTTCAGCAGCACGATTTGGCAGGCAACTCAGATCACATAAACCTTTTATTCTCTGCTATTCTGCTATACATAACCCCTGAGGATGTGAATTTTCTACTGATTCCTGGTGTAAGTTAGTTCTGGAATTTAAGCAATTAAAATGATTTTTAGCACTAGAAGGCTCAGTTTCGAGTGTTAGTGTTCCCCAAGCTCTGATAATATGGCTGTATAATTACAGGAGGCAGAGTTTTATGATTTCCTAGTGACAAAAATAGGAAATGTAGAAGTTTTGTCTTTACCGTAACTTCAACAAACTGAATTCTTTTCTCTTATGGCTGTACCGTGTCTGTAGTTGCTAATTTTTGTAGTTGCCCTTGTGTGTTTTTGTTTGGTTTTGTTTGTTTGTTCTTCAAGATTTCATCCTTAATGCTTAAAGTAGAACTACAAAACAGTTTCACAAGACTAGGACTTGAACTAGGAATATCAACCTGCATTCTAATGAACTAGGAATGGCAAAATTTCTTGCCAGCTAATCAAATTTGCTGTCTTTTAAGTGTTCAGCTGTAGTACTCCTGTACTGCTTATGTACATATGTTTTTATTTCTTTAAAAAAATTAAGATGGTTTTAAAGGTGTATGTTTTTAGATGTGCTTTTGGAAAAGTGAGAGACTTATGCTATATGTTACCTGTGGAGTTTTTTTTATATAGCGAATGAATCTTGATGGTTTAGGAATTCTAGTAATGTTTGCTTTTGGATAGAAGCTGTTAGATCTGAATAGCTCTAATGTTTTAAGTCAGTCACTGAATTCATTCTCCAGTAACTCATGCTGCAATTTGACTGCATTAGAGTCAGAATAATACAGTAAGACAAAACTAAATTGTTGGAGGAGAAACAAGGGTGAAATACCATTACCTTCAAACAGTACCTTATCCTGAGTTCAGGACAGTTCAAGCACTGCAGGATTCAAATGCACTGTAAATTTGTGCAAATTCTAAATCACCTTTCTAGGCAATCAGCTCTTACTGGTGAAACAGAAAACTGAGGTGATCTTGTCCATTTCAAAAGGGTAAAACAATCACAGAATTTCTTTGATCTTAACCTTAGTTCTTAATCTGGAAAAATTAGTTTAATTCCTTTATTTGTGGTTTTGTTCCTGTTTGAGACCTTGCATTGGTTTGATTCAGTACCTGTAAGCTATGTCAGTTTAAGTAGTAATTAAATCAGTTTAATGGTGATTAATGGATTTAAGTAAACTAATGTAACTAGAGAAGTAAAGCAACTATATCACAGTTAAGAAACCTGTATTGTAAGCTACGTTTTTCAGGAGGAAGGATCTTTCTGATCTGTTTAGTGGGCTGATAATTCTTCAGTAATACCATGAAAGGTACTTAACATAGAGAGAGAAAGAGCTTGTTTCAGATCACAGAATGATGGTAAGATTTCAAGAGGGCACTGTTTTTATTTTGCTGTCTATTTTTCTAATATCTGCAGTCTGAAATATTCTTTCAAATACTTCACTATTTCTATCTCTCTCTTGTGTTTACAGTACATTCTAGTGGTCTTTGCCTGAAATGGAAATTCAGTACAAAATAAGTAGATCATAGGGAAAGTTACAGTTGTCTCCAAGTGTGCTTCATTTGACCTTCTTTTTCATCTGTAGTGAATAAAACAGATGCAAGTAACTATGCTTAAGTAAATATTTAAATTTACAGGAGATGATTCTATGGGTTACAGTTCTTACAGTATAAAAGTTATGATCATACACTTCCCTCTATTTTAGAAGCTGTTGAGGTCAAGCATCAATTCTGCAATTCACTTTCTAGTATTGGTCCACCTTGCTTTGCTTGACATATTTAGTGATTTTTAAGAGTTTTGGGGTTTTCTTACTGTTTTTCATCTGCCACTGTTTAGATGTAAATTCCCTGTATTTGTATGCTATATTTCAGAAAAAGAATATATACTCTTTTTACAACACAGTTCTTTGGATCATGTTTTATGCTTCTGGGTTGCTATGACTCAAATGATTTTTCCCTCCTTAAATATGCCAAATATTTGTGATTGGATACGAAGACAGAATCTTTAATCAGACTTCAGAAGAAATAAAGGAGAAAAGACAGAGTGACAGAAAAATTGAAAAAAACCAGTAGTTTTCCTATATTTCTGCATACTATGTCATATTTACCACAAATGGACATATGCTGGTTTGTGCCTTTCCTATTTCATTAGTTTTCCATGGTCTCCAGTCAGACTGATAATGATCTCTGAAATGGCCAGCCTGTGTGCATTGTTCCTTATTCTCTCCTCTTAGTGTTGCTGTCAAGAAAAACTATCACTTTCTTGAAGGAACTCTGTTTTCTTACTTCCCCCATTGATGACATTTTACCCTTTGACTGCAGCATGAATTGCATTTAACTGAGCTATACTTTCTGAAGTGTACAGTATAAAATCTGTCATGTAAATACAATGTATATAGTTTTGTGGGGATATTAGAATGGTTGGAGTCAATTTTCTTAGAGGTTTTTCCAACCTAAATGATTCTATGATTCTAGGAAGAGCCCTGTCAGCTTTTGAGACAGATGCTTTTATTTGGACTGACTCCAGTGAATTGTTTTGTAGTGTCCATTAGTATATATGTTAGGTTGTTATTCATTCATATTTTCATTAATTTATTAATTTAGTAATTTCCATTTATATTTTACATTAATTTCATCTTGCTGGAAAAAAACAAGAGGCCCTCCAGTCCCTAAATAGAAATAATAAATAAAAATTCTGAGTTATGTCAATAACTTGCAGTACCCATTGTCTCAATCACAAAGAGTAATGTTTTCTATTACTTCTGTTGCATCTACCTATTAGGTTTTTTCCTTATTTTTTCCCTTTTATGATTCTATCCCCTCTATAAGCTATGTTAATTGAGTCATCCACTATACAATTAACCTGAATCAAGACATTTCTGCAAACTTCTCAGTATTTTGAAACTTCAGTACGTTGTTGTCATGATTAACTTTATTTGAACTTTAAATCATAACCAAACTTCTCTTCCCTAATCATGGTTATAAAACTGGTTGTAATTTTCTTCTTGTTTTAGTGACCTTTTTTCCTCCCATCAATTCTAGTAGTGCAAGGGAATAAAAACTGAATTCTCAGCTGGCTGCTAATAGCAGTTGTCTGTAGGTCCAGGTCACTTAACTTGTCAGAGCTCAGCAACATCCAATACCCATTTCGGTATTTTACGGAATATCTACAGGCTGTCCTTGAGAAGAAAGCAACATCATTCTAGAGATACCAAGAAGAGAGATTTTGAGATAATAGTTCTAAGTATGAAAAGACCACTTATATCCTATTTTGAAGCAGTGTGCTCCATTTATCCAAGTAGGTATATCTATTTATGTGGTCTGAGAGTCTGTTTGAACCTCAAGAGTACAGACAACATTGCTCCAATGTAGTTTTCAATTGCCTGTAACTGTGTTAGCCACCTTTTTGAGCAGAATCTCTGATTTTTTTTTTTCTTATGTATATTTAGGAAATGCCAATCCATCTTTCCCTGCCTCCTCCCCAAACAATGAAAAGCCACAAAAACCTTTCAGTTTACCAACTTTACAGCCATGGATTTCTGCAGATGTGGCTTGTGGTTTACACTTCACAAAATGGAAAAAGTTAACATTGATTTTCATTTTCTTGGTACCAGAGTTTATGCATTTTTTTTCTTACAGATTCCAATCAGTTCAGTGTCGGCACACTGAGTAATAGTCATAAAGACAACACTGTAATCTGTGGGACCAGATTTTGGTGCTAACCTTCCAGTATCTGCCTCAGTTTCTCTTCTGAATGATTGGTGTGAAGTTACAGGGCAATGGTCTCTGGTGTGGTGGGACAATACTCCACCTCTGCACACAGCTGTTACCATTTATGACAGAATAATATTTTTTGTGCTGAAACTGGACTCTACTAAATTTGGGCCAACTTAACAAGAATTTTTATGTTTGTTCCTTTTTTTCATCACTTATTGCTCTTGTAAAATAGAGCGATGCAAAGATAGTAAATTCTAAGTTGTAGTATCCTCTGATTGCAATGAAGTTTCGTAACCAAGGCATATCATGCCAGGTTTTCTTTCCAAACATGTCTAAACTATCACAGTATTTCTGTGGTATTACTCTATCAAATAACATATAAGGAGCTTAAACACATTCCTGGAAGGTTATCTTAAAAAAATAAAACTCATCACTTTCTAATTTGCACAAATAAAACAATGGTGTTGTCTTATTAATGTGCCAATGGACAAACAAACTGAGTAAAGAGGGAAGAATGCAGTTGAGTTTCATGCATTTTAGAAAACTAATCTTGATTTAAGTAATTATAATGACTGTGTTATGTCTTAAAATGTGTTATGTCTTTAAATCTTATGACTTAGATGAAATCCAGGTCTTGTGCCTTTGGTGTGGGCTTAGCTTCCTTTTTCAGAATACCTACTGCTCCTCAGTTTAAACTCAGAATTTATTAGCATAAAATAAAAAATGTGTTCTCTTCAAACCTCTCTTCTGGATGGCCTTGCTGCTGCTGTCATGCTGAGTATTTTTAGTCCTTTGCTCCTTCTGGTTTATGCAGTGTTTTGGACAAGTCTGTCAGAAAAACTTAACATTTTCCAGGCAAGTAAGAGTTAGTTCCCATGGAGATTCCAGCATGGCTATGCACTCCACTGTTTCCTCAGGAAAATATGATTCTCTTACAAAAACTACATCGACATTCTTGTATGTGAGTGCTTCAGGAACTGGTATTTGTTGGCTGTTTTCTCTTTCTGGTGGTTATAGAATCACAGCATGCTAAAGGTGCTGAATTGGAGCTCATGCATCTCTTGCAGTGCCATTACATGACGATCCAGTTACTTTTCCACCCCCTCCGCAGACTTACAGCTTTCTTTGATGTATTTCAGTGGTCTTTGTTTCCTTTCAATACTTGTAAAATAGTCTTGGTCACCTATTTCCCAGTTTACACTAGCTGCAAACAAATCTCTAATTTTTTTCTGTACTTGTATTCAATGGACAGTAAAACTTCATTGGCATCATTCAGATTCTTGAGCACCTTTTCATATCACCTTCTGTCTTCTGACTTGTTTTTAAGAAGAGAAATATTAAGCTCTGTCACTTGGTTTGAATAGAAGACTGTTACATTTGGAGTTACTTTCCAAAATTCTTTTTATTGCAAAAATGCGTTATTTAAGTAAAATTGTTCATTAAATCTTAAAAATTTCATGCTAAAATACCTTCAGTGTATTTCACTTCTTGAGTTTCTTTGAGAGAAATTGAGCATCTTAAATCAGTCAAGTCATCTTTTTGGGTTTGTTTTGCCTCATTCTTAATCTTCCCTAAAGTTTAAGCAGATACTTGATCTCATTGTAAAGAAAAAAGATATTATTTGCTGTCAATGATGAATAAATCCACTGTGTCACCATCTCTGGTTAAACAGTCTTCCTTGTTGAAAGCTGTTTCAACTATGAAACTGAAGTTTGGAGTCAAGGAATATACTTTGACATGTATCTGCAAATACATATTAATTCCCCAAAAGCATAATTAATAAAAATAGGTTCATGTCCCCAAAAAGCATGCAATTCTTTTGAGAAGAACTGGCAATGACAGATTAAGAAGAGCTTGTAGCATCCTCTTGGCCATTCACAAATAGCAATTCTTTTGGTATCTCAGTTTTCCATGGTGTCCCGTCTTATGTGATTTCTAGCACTGAATCTTAAAGAAAATTAGGGTGGAACAGAGGAGGGTGTTACAGTGAAACCCGTACTCACATTTTATGCAGCTCTAAGTATTACATTTGTGAGATAATTTTGCTTTCTTCTGACTGCAACTGTCAGTAGAAGGTGTGTGAAGGCAGGAACTTGTTGTTTGAAGAGACTTTAGAGAAGGCACAGGCAATGGACGAGCCTCTGTGGAAAAGGCTGCAGAACATGGGAAGCTGGATGAATCCCTGTCATTCACCTTCTTGCTTTTGTTCTTCTTGATCTCACATACCTTTGGTCTTTAAGATGCTACTACTGTTTCCATTTAGGGCCTACTCTGGTTAGCACTAGTAGGGTGGTGATGGTAGAGCTGATTTCAGGGGATTTTCCCAATCCATAGTGAAGCTGCACAACTGCAGGGGTCTAAATGTGTATTTCAGTTAAAGCATCAAGATCAATCATTTACACAGAAGGATATAGCAAGAGTACAAAAGATCTTCCAAGCATTCTTCAAAATTGCTTAATATTTTGGTATAAGAGCCTAGAAGAAAGGAAAAGAAGAGGTGGATTGTAAGAACTCTCCAAACAAGAAAGAAAACACTCAGCAGGAACATAGTATAACTCTCCCTGTCTAGACAATGAGTGAACCATAATGAAGCCATTAGGTGCTTAGTAAAATCTGTTATTATGTGTTATTAAAATCTGCTTTTCTTTCAAAATTTTTCTCGTTTTCTGGTAGGCAAGTCATGGGTGATCAAATTCTGGTATTAGAAATGCTACCTGCTGCTTAATTAGTTCTTTTTTACTTCCTTTAAACTTTATTACAGACTTTAGTAGACAGATTTGTGAAACCCTCAGAGAGAAAATTCCTTGTTGGGGAAAATTTAGTCCTGGCTGCATAAATCAGTTGCTGGTAGGCTGTTACCTTAGGGGAAAGAGCTCGTACAATACAGAACCTGCTGAAAACTGCTCTGCTGGAAGCTGGGAAAGAGATATTTTTTAGTGTTTTGGTCCAGATTTATGGGCTTTGCAGAAGCAAGGAAGTGTCTGGTGATTCACAGGTGACTTGTTGATTCTAACGATGCCAGTAATGATCACCACAACTTTTTACATATGTTTGTGTACATGACTGAAGAAAGCTACAGATAATAATGAAAGTGAATGTTCAGCATGGTGAAGTGTGATAGCTGTCCTTGTGTCTTTGCAGTTCATTGTAGGTCGGATAGTGAGTATAACCATCAAGAAAAATGTCAGATACTTCAAAGAGGAGCTGTGCAAGGGCTCTCTGTAGGGTATTTGTGATGAATTCTTAGGTCATTGAAATCTATCCATTTGCTTGGCTTTGCAAGAGAGAAAGCTGTTATCACCGGTTTGGTTTTTTTCAATCCAGTGCAATAACGTGAGGAGAAAATGGCATTTAGTGTTACCTTGTCATTGTGATCTCTTTGTGTCTGAATGTGCCCTGTTCACTTCTGAGCAGCCTTAAACCAGTGGGAATTTCAGTCTCACAGTTGATTGTCTCCAAGTGTTACAGTACTTGAAATGGGTATGGATTACAGAATATTTCACACACCCTGGAGGAAAATTACAGTTTTCAGTTTCATGGGGAGGTCTGATGGTGTGTTACGATGTTCTTTGTATTCCCATTAAGAAGTGCTACAGAGTTGTAAATTTCTGTCTGCTAAATAACACGCTGAAAAAGGTCATAGCAGCTAAATTATCTGTTTGATAATATGAGTAAATAAAATGTTCTATGTTAAATGCACTGATGAAATCTTTACTTTTAGATACCAAATACAGAATGGTCACCCTGCTTGCCGTGGAGTGTCTTGCCCAAATTAAGGTGCTACACGTCAGGAACACCAAATTGTTTTCATAAGAAAACTGTTAGGAACGGAGGAAAACCTTTATACAATTTGTATTACTACAGAATTCTAAACAAAGTTACTTGAAAAAGAAAAAAATATAATCAGCACAGCAGCACCGTTTTAAGGGACTGTTTATTTCTCAATAAAATACATTTCAGACATTAGAAAAAAGTAAAATTTAGTGCTGTCTGCAAAGAAGCCTTTTGCTACACAACTGGAGTGTTAGTTGCTCTAGCTGCTTATGCTGTATCAAATACGATCCTGTACAGGGTGAAAACAAATGGGACCTGCAGCAGTTGGAGAGAAAGACACTGTTGTAGTTTATCAAGAGGTTTTTTTTAACAGATGGTATTTGGCAGATGGATGTGACATTGAAGGTGTTCTTCTGTCTTATTGGACCTACTCCTTTGCCTATGTAATAGCATTACAATATTTTTTTTTTAAATGAACCAGTCTTTGGGAGAAAGACAACTTTCTTGGGCTCAGTGAAAAGATAGCTTTTAATAAAATAATTCAATACTTCTGGTATGTTTCCTGATATTTATTTGTGGAATGTACTTGACATCTCTCTTTAACTCTCATATTAGAGATTTTCTGGATATTATTAAAGCCATGAATGTTTACTTTAAAATTTAGACTAGTTGTTTTATTTTGTCTTACTAGACAAGAATTCCTCTGTTCTTTCTCTGTTAATCATTTTATCATTTTAACAGCGGTGTTTGGTTTGTTTTTTTTTTTTAGTTTTCAGTTTTTATCTGTTACTTTAGTTGTGATTCTAAGCAAATATTTATAGCATTAGTTTTGAACTGTAAATAGCTGTAAATGCATATGGTTGTCTGTGTTTAATGGAAATCTCCTTTAAAGACTGTGAAGATATTTCTGCCAATAAAATTATTTTTAATTGCTCGCATGAAGGTGCCTGTCACACAGAAATACATATTCATTTTCAGGCAACCGGGATAGCTCTCTTGATATTGATTAAATGATTCACAGAGCAAGAGGTATAACGACAGCTGTAGGAAAACTACAGCAAATTGAAGTACTTTTAATCAGGTAGAGAAAAGAGGACAAGAAATCTTGATTTAAAAATAAGCCTCTAATTTCTGATAGTAAGAGCACATACCGTTAGAATAAAGGGCCATAATGGCTCCCACATCTCAAGGATGATTTTCTTGGCTTAAGTTCATTGCAAGTTGATTGGCTGAGTTACAAGAAATTTGGAGAAATTCAGAGGACTTTTATAAATTCTTAGTTTGCTTGACCTTAAAATTTTTATGTTAATGAATCAGTTTTCACGGGGTTGGTGACTGAAAGGCTAGTGCCCAGAGTGCTGTGAAAGGAATGTATCAAAGTGCTCATATGTAATTACTAACAAAATGGTGCCATTTCAATTTCAGAAGTTTTAAAATATTATTTAGTTTTCACTAAAAATGATGCTAGTAATTTTAAAGTTAGGAAAATATTTTTGTATCTAGGTACTGCTGCTGAATGTGTACTTTATTTTCTAATTTGATAGCCTTGTTAAACATGGGGATGTGTGCTTGGATGCAGATGAATGTCCATGTTCATGGAAAGGAAAGGAATATTTTCCCGGTGATAAAGTAATTTCTGCCTGTCATACCTGGTAAGTGGAGATGTATTTAAGTGATTATTTCATTTTAGTTGTTTATTTGTAGACCAATTTTTCCTCCATGTATTTCAATCATAAATTTCACAGCATATTTTGGTAAATCATTGATTTTGTGTTTACATTTCTTCAAAGAGCTATTAAAATGACATTGGTTTAGGGTTTGTTATTTCAAAGAGCTTTTACATAACAAACTAATAGCCATTTGGGATTTCTTTATTTTTTATAAAAGCTTAATTTAGAGAAAAAGTAATTTTTTTGTTATCAAGGTCATCTAAACTAACATTCCATGGCTAGTGTTCCTAAAGTAGAGGAAAAGTCCTTATGTAACACCTTAGTGACACTTGTTAAGGCTTTTTACTTAGTCATTTTCACATTTAGCATTGAATCAGAACAGTCTTGGGACCAAAATATAACCTGTGACCTTAAGTATACACCCACTGCAATGACAATTTAAACAGAATACTGAGTAACATCATGTACTCAGCATAGTGACAGATAAATTGGTTGCTAATTTTGCCTGTGTGGATAACTGATGAATCCATCAGCTTTAAAACGAGGTGTTCCAATAGGCAAGGTTTGATAGGACCACTCAAATACACACGGAGACCTATTCCTTTTACTATCCAGTGTTGTAAATGGAACATATACTCTACAGCTATGTTACCCTGAGAAGTTTCCTCAGTACTCAGGACTCCCGATAGAATGTGTTACACTACCATCTAAATCAGCTTCACAAAAGCATGAAAATATACCACACCTGCATAATCCTGAAATAAACTTGGGTTTTGATGGTCTGTGCCTGTTTTCTTCTCTGACCACAGTTGAGTGCTATTTGTCTTACCAGAGCCACAGAAAATTAGCTGCACTGTCAAGCAATGAGATACTGTGGTAGTGGTGTAGCCTCCAGCTTCTCAGCAGAGCAATTCCTTTGGTCCCCTTATTGTAGCTCACCAGGAACATTTAACTGGTGTCACCTGGTGAGCTACTGCTCCTGGCCTGCACAGCTCAGTGTAGCCCAGCACAGTGAAGGCTTGTCCAGTCAGCACTAGTCACTGCCTTGTCTGGATGTCATTGCCCCCTCCAGCCTTGTGCTGACTGCCTACCTCTGCCTCTCGTCAGGTCCTCAGTATCTGCTCTAGAAGAGATTTGTAGTCCTTTGGTCGACTGGTGAAGCGACTTACAAGCCTTCTCCACTGGGCAGGCAGGTAAAGCGACACGGGTTATTCACCCCCTTATTTCCAATGGCCTCTCCATTTGGACCTGGTATGGGATTGCTTGCATCAGAAAGAATTATTACATCCCATTTAATCTGAATGACACTTCACCAAAGGCAGCAGCAGTACAGGCAGGAAGACACTGGATATTTGGCCTTCTCTTTTTTTTCTTTTTTTTTNTGAGGCCAGGCTCATTAATTCATATACAAATCCTAGTCTTCCACGACCAGGACCAAAGACAGATTAAGCGATAACGTTTTTTTGGCAATCAGTTGTCCACTGGCAGATGGGGGTCTGCAACAAGCTCTGCTTCACACAAAGCATGAAAAGTGTTTGAACCTGCTGTGTGTGTATGCAGGGGTGTATCTGATATTTTAAGGGAAATGAGAATGCATCTGTGCAAACAAACCTGCTTAGGCACTCACAGCAGTTACAATTTAGTGGGTTTTAGTGCTCACAATTAGTGTATGTTGATAATAAATATAATCTTACTCTTATCTGATGTGGTATTAACAGCATAACTACTAATCTGGTTTATCTATTCAGCAATACAGAGGAAAGTAAAATAATTTCTTAAGTTGCTGAAACTACCAGTGAAGTGGCAGGAACTTTCAACACAAGCTCTGGGGTCTGACTGAACTGTGGTTCTAGGTTTCCCAAATTTTGTTTTCGGCGCAAGTGCCTGAAATACTTAGCATATGCTGGCAAGATTAAACATGAAATATTCTAATGCTGAGGGTCTCAGAGCAGCATTTTGGTGCTGTGCAAGGTAAGATGGGTGATGCAGTTAGCTGTGCTGGTTTGCTGTCATTGTGCTGAAAGCATTGAGCAACTACTGGTGAGTGTCTGTAGGCTGCTGAATTGGGCCTCCAATGTTCTTACAGAACTTCCAGGGAATATGCTTTTTTAAAGAGCTAGTTGAAGTTTGGGAAATGCTGATAGTTCTGCTTTTCCAACCAGAGGTCTCTAGATTCTCATAAATAAATGTTAGTTCACTTACTATGAAACAAGAATGGTGCAGAGGACTGAAGACGTTGTTGTACCTCTCAATCCCTTCCTTCTGACTGTAAACATGTTAAGACTCTTGAAAAAAAGCAAGTATGCCAAGGAGCTCCCTACTCTTTACATGTTAAGAAAAGTTTCTTCATGAGTCCTTAGCAGATCAGCATGTGGAAGAGGAATTGAGTAAGCCAAGAGTAAAACTAAAACCTAGTATCTCACAGAGAACATGAGAAGCAGCCCTTAGTCTTCTAGTTCACATATAATTACTTCTATTTGCCTTTTTCTCCATCGCCCTGATTAGGTTCTTACCCTAGGTACTGCTTTGAGATGACTAGAGTTAGCTGAGTGACTCCTACTGCTCTCTCCTTGTGCTTTGTTACAGCAGACACTGTTTGCATGTTGTACTTTTAACTTATTTTAGCTATGTGTTTAGTGTATTTATATATCTCGTCATACAAAACACAAGCACAGGGCCAAAACAATGAGGGGATAAGCAGAGTCTTGGAAAATCTGGACAATGACCCCATGTTGGTGCAAGTTACCTGATAGGGAGCAGGAGGAAGACGCTGCCTGATAGTTGGAGCTGCCCAGATTTTCTAAATATTTGTTACTCTGTTGAAAACAGTGGTGTTCTGACACTGAGAGCCATATGAACAGAAAAGGAAAAGTTACACCAATGAAAAATTTTACCGATTGAAGACTTCATACTGCTTGGTGCTTCAGCATACAAGATGCCAAACATCAGTGATTTATCCAGTAGTTCCATAAGTTAGCTTAAAGGTTCAGTTGTAAAATATAAAGCATTCATTTAGTGAAGAAGTTAAAAGTTGATTTTTAAAAAAAATAAACCTAGGTATGTAGCAAAATTATATGCCATGCTGTATTGAATTTAACCTAAATTTATAGAATATACCTGTACTATAGCTATACTAGGGTGCCAGCTCTGCTGTCTTAACAAGGGAAGTTTCTTAAGTGTCCAGGTCATTTAGAAACGTAAAAATAACATTTTAAATATTACTTGCAGATACAAGAAGTGAAATTCCATCCATAATTTATAAAACCTACATAGTTTCTGAAAATGTTATTTAGATTGCAAGAGGGTGATGCAGAAAGAGACATAATATCCAATGCTGCAAAGCCTCTTGCAAAACAAGGGGAATTCAGGAGGGTCTGAACAGACAGTTAGTGTATGTGTGATGCAAGGTGGCCACAGACAGAACTAAAACTAACCTAAAACTAACAGCTCTGAAGCTGTTAGGACTTTCTTCTGGGGTGCTAATATGTAGACATCTGGAAAAAAAAAATCCAATAATCCTAAACATGGTTCTTTTAGGGAGCCTAAACACCAAAATAATGCTCCTGAAACGTTTCCTCTGTAATTTTGCGATATTCTCATTCAAGCAGAGAATGCATGAAGACTGTAGTAACAGGATGTGCTGCTTGTTGATTCTAAGATTCAGCATCTATAGAAACAGATGTTCAATGAAAAGCTGGAAAAGAAAGCTTTGTCTTTCTGGCACATTATTGATGTGCCACTAGACAATAGTATTACTTTGGGTTTGTTTTTTTTGTTTTGTTATCAGTCTTTTTTCTTTCTTGTTTTGGTGTCTATATTTTCCAGAGCCTATAAATTCTAACAGAATAAGAAGCATAGGCAGTGTGAGTTCAATATGTAATTTTTTTTCCCCCAGAGAATCAATTTATATATGCTGCTTCTAGCCAACATTTCAAAATGCTTGCATGGCTTTTGTGTTTTTGCTTCTCAGTACTGTAATAGTTGTAATCATTTGTCTGGGCTTGCAGCTGATATTACCATTATTGGTCATACATTTTTCAGCATTTGCCAGCATGGATCATTTCAATGCACCTTCCATCCCTGCCCATCGATGTGTACTGCGTACGGGGACCGGCATTACAGAACGTTCGATGGACTAACTTTTGACTTTGTCGGAACTTGTAAGGTTTACCTGGTTAAGGTAAGATTATTTTGCAAAACCTCTCTAAAACTGGATTTAAAACTACCTCTTAAACTCTAGCATTCAACTCATTTCCTACCTGTACATTTTATTTTTTAATCTTTGATGTTGTTTAGAGTTTGAATCATACACAACATAATAAACATACCCTGAGGTTTCTCCTAATTGAACTTTGTAACAATATGCATACTGGTATTAGTATATTTAAAAGTAGGAATTTCTTTTTTTTTTTTTTTTCCAGAGTACTTCAACTAGTTTCTCTGTTATTATTGAAAACATTGACTGCTTTAGTACTGGAATCATTTGCAGAAAAAACATTTTCATTACTGTTGGAAATTCTTTTTTGGTATTTGATGATGAAACTGGAAATCCAGTAAGTTTCAATTTTTGCTGCTGATCAGAAAGTGTAGTGTATGTACTTCCCTGGATGTTTCTTCCTTTCATTACCAAAACCCTACAAGGCCATTTTAGTAGCAGAGGTGTAAATGTCTCTACCTTGAATGCTGATCACAACTGGATTGTTCAATGGAAACCTGAAACAAAATCTTGTCTATATTTGATGAAAATGTTAGATAATTGTCTTTTGTTTAGACTTAATTCCTGTATAATATCTCAGGAGAATCCAGATGTTTTGAAGTCAGTGGGAGTTTTGCTATTAATTCCACAAGAACTAAAAGTTTGGTCTGCTCTGGAATGTATAGGAGGAATATTTCTATACAGTTAAAAACCTCTCAAATTATAGCTCCTGGTATATCCTCCGTAGCCTGAATTTCATTTTTGTTTTGGCCAAATTGCAAAGTCTATTCCTGTAAACATTTAGTAATTTTAGTATAAATAGAACTATTTACAGAGTCTCCTCGTTTGAGGTACTGTGTAGTTAAACCAGACAGACATTTTAGTCTATATGACAAGTAAGTTGGAATCTGATTGTCATTGAAGGAAAGAACACTTTATGTAAATAAGATTGTAATCTATGTCCCATATTAAGAGAATTCCTTTTTTCAAGAGATTGCTCTGTGCATCTTTAATTACCTATCCATATTTAAAAAAGGCATGTCACTGAGACTGAATTAGGTATAAATGAGTAAAAATCATAAATCAGGAACCTTAAGACTAGTCCTTTACCTCCCAGATGAACCATTAACATTTTAATCCTCACTCTGATTTCGATTATCTATCCTGTAAGTTTGATAATCAACTTTTAAAATAGGAAAATCATAAGAATACAATACACTTCACAGTCAGAATCTAGACCTCTTTTGCTTAAGCATTTGTCCCTTTGTTGCCTTCTGTCTCTTTTTGGACTTACATCTGAGAACCATGTTGTTAATTTATTTAGGTGTCTCATTTCCTGTCAAGTGAATATTTTATAAAGACTTTGCTTCCTTTATAAGCTACCTTGTTTTTTTTTTAACAGAGCTTGTCTAGTTACATAGATAATCAGCAAAAAATGCAGTTATGGAAAGCTGGATTTTTCACTATTGTTCATTTTTCTGATGAACATATCACCATTCTTTGGGATCAGAGAACAACAGTTCATGTCCAGATGGGTCATCAGTGGCAGGTAGGTGGAAGCCAACTTGGAAGTTAACGCTCTTCTTATCATTGCTTTGAGGTATTTATGTTAATCTTGTTAAATTTTAAGACACCATAATTCAGAGAATAGACAATCCAGGAGAGAAACTATCTTGTCAATTAAAATATTCATACTCCTTTGTCTTATTTAGTTATTTTTTACTGTATAACTTCTACTGTTACAACAGAAACAAGTACTTCAGTACTGATTGCTTATGTGACTCGAGTAGGTGTTACCTTGCTGAACCTTAAGGTTACAGCTGACTTCTCTGAACAAAAGATCAGCTCCTTTCTCAAAGGCTTGGGGTTACATAGTTTAAAGGCAATAATATGTTTTTCATAGCTTTATTATCACAAAATGCTGGACTGTTTTGGCTGAAATTTTGCTGAAAAAGGATCAAAACATCACAAATTTGTAATTAAGCAACTGAAGACACAAATTTTGTATGTGTATATATTTTTTTCCCAGGGCGAATTGACTGGATTATGTGGAAATTTTGATTTGAAGACAGTAAATGAATTGAGGACTCCAGATAATTTTGAATTAACAAATTCACAAGAGTTTGGAAACAGCTGGACAGCTGTAGAGGTATATATTAAAAAGAACGTGTTTACTAGCAGGTTTTTTGCTGTTATATAACTTATATTAAATGAAATCAGAAATTCATTCCTGGAAGTATCAGTCAGGCAGCAATGCAAACGATAATATCAGTAATTTTTGCAGATGTCATCATCTGTTAAGGAAAAGAATTTTTTTTCCCTACATAGTGCAGTAGTGTAGAGAAAAAAGCTGTACAGTATTCTGAATTTTTTTGTAGACATTTGAACAGTAAAGTAGTAATTTTTTTTATAATGGAAGAATTCTGTTGTCAGTTTAGCTGATCTTTCATAGCTGGGAAATATTTAACTGCGCAACTATAAAAATGGAAAGAAGAAACTTCTTTCTATATGCTGTAAAGTTAAAAATTGGCCTTTTTCAATGTCATGTGTCAAGTAGTGTTCATAGAGATATCCCTACCTAGTAGTTAAAGTAAAAACGTCTGATTTCTGACAATTCTAATGTATGTAATCTGAATGATCTTTGCCATTTATGTAAGCAAGACTGTTCAGGTGTAAAGACTTGCAGGTTGGGACTGTGTGGCAGCTCAGGTTAAACCTATGTGTGGGTGTGTGTTTTTCTGCTGCTTTCAGACAAATGAAGCGTTTCTTCAGATTTTGTAGTTTTCCTTTGGATTAGCATCACCTTTTATGTGTATATCTTAGTCCTGCTTTAGTTTCATAAACAATGCATTTGTTTCGTGGTTTACATCTCTGAAAAAAAATCCACAAAATTATGCTTTGCAAGTACCAACACAAAGTGATTATGAAAAGAGTTTCTGACCTTCATTTTGCTTTCTGATTAAGTGTGTTGACAGCTCTGACATTCGAAATCCATGCAGTTTGAATCCCCTTAGAGAGCCATTTGCTAAGAAGGAATGTGGGATACTGCTGAGTGAAGCATTTGAAGCTTGCCATCCAGTGGTGAGTTGTGGTCGTGTATAGAAACAAGTGAATGTGAACATATCACTAGAGAGGAATGTGACTCTTCTATGCACTTTAAATCTTCATCTTGTTTTCCGTTGCATAATAATTTTGATTAGCAAGAAAGAACAAAAAGATCTAATCCATACCTATTCTAATTCTAAGATGTAAATGTTTAACTGGACTATCTGCACATAGCTGACTTAGACAACAAGTGACTTTGGCACCAATTTAGCATTCTACAATGTGGGTAGTCCTAGTAGACTCCTTTGTAATCAATGCAGACAAAAATACACCAAATTTGTGTGTTTTTTTTTTTTTTTAAAAAATCACAAGCATTATTTGCATAAGTATAATCACTTGCTCTATTTTCCTTGAATGTATATTATAGCACACACATATTTCATGCATATTTAAATAAATGGACATTTAGATAGGCAGTATCAGATTTGAAGAACTTGTTCCTAGATAAAAAACACAAACATATATCACCTCATTTAGCCAACAATCTAAGGAAGCAAATGAGCTGCTCTACATGTTGTGGCAGTCAACCAGCTCAGATTCAGCTGGAGCACGGGGAGAAACTCTTTTCCAGTGCTAGATTTTATATGGAAAATTGCATATCCCAAGGTGTTCAGGTACTGAAAATATGTGCATGGGTTAATGGCTTGAAAATACTGTAAGGGAAAAATCACAAATTTTACTGTGATGTTGTCCAATAATAGGAAGAGAACGAACTGCTCTCACACAAAGAGTTTTAATCTCCTTTATTTTTTCTTACATTTTATGTGTATTTAACTTTCTTAACGCTTCTGAGATTTATTGATTGGCGATCAGTTTCAAAAGTCGTATTTCAAAAATTTCTTTGTAGTTTATTAGGGCTTAAATATTGCAAAACCGTATAAACACAAGCTCACATTGACATATTACTGTGCCTATTCTTAATGGGTTATTGGTTTAAGTGTGTTACTAAGTGCTGGATGCGTTTCTTGTCTTTCAGGAAGCATTTCAAGTAAAAACTTTATCACTTCAGAGTTTTATGTATTAACTTCTGAAGGAGTCGTAGCTTTGTATGGAGGAGTTGGTTGGCAGTGTCTATATGAACACTGTTGATCAGTGGTATTTTTGTTTTCAGATTGATGTCACCTGGTTTTACTCCAACTGCTTGACAGATACATGTGGTTGTAACCAAGGAGGTGACTGTGAGTGTTTCTGTACAAGTGTATCAGCATATGCCCATCAGTGCTGCCAGCATGGAGTTGCTGTAGACTGGAGATCTCCTAGAGTGTGTCGTAAGTGTACTTACCCATATTGCCAATGGCTGCCACTGCCCGTGTTCAGGAGAGACAGAACTGGAAAATCAATCACATCAGGGTGCCTGGGCCATGGATTGACTCTCTAAGCCACACTGGTAGGAAGATGAGTTGGTGCCTCTCACTCTGACCTCATTTTGGTCTAGCTTGATTATGTGCTTCTTTCTATATTTCCATGTGGTACTCCTATATTTTTAATTCCTTGTTCTGTGATGTGAAAGGAATAGTCATGGGAAGTATCTTATGAAGGTACGGCATCCATCCCTAAAACAAAGATACAAAGTGGTGATTTCCATCTTCAGGAGGACTTCTTAGTAAGGTTTAGGAAACACACCTGCCTTACTAGAGCCCCCTGAGCAAGTGTGAAATATAAAGGCCTTCTAAAGAAAGCAGGGCATAGTCATTATCTTAGTATCCCTATCCAATAATGCTTCGAAGTTGTAACATCTAAGGCCATTTTCTCTAACACCTAGTGGAAATGCCTAATAGAAGACAGTCATTTCTCCAAAGGTGTGATAAAGAAGGGCAAGACAGAAAGAATGGATGGAGCATTTTTCTAGCTTTGCAGGTGCACAGGGAGTGTATTCAGCTTGCTCAGAGTCACACAGGGAATTTGCCACAGAATGAACGAGTTGCTCTTAGTTTTGATAGAAAAGGTAAGTGTATTTTAGTGTGAGCATGTAAAAACAGCAAAGCTCAACCTTAGCCACTAGAGGTCACAAAAAGACAGCTGTGGGTATGTAAGCTTCGTATTATCCTGCTAGGAAGAAATGCTTTCTTTAAATCAGTGTAGTTTAAGTTAGTATTTTATCTAAAGCAGTAAAGTAATTATTTGGCAATAATCTTTTAATGAATGTCTGTGTATGATCTAATTTGGTCAAGCATTTAGCTTATATCTTAATTGTAAGGGATAATAGAAAACCTGTTTATCTGCAGAAATCCTATTAACTGCATTTCTTTCCTTTTTATTTTTTTAGCCTATGATTGTGAATATTTCAACAAAGGTAAGTCCTAAAGGAGTTAATAAAATGTCAGTCTTTATATAAGTCTTAGAACTTTGTAAAAAAATAATTGTATTAATGAAAGCACTTGTGAATTATATGTTTTTTTTGTATAGCCAAGCTTCTATTTTACTGGTTTATTTTGCTTTTTCACTTTCATAGCACTTTTTTTATACCTGGGCCTTTCCAAGAACATATGTTTAACTGATTTTCTTTGCACTGTTGGACAATGATTAAACAATTAAATCATTCATTAATAAACTATCCAACTAAATACTAGTGGCACTACTTGCTTCAAGCATAATGCACATCAAAGCTGACAGCCAGCAGGTCTGTTCTGTCACTCATGGTCTCCTGTGCAGCCTCCAGAGGGAGGTAGCTGTTAAGATATGACAACTTCTTGTCCCTAAATGGGGAGTAGCTCTCCATTTAGGTATGTCTGGCCTAGCCTTAAGTTCCTGAGTGGCAAGCATTGCTGCTGCATTAGAGTAGCTGTCAACGAGAGGTGCAGAACTTGTACGAGGTGCTAGAGTAAACCCCAAATATGCACTGGGTGCTGTAATGCCGTGTTAGTATTGCAACCCATATTCAGACTCTTTTAAATTACATTGTGAGCGACTGCATAGTTAGATGTGGCACACGGGCCAGCCTGATGTAAGGAACGGTCAGGACTCCTGCTATTTATTCTATATCTCTTTTTATCAAGCTCATGTAGAAGCCTGTCTATCCACATAGTTTGTGGTATTTTGGTCCTTTGTTAGAGTTGATATTGAAGCAGCTCACCGTGGAAACATCTCAGAGAAAGGATCAAGTTTAACTTAGAAAGACCTGTGCAATTCACTGGGCCCAATCAGTATGACCAAGAAATCTGCATTTTCTCACACACTGATGGCTGAAAAGATGTTGATTGGGGTCAAATTGCTAATTCATGGGAATTTTATCTAAATCACTATTTAAGCCTTTAAATTAATTTAAACAAAGGACAGATGAATATAGGAAGTGATTGAAGTGTTAAGTTTACTTTTTGGTTTGGTTGGTTTTTGGGTTGTTTTTGTTGGTGGTCATTTTGTTTTATAAATAATTTACAGTCTGATACTATATAATGTTAGTGTAGTTGTAACAGCTTGAAAGTGCAGTGCCTCTAATATCTATGGTGATAGTCAAACTAGATAATAACACATAATTTTAAGGTGTGCTATTAGTTTTATTTGTTACTGAAGTTTCACTGGCAGAAATCACTTGGAATAGTGGAGAGTTGTGCATGTGACCCACCTTAGAATAAGCATGTTGATCATATACTTCTTTTATCTTGCTACTGTTTGCTAATCCAACTCACCAGTATTCAACATACAATGTTTCAGAGCAGCCAACTGGGAAAAAAAACATCTTCGTGCTGAAAATTTTCTTCTCTCTCTCACTTACAACATGACCCTGAATTATTTTGTTTTCAAGGCAGGAAGGTTATGAAATTATCTTAGACCAGAGAGGAGTTTTCTCTATGTAACTTTGTCATGAATCCAGAATGACATATTTCCAGTCCTACTAGAAGCAGGGGCCTACTGTCTTTGGTAGGGGGAAATTCTCAACTGATGGCTGGGGTCTCAAGTTTTGGATGGGCCTGAGATATGAGACTTAAACATATAATAATGTTTCCAGAACACTGGTTGTTTTAAGTAGAAATTTTAAAAATCTTTTTCAACTCCCCATGCTGAAGATAATGATGTATCATTGTACATGTTTGGGTGGGCATGGACTTGTGTCTGGCTAAATTTTTTGTGCTATTACAATCTAAAACTCTGGCTATAGTGCAGCCTCCTTAGGATTTCAAAATTCTAAATAAATTTTAAGATTACTGAGAACAAGAATATGAGGACAGGCTGCAAATTGCAGTCCAAACTTTTAACCTGTTTGAATAGACTTTAAAGGTCAGTGGTATTAGCTGCAGCTATCAGGCTGAGAAATTCTGGGACACTTCAATCTTGGGTGTATGCTTGCTATGTCCTGTCTTGTGGATGAAATGGTACTGAGGTGAATTGCTCAGGTGTGGTCTAAAATGCCTGATTTTAACAGAGATCTTTACAAAAATAATTTCAAACATTTTAAAGCAAATGTTAAAATATTTTTCTGCAGTGAAATTGGAGCTAAATGGAAAAGTATGACATTTTAAGACTTATGAAATGACAACTTTGCATGCTTTTGGCTTTTTTTTTTTACTTGTAGGTAAAATTTGACCATTCCTTTGCTTATGATGCCAATTTATTCCTGTCTTATACACATAACCACTGGGAAGTATCTCGACTATTCAGAGAGTTCTTCGGTACTTGATGAGAACAAACTTTTATTCCCTGCAAAATGCCTCACACTTTGGACAATAATAAGATGGGTTTTAAAGAATAGCAAGAAGTGTATAATCAGTTTGACCATACAAATAAACAATTCAGCGGGGTCCTAGGATGGTATACAGACACACTGTTTACTTCTACATCATATAACAGAGGGACCAGCTAACTTTAATAGAATCACTATGAAACCAGAGAAGGATGAAAGGGAGGAAATGGAAAAGCTAATCATAAGTCTTTAAAATTCAAAGTAGATTTTTCTGAGAGTTTTCAGAACAGGTATTCTCTAAAAGTTTGGTTTTGTTTTGGTTGTCATTATAGTTTAGTCCATGGCACCTAGAGCTATTTTCAGAGTGGTAAGATATGTTTTTCATTATGTGCTCTGTCCTAATGTTTAGAGCTCAAGCATTTGTGACACTTGACATGAAAGATAATGGTTTTTCTCTCAACAGCTCTGGGAAAGGGCCCATACAAATTGGTCAGCTACTTGGATGGAAAATTTGTAATGGCAGTGAAACCGATGGATGGTGTTGTTTTCCCGGTGAGAGAAGATGATACTGTTCCTGGACATACAGTGAGCTTTATGCTGACTTCAGGACTTTACAAGCCCAAAGGACATGGTAATGTCACAGTAACATAGCATCTTAAAGAAGATAGAGCAAATTCTGCCCTTGAATTCAAGCCTATGTTTAAGAATAGACCTGGATCCAAAAAACCCTTTTTCTTTATCTGTCAGCTGAGTGTGCACTTTAGGGTCTGCCACAATTTTCATTTGTTTGGTTTGTTGGATGACGGCAGCTTTGTAAACAGATACTTCTAACCTAACCTTCAGAAGCACCAAAGTGGTGTTGCAGCTCAGATGTGTGTTGCTTCCCTTACCTTTATTCTGCCAAAGCTGGGGCATGGGAGAGAATGGTAGAGAAATGTTGCAAGAAAAGTGCTCCCTACTTTATTTGCTCTGCCCCCATCGCTCATTGTCTACCCACTAGTACAGAGATGCCCACTGGCACCAACCTGAGATGGTAAGGGTGTGTACTGCAAGTTTGACTCCTTCAGGTCCCGACTTAAGCAACACATTCCTTTAAGGAAAACTTACATTATGCAAGATGTCTTGCACACCTTCAGACAGGTGGAGAAAGTTTTCGACAGTATCTTCAGTACAGTATCTTCAGTGACATTAATTAAATGCTAGAGTTGTCTGAATATACAACTTTAATGCCTACAGAGCTCTTGAGTATCAATGTGAGTTTGACTGCCCACAGTCCCCTGATCAGATCTTTGGACAGGCTGAAGATGGCTGTCTTTGTGGAATCGAAGGAGGGATTTGAGTCCGTTGGAAAAATGACAAGCATTTGATTAGATACTGCTGTCTGTATTGAACTGACACAAGAACTCATGTAACAGAATATCTAGGGCCAATTTTTTTTTTATTAGTCATAGTTTTGAGATGCTTGTACATTGTGCTCAATTTATGTTTGGAAAGGGAAGGCCAAGTCCTACTGTTCTATTCACGTATAAAATTCTCTTGCTCAGAATTTAACCTGGAAAATAGAATTTGTGCCTTATAGTCCAGTTTGAATGAACAGAATTTCATCACTTGGCCGTGGAGGAGTTTCTACAATCATGATGACATAATTTATAGGAAATTCTTGATTCTTCGGTACCTCGGCAAAATGTGTGTCTTTTATCAGTTCCAGGCCATTTGTGGATAATGGAGAGTTTGGGGCATTGATTGGCTACACAGCAGGTGTTAAAAATCCCACTGACTGTCCATTGTTCCTTATCAAATAGCTACTCGATACTATAGACAACTAATAAAAAGACTAGTGCTGCTAGGTTTTTCAGATTAATTGAAGTTTCTATGCTCAGAAAACAAGGTGGTTTTCCAGAAGTGTTGTGCCAGAATGTGATGATGTGTTTTCTTTTAATAGAGATCACTTGTTTTTTGTATATTCTTTTTTCTCCTTTTTTTTTTTTTTTTTTTTTTAGGAAATGCTACCCAGTCCTTGAGGGTTAGTTGATTTTACAGTAGATTAGTGGTTGTTTTCAAAAGAATAGCAGAGTTTACAGCAAAATAGAATAAAGTAATTCTGTGAGCAACAGATGCCTGTAACAGGCTCAAGATCTGCCCCTCTGTAATTGGTTGTACAGAGGCTGCTTGAAATCAGCAGCACTGCTTGCAGGGTAAGGTATCACGAGAGGACATTTGCCAGAAAACAGACTTTGCTGTAACATTCTTAGAGGAAGGGCTAGAGAGCTGAATACAGAATACATTTTTGTAATTTGTTTTTAATGAAAGGCTGAGCTCTTAAGCTATAAATTCCTGATGGCAAATGTTACTTGTAAAGCTAGTCAGATGAAGTTTAAGTTTTTATTAAATAAATGGCTTAGCAAAGACTGTAAATTAAGTTCTACATGACTGCAGGGCTATATTCCTTTATCCTGGTGTGGGCAAATGTCTTAATCTGCTTGTATTCCTCCTGAAATCTGTAGAGTATTTAGAAAACTAAACGTTCATCACAATCTAGCACTCTGAAATCCATACTTTCTTACAAGATTCAGGCTGTTTTCACTAGTAAGGCCAAAGTCAGTTTTCATTTCTCTTGGTACTAATATCAGTAGCAGTATGTAAGAGTGAATTTAGTTTATTATGTGTATATTAGCAAGTAAATGAGTTCTGTGTGTTTTGGTTTGTTTTTCAGATTCCAACTTGATTTCATTCGAAACAGCTGAAAGACCAAACTATTTTCTTCAGTTGGTCTCCAATAATACTCTTGTTCTTTCTAAATGGAAAAAAACAGAAGAGTTTCACAACAGATCTACATTTGTCATTCACAAGAATACATGGCTTTCAGGTTACAGCTCCTTTGAGTCATTTGCAAAACCAGGATATTTCATCCACATTTCGGCCTCTTCAGTTGAGCTTTTGAAGTACCGTCATTCAGAGGAGTTCAGACTGTCGACCCTTTTTAAGCTTGTAGGTGGGTAATTACAATTGAGTTTTATGAACAGCAGTTTGCTCCATGTGAAAATCCAGTCTAAATGGTATTGATATTTTCAGAGGTTATGAGATCTGTTACTTCTCTACATCACGGTGTGCTGGGGGTACTCTGTGATGTGCAGGCTCAAGACCTTTTTCCCTGAGCATTGTAGTGAAGATAAGATTCTGTTTCCTTGTAAAAAGCCATTAGAAAACTTAATGCACAATTTTGCTTTATTTGCCAGCTGGTGTTGGAAATGCATATCCTACTATACAGTTTTTGTGCAATACTTGCTTTTTATGTGGTAAGAAAATTCTTAATGAATTTATTCTAATCATGAATAACAGATTCACAGAATTACACAGAATGAACAAGGTTGGAAAAGACTGTGGAGATCATCAAGTCCAACCTTTTACCTAATTTAACAACCTAACCAACACCAACCCATCATCTAAACCATCTAAACCATGTCACTAAGTTCATCATCCAACCTATCCTTAAATACATCCAGAGATGGTGACTCCACCACCTCCTTGGGAAGCCCATTGCAATGGGAAATCACTCTCTCTGTGAAAAAGTTTCTCCTGATCTCCAACCTAAACCTCCCCTGACGCAGCCTAACACTGTGTCCTCTCGTCCTGTCACTGGGAGCCTGAGAGAAGAGATCGACCCCCGCCTGACTACAACCTCCTTTCAGGTAGTTATAGACAGCAATAAGGTCACCCCTGAGCCTCCTCTTCTCCAGGCTGAACAATCCCAGCTCCCTCAGCCGCTCCTCACAGGGCTTGTGCTCCAGCCCCTTCACCATCCTCGTTGCCCTTCTCTGGACACATTCCAGCAACTCAACATCTTTCTTAAACTGAGAGAGAATAGAAAAGAACCAAATGTATCTCTAAAGTTGAAGTCTGTGGATGACATTTTCTTCTCCTTTCTCTTTGCCTGCTGCCAAGAGAGAGATTTCTGTACAGTGCATTCTCATTGCAAGCTTTTGGCCTCCTCAGAAGTCATGCCATCCAATGCTACTGACATGGCCTATTTGTTACACTTCTCAAACCTGATGTTTTCCCTGAAAAACACCTTAACTTTTCTCCACTGCTCACTCAGAGATGCCTTTTGGGATGTTACCCTCTAGTATTCCAGTCATCATCTAGTTAGAGGTATTAATCTCGTCTTGAGGATCTAGATGTCCATTTCCCTGATGTTTCTTGAACAGCTCCAGCTCTTGAATATAAAATGCAGACTGTTGTCAGAGCGTTTCTTCTTACTTGAGAGAGTCTAAATCCTATAATAGTTCCATTCCACTGAGACATTAGGATCAGAAATGAAGAAGATATTTACTCTTAGGATCCTTCATAGGAGCTGGCTGCCGAAGTTGCTCCTGCAAATGCACACATAAGAAAAATCTTGAATCAATCAAGCTCTTTAGTAAAAGTAGTAATGAAAAGAAATAATAATTATTTTTACATATTCTTAAACACTTGGGAACCATTTCCTAAAATGAAGATGGCCTTACAGGTCAAGAAAAAGATGCAAGAAGTTATATTGGCCTGTGAAATAGAGCAAAGAAGATAATTCTTGAAACCACTGTTTGCTTTAGTGTTTGCTGGCTTTGACACATCTGATACATCAAAGGCATTCATGTCACTTTATGAAATTCAGTGACAACTACTACTTGCTGAAACCACTGGCCTTTTTGTGACACCTAAAATTCCAAATTCACTGCAAATGTTTATGTTCTAAAGCTTTTTTATTGCGCTGCAGTTTTAAATGGATCAGTACCTTATTTATTTGGGTAGCAGAAATATTTTAATAAGTATTCCTGGCAATACCATTTTTTAAAATCAGTTCTTTATTCTCTTAAACCAAAATGTGTTTTACACGCAAAGAAAATGTAATATTCTATCAACTGAAGCATGGCCTGGCCGTGTTTTACAGTGACCATGTTGAATCTTGGCACAGACAAACCCGAAGTAGCCTCTGACTTCTGTGACAGAAGAGGCCAACTGTATGCCTCGTGGAGCTTCTTGTTATCAAAACATTGAATTAAAGTGTTAATGGTGTCATTGTGAATCTGCCGATGTTTTGCAGTACATTATGCTGACAGCCTAATGCAGCTGTTGACTGGCACACTCCAACTTAAGAAAAATGACAGATTTTGTCATTGCCAAATGCCTGTTGCCTCTTGACAAATGCTTGTAATCACAGAGCTGTTGAGGTTTTTGGACAGCAGAATTATAGAGCTTATGCTATTACGAGGATATTCGTACAGCATTTCAAGCAAGAAACGTTTTTTGGACATAACAAAAATATCTCCTTAGTCTTTTATCTTTGAGGGAGGAATGAAGAAGGTTAAAACATGTTCCAATTCTCAGTGGTCGTCCATTAGCACAGAATTGTATGTCTTTTCAAGTGTGAAGTCTTTACCCTGCAGTCATTATACCAAAAAATCCTATCTATGCCAATGGAAAACTAAAACAATTTACCTCAGCAAGTGGGATCAGATCAAATGATCAAGAGGTATTTCATTAATCACCACATCCGAGGGCTTGGGTTTCAGAGTTTTATAAGCAGAGAAACACAGGGCTCGAGTCTTTCTCCAGTGTACTTTCACAAGGACCAGGCTGCTGATGTAGGGTAATTACATGGTCTAAAAATACAGCAGCATTTGTTTAAGTTAATGGAAAAGTTACACCAGCTCCAGAGTGCGCAGGCAAAAGCGTATTGAGTTTCCTGCTGACTATTGTAAATGCTTTGCATATTAGATCAGAAACTCTTGAACCGGGAACAGCTATTCCTGCGGAATCAGAGGATAAATATCAGGAGCAGAATAATAGGCCCAGTAAATCCCCTTGGCCAGAAAGTTCCTCATGAGACTTCTTCATGCCCTGTGACGCACGTTCAAAAGGAAGAATTTTAAATGACCTGATCACCACAGCAATAGATACGTATCTGCTTAAAGTCAGCTGACGAGTCACTTTTTCCAGTTTCACCGCAATAAATATTGTCACATTGGAATACTTTGGCTATAAATTGCACAGATATGATGGGCTAAGGCTGCAAAGTGTTTTCCATGAGAAGTCACTTCACCTTTAAATTCGTCTATTTTCATTACACTTAAATTTTTCTGCTGTCCCATTCCTCAAATATTTGAGGAAATTGTGTTATTTTAAATTTTTTTTTATAAAAATGAGATTGCCCTATATAAATTCTGCAACAAAGTTCTTAATGTTAGTTATGTGCTTTGATAGCTAACTTGCTGTAAATATAAGGCCTATTTTAGAAAGAATTTTCAGCTGAAATTAAAATCTCACAGTACACAAAGTACAGGCACACTGCACAGAATTATTTTTCAGTGTTTGATACCGAGCATTTTTGGTTCCTTTTAATGTTTATATCTTAATTAACTGAACCACATTGAGAAACATAGTACAAAACTGAAAATTAAATAAATTTTAATGGAAAGCTTTTTTTGCAAAACCATCTCTCACCTTAAGTCAGATTTATACAAGAAAGCATTGACTATTTTAACTTCAACTTACCCATTTTCATCAGTAGGAGTTAATTTTCTAGAACGTCATGCTTTACTTATAAATAGTTGCTGTTGGGTTTAATTTGAGCTTATGTGATTTGGGGTCCAAAAGATCACGACATGGTCCCTGGGACTGGATAGGCTGAGCAACTGCTGTTGTACCTGCAGATCCTGGGTGTGTCACTGAACACATCTGCTTGGTAGCTCTTAGAATCAGACTGAGGTTACTATAGAATAACGTCTTTCCTATTTATACTACAAACATTTGACCACCCAGTTTTGACTGAATAAAGAGGAGGAGATGAAACGGTTAACACTGTGATAGTTCACAATTACACTTTGTTTTCAGTGACGTTTTGCCTGGGTACAAAGTTTAATTTTTTCAGTGGTGTTTGCATACACCTCCCATTGAAGAAACTTTAAAGTCATGAGCAGAGTTTGTTAGTAGTTTGTGTGTGTTGAGTGGGTAGGTAGGATTTCATGTTTCTAAACTTGTAACAGAGGAGATAGGCAATCTAAGTTACTAAGCAGAGTTTTGCTACCATTATAAATAGAACTAATTCTAAAGCAATTTTTTGTACCTGTTTTTTTTTTTTTTGAAAAGTAGCAAAACAGGAAAAAGTATTAGATAAGAAAATCCAAGTATTTTTCTGTTATTGTTTAATCCTCTGTTTTAAATACAGCCTTTTATTAATATTAGAACATTTCAATTTTTAGGGTTTGCTTTTAAGTAAAAAGCCAATTTTTTGAAGCATAACATGAAATTGCTCTTAATACACAGATTCTGACCATGGCAAATTTTGTCTCTGTGAGGTAAAAGCATAGAAGAGCAAGACAGATGGGACTTGTGAACAGTAGGAATTGCCAACACCAAATAAAAGTGGCTAAGTTACTAACAAAGGTGGTTGTGACTCAACAGAACACCACAGTTATCACAGTCTGTCAGTGATATAAAAATTAAAATTCATTATTAAATGGCAGCAACTGTTCATGCTATCACAGTATTATTTTTGGAAGCCATGATGAGGAAAAATCACTAGTTATAATGAAGAAAATGCTTCTCTGATGTCAAAGGAAGCAATGGAATTGGGAAATATCTTTTAATATATCATCTTTGGCAATGTGAATGCTGCCATTTGTACAAAAGCTTTCTGCAGTACTGTAATAGGTTGATATGCTCAGCTCCTCTTAGGTCAAAGCACTGTGGGCTCGGTTGGTGTGCCAACTGCAGTGACTGGCACACAGGACATAATTCAACATTTTGTAAAGGATTTTCTGTGCCACCAAGCAGAAGACAAATGTTGGTAGACTTCACTAGAAGGCACATGGTTATTTTCAAATGCCACAATGAATATTTCTGAGGAACACATGCCTGATATCAGAACTTTCATGCATTGTTTTTAAACTGTGTATCATTCTTTTGTTGTGAGTGAACTGTACTGTTGCACAGTTGTTACAGTAAGCTTGTAATACTGGTTGCTGGGGAGGAGTTTAAGTATTAAAAAAATCAGAAGCATGTGGTGGAGGTGACTGATTAGCACCATTCCTAGTATAAAGCATTCATGCCATGACCCTGGCAAAATCCAGAGTTTCTGAACTGTGGTGGTTTCAGTCATGGGAATTGCAGTATGGTATTGACAACAGAGCTGAGGTTGGTCTGGCATAGAAGTTAGTGTCTAAAATCAACACAGAGACTGAAAGGAATATTTCCCTCTGTTTAGGGAGACAAGTGCTTGAATGGCTTTAAAGCACTTTGTTACTGCTTTTCCTTACACATTAATCGTGGGTATCAGGGCCATAGTTAATATACAGATTACTAAAAATAGCAAAATAATCTATTATTTTAGCTAGGTATAGATGTACTTTATTGTTCTCTTGGCTTTGTCTTTGCTTCATGTTAGTTCTGAACATGGCTTTGTGCTGCTGTTTCTCTTCCCCTGCATTTTCTGACTAATCTTTGCTCAGTCTTAATTTTTTAAGCAAAAACTGCATCCTCATAGAATTGTAGAGTATCCCAAGTTGGAAGGGACACACAAAGATTGTCAAAGTCCAACTCCTGGTCCTGCACACGACAACCTCAAGAGTCATACCATGTGCCTGACAGCATGGCCGAAATGCTTCTTGAACTCTGTCAGGCTTGGTGCTGTGACCAAGGGAAGCCTGTTCCAGTGCTCAACCACTCTCTGCGTGAAAAACTTCCTAATATTTAATAGAAGTGTCCTCTGACATAGCTTCATGCTTTTTCCTTGAGTCGTGTCACTGGTCACGACAGATAAGAGATCAGTGCCTGCCCCTCCTCTTCCCCTCATGAAGAAGTTGTAACTGCAATAAGGTCTCCCTTCAGCCTCCTCTTCTCCAGCCGAATAGACCAGGTGTCCTCAGCTGCTTTTTACATGGCTTTCCTTCAAGGCCCTTCAACGTTTTCATGGCCCTTCTATGGATAGTCCCTAATCTTATGCTGTGGTGCCCCACAGTTTTGCACTCACCTTTTGAGATGAGGCTGCACCATTACAGACCAGAGAGAGGGTTTTTTCATGCTGTGTGGTTTGGTTTGGTTTGGTTTATGGTGCTTTACACAGCCAATCAGCTAGGTGCTTGGGATGCTTAGGCATTCCAGAAGTGATGCTGACAACAGTAAAACCTTTAACTATGATGAATGACTGATGCTCTCCTAATGCTCAAAAGGCATTTTCCCATAATTCATAACAAAACGTAGATTTCACTATACCTGATGGACTTACTGAAAACTTTGAGATAATGGAAAAACAATTCTTACAATATATTCAGCTCCTTCTGTTATAATTTGGTGTGCTTTTTAAGGTAATTTATACACTAAAACCACTAATACTTCTTTGCCTGGCATACTCAATTCTTTAAAATCTCTTGACTGGAAAACAGGGAGGTGATAGAGTCACTGTTCCTGAAGGTATTTAAGAAGAAACTGGATGTGCCATGGTCTAGTAGACAAGGTGCTGTTAGGTCAAAGGTTGGGCTTGATGATCTCAGAGATCTTTTCCAACCTGGTTGATTCTGTGATAAATAAATGTCAATTTTCAGGCAAGTGTGACTTCATTTTTTATTCAAAGCAGCATTTTTGAACCACTCAACAAGTGCTGTGCCTTTATGTAGAAACTCACCCTAATTCCTAGCAAGGCATGCAACACCACCGAACTCTGTGAACTTAATCTGTAGGAAAGCTTAAGGAAAACATGGCTATCATGTCATAAAGCTTATTTGGAGAATGGGAGATGGTATGTTAATCCCAGCACTTGGAAGTGTTAATTCATGATCACTGTTCTGCTAAATTAAGAAACTATCATTCTTCTTTTATGTCCACTGCAAAGCTTATGTTCGCTTGGGTTTTTTTGCTTTGTAGTGTTTGAAACTTCTTCTACAGTTAATAATGAGTTTTGTGGCAAGAGTTGAAAGTTGTGGATTTGTCTCTGTACTTAATCTAGGGTAGACTGATGAATGAGATTGTTAGATTTCACTTGGATTTACTGTTATTGCTTGTTGTTAAGACTGTTGGTGATTGCCTGTGCCAACAAGTCTGTGACAAGTTCTGTCTTTCTGTCATGTATTTTCTTTTGTCCTTAAACCTTACCACTCTGACCAGTCAGTGCATACAAACCACCATATATCAATCAGCAAAAGGTATGGAAATAGTTCCCTTCCTTCATTGGATTTCAGTAACTTAAATTGATTTTGCTAGAAGAGGTCACAGAAGAATTCGGTGATGTGTACTTAACTTCTTACGGGAATGTAACTCTATAAATGCATTTGTTACTGCCGTAAGAATTATGTTTTTAAAAGCAGTAACAAGTTTTGTTCCTGGATAAATTGAGATGCAAAAAGGGTAACACTAGATGGCAACATAAACACCTTTTTGTCATAGTTTGATTTATATTTTTAAGAGAATTATTTGTATTTTAAAAGAAGACATTAATAGTTAACAATGACTGAGAGATAATTACTTGTAAGTACAGAGGTCCCTACATTTCAGGAAGAACAATTTTTAAAGATCTTCACAGAAAAATTGACTGTTTTCAAGTTTTGTGAGACTGTGTGTTTCTTCTTAGCTGAATATCTTTCTTCATTATGGAAGCAGTTAGAATTTCAGATTCAGAATGTTTTGAGGTTTGAATTAATTTCTCCTGGAGTGGCTATCTCGTACTGCTTTTGAGAAGATCAGTGATTAAGATATACTGCTTTAAAGAGCCTTAACTGGCATAATTTCTGGTTACATTGGAATGGCATTTTATTTTGGCTTTTGAAATACAATTTCATCGTACAAGTTATGTACACTTTTGTGTTATATCGGCAAATTTTACACATGAAGTCAATAGTTGTTATGATACCTTGTGTTATAAAGAGTATCACTGTATCAAAATGGTGCCTTTAAGTTGTTTTCTAATAGTAATAATTGTACAGAAACAACATAATCTTAATTTTGTACTTTGTTTGAATAACCAAATATATAGTTTCATGGTTGATATAGTTTTTAAAACTTAAAAACAACAGCTCTAACTTGCATGGCTTTAATTTTCAAGTGATTGTTATATACAGTAAATGTGACTAATTCAGTGATGTTTATAGCACTGTAAAGAGTAAAACACACTGTAGAGCAAGCACACAATGCAATACACTGCATAAATGTAAATTGTTTTTCTATGTTTTAAAACCCTTAGCTGTTCAAAAATGCTACCAATTTTATTTGGAGAGAATACAGGTAAAAACAGTAACAGATTAGAGCCACAGCAATGTAAAGCACGCCTCTTAGTGATACATATCTCTGTGTGTTTCTAGATATATACAAGAATAACCGATCTTTGGTTTTCAGATGTCAAATTTAAACTTCTGTCCCGTTCTACATGTGAATGGCACTATGATGCCTGTACAAGTCCTTGTTTCAAGACATGCAGAGACCCTTTTGGGAAAAGCTGCCAGACAGTACCAAAGTAAGTATCTGTGTGTTTATAGAAAAGTGTGTGTTTTGGGCAATATACTTAAGCAGGATAGTAGAAATATAAGGGACCAGATACAGGCTTAGTATATTGGGACTGTGTTCTTGTGTTATGTGAAAGAGAAAGGAAATGGAATAAAACCTGCTGTGTCAGCTACACAAAAGTGCATTGCAGTCATTAGTGCACTGTCAGATCCCAGAATGACTAGTGTATTTTTATATGTATACAATTTGAGGGGATATTACAGAGTACTAACAAAGAAAGTTGTTACAAGTTTGTTTCAAATAGCTGTGCCCCTACTTTTCCGTTATGTCATTGCAACAGCCATATCTGTCCTTGCTTTTTCCTCCCAGGTGGAATTTCTGCTAAGCCTGGTAAAACTGGCATTTGGAATTTCACGTATAAAATTGTTTGGTATTTCTTAAGAAATAGTACTTGCTATTGAACCCATGACTTTTCATTTCAAAGGCTGAGTATCACAGAGTTCATGCTTTAGCTTAGGTCTGAGTGAGAATGGAAGTCTTGGCTATGACATTTTGAAGGAGTACACTGAGATGACCAGACGTGCTTTATACATAAATTCTGTTTTCCTAAAATTAAATGCTTGATCTAGAAGATACTATTCAACTAGTTAATAATAATTGTTTTTCTTTTAGAGTGGAAGGATGTATCCCTGCCTGTCCTCTCAATATGTTGCTGGATGAAATCACTCAAAGATGCGTGTATTTTGAAGACTGTATGTCTGAAAAACTACGTATATTATGTATTATGCTTACCTTATTAATTTCTTAGTTCTTCAGTCATAATTTCAAATATCAGTGCCTACATTTGTGACTATGACCTTAGTTATATGCTTCTTAAGCCTACTAATAGTACACACTAGTGAAATAATTTCATTCCTCAAAACTATGAGACAAATTTTCAACTGAGATGTTCTTTCTTCATAAAACATTTCAGTAACGTTAGGTGTCAAGCAAATTATTTAATGAATTTATTTTTTAATTTGTCTATGTTTTAGAAGTTTAAAGGCAATTGAAAAGCTCAGTTATGAGTTAACCTATAATTGTGATAGCTTCATCACTATAATTATCCAAAAATTTCAGACTGTTTTCTTGTGTCTGGTTTCAGGCATTGAACCTGCAGATGACAGTCCACCTTTGCCTCCCAGCATTCAAACACCAGCAGTTCCATACATAACATCAAGTGCGAGTTTGCCCGTGATCAGTGAAGCAGAAACTTCATTTCAGGTACCTGAAGCAAAGGACATGGAAACAACACTTGCTACAAAACTGCAATTTGCTGCAACTACAGGAAAAACTGAATTTTCAGCTGTTACATCTAATACAACAATTCCGACCATAACTTTATCATCAACTATTTCTCCACAGTCAACAGAAATGACATCTGGGAGAAGCACTATAGCAATGACTGAGACAACAAAATCTAATGTAAGCTTGTCTGCTTCTGCTGACATTTCTCCTTTGTTTCCATCTACCGTCAGTTCAGAAGCTTCCACAAAGGCACAACTGATCAGTAGTGCTTCCACTAAACTATTGAGGGCCACAGAACCTCAAACACTAACTGCTACACAGGCAGTGACTACAAGCACAGAATCAGAAAGCAAACCAATTGCTACTTCTATTTTTACTGGGGCAGCACTCATACTCAGAACAACAGAAATGCCAGTCAAAACTAAAGTAATGGAAATGTCAGAAATAGCCACAGGAACACTTCCCACAAAAGAAGCAAGCATAAAACCAGAAGGAGTTACAAAGTTTACACCCAGTTCATTTGAATCAATAACAGGAAAAACTACTTCCTATCTGCCAAAGTTTTCCACGTCACCACCTCTGGATATGCCTCCATATACACCACTGGTAAACTTAACAGGAACTTCAGAAGGGACAAAAATAAGCACAGAACAGTCCTTTATGACAGTAGCTAATGTTACAGCAACATCATTTTCTCCTATACTCTCTACTTCATCTTTGTTAAAGTCAACATCTTCAGCAACAACAAAAGCAGCAGCTGTTGTAACCACACAAAGCATGAAGATGACATTTTCACCAACATCCACACCACCTGTTTCATCAGGAAAGGCAACCACAGAAGCTCCTTTTGTGATGGCTCAACACCTGACTGGTACTCCAGCGGTACCTACAACTTCAGGTCCGAAGACAACAGTTCTACAAACTCAAGAGAGATCATCAGAAACAACTTTGTCATCATTTACAACACATAAAAAGGAAATTCCCGTAACAACATCTCATGTGGAGCATATGCCAAGTTCTTATTTTCCTCCATATTCACTATACACTAGTTCTACAACTGAAAAATCCTTTACTTTTTCTACAAAAAGACCTTCATTGTCTGTTCCTACTCCTGCTTCTCCAGCTTCAGGTGAATATAAAAAAACATTTAAAACTGTTTCAACTACAGGATATCCCTCATACACAGTTCTAAACACAACAGAGTTCCTGACTACATTATTCACTAAATATCCTGTTGTGGCTGATACTATCAGAGTGACACCTTTGTCTGTTAAGGTAACATCTAAAATAACATCTCCTCTTGAATTACCAGCAAAGCCAACTTTGTTTTCTGGAAAAACACCTACTGAATACATGTCAGCTCTGATTTCAAGTACAGCGAAGACACGCACTTCAGCATACTCAGGTACTGTTGCCACTTCAGCAATGAAAACCAAAGAAACCACCACAGTTCCTTTTGTAGCTACAGAAAGAGAATTATCTCAAAGAACATCCAGCACTGGATCTCCACTTACTCTACTTAGTGGTACTGAAACTACATTGTTGACAACACAGCTTGATAAATCACAAGTAGAAAGCATCACTACCATCTTTACTGGAAAGCCGTCTACCTTGACTTTTTCACCATCAAGTTTTCCAACCTCTTTAAACATTTCTCTTCCCTCACTGCCCTCAGATGGAAAAGAAGCATTGCTGACAACTCTTAGTCCCATGCGTACATCCCATGAAACCATCTCTTTATATCCAAGAACAACTCCAGCTAAACCTGTGTTAACAACAGAAAAGACCTCTCCAGTCCCGACTTCCTCCATTTTATCCACTATAAGAGAACGATCAAGTCCAATAACAACAGTATCACATGAAAAGTCACCAGGCACAGCCATTTCGAATATCACTAATTCCACAATCTCCCCATCCTCTGAATTCAGCAGTCAGCTTGCAACAACGACAAAAATAATGAGAGGCAAAGAAAAATCCTCTGTGTCCCCTTCTGTTGTACTCCCAGTAACAGAGTCTTCTTACACTTTTGCTACCTCTCAATATCTAATAGAGAAATTACTTTCTTCACCTTCTTTGACACAACTAACAGCAAAACTATCAACACCTCCAAAATATTCAATGGAAACTAAAATTGTTTCTACAGCCTTGGAACCTACAGTCCAAAGTATAACAGATACAGTGAAACTTACAGCAGCTACAGCTCAGACGCCTCTGCCTCCATCTTCAGTAGGCTCCTTCTCTTTGCAGACATCTTCAGGAGATAAAGTTTCAGTACAGGCCACAAAGACCATGGTTATGCCGCATTTATCTACTCAGAAGGATACAGAACTTGGTCTTCAGACTTCTGAAACTTCATTGACAAGCCAAAGCATTACTCCAGTTTACCAGTATCCTGCAGAAACTCTAACAAAATCCACTGGTCAGCCACAAAGTGTCTTTAGCACAATGGAATCTACAGTAGAACTGACTTCCTTACACCCCTTAATGACCTCACTGCTCCCTGAAGTCACTCATTCAAGTACAGTGCCTACCTCAGTAGGTCCTACGAAAGTTATTTTACCCACTGGAAAATATTTGCATTTAACTGGTTCAGTCACACAACCACATGTATTAAGAACTTCTGTTTTGCAGTCTACAGTCCCAACTAGAACAACAGCTGACTTGATTTTTGGCACGAGAGTTTCCCCTTTCTCACCAGAAGTGCTTGCAGCTTCCTCCTCTTTAACAACAATTAAACGGGAGCAATTTCCTTCATTTTCCACACAAAAGGCAGCTACAGATCTAAAGCTTACACGCCAGGTCTCACTTACTGAATCGCTTTACTCGAGACAAACGCTTGGAACCATCTCACCTTCACCAGGTTCTAAGTCAACCTCTTCAATGGTTTTGTTACCAGAAACAACAGAAATTCCCATGGCAGTGGGGAGCGGGCCATCCGCATCAACAGGCAAAAGTGAAACAGAGAAAACTACAGTGTTGCCGAAGCAGGTCATGCCTTTAGCCACCACCTTCAGTTCCACATTTCTAGCCAGTACAGTGCTGTCAACTATGGCCCATTCATCAGCTGCAGCCTCTTCAATGATAAGCAGTGCTGGGCAAAACCTTAGTACTGTATCAGCAACTTCAGGCAAAGCAGAAACTGGCACAGAACCCATTATGACCTCTGTAAAGCCCACCTCTTTTTCTGTTACTTCAGAAGCTAAAGGAGCCATGCCTCTTGACACAGTAAAATCTAAAGAGCCACAATTACCAACACAAGTCAAACCTGTTTTTGATCAGGGTGTTACCATTGCTCCAGAAACACCTCAGACGTTTTACTCACCATATTTCACAAACAAAACTTCAGTTCTGTCCACTATACTTTCATCTTCTGAATCAAAACCATTTTTTTCCTTAGCTCCATCATCAGTCACTAATCAAACTTCGAAACTTGAAATATCATCTGAGATGGAAACACCTTCTCTGAGTTCACTGCTAATGACACCTGATCATCCAAATGACACAACGGCTCCATCGCTTTCTTCGTTTGCCTATTTATCTACCAAACCCCTTCATGGCTTGACAACAACATTTTCTGATGGACTGGTAACAGCTGAAGCCATGTCAGGAGTCACAGCATCATCTTTTATGGGGCCTCGAGAAACAGCAGCTCTTCAAACTTGTACAGTGAGTAGCTATAAATATTTACCTGTTTGATTTGGAATATGTCTTAATGAACTCTTTTAAAAATCTGAGCATACCTTGTTCTTTAGAATTTAAGATATGTATATCAAACAGCCCAGTTGTGTTATCAGTTATCTGAAACCTTGGATGATCTCATTGTGCATAATGTTTTTCCCTAAATATTATACTCAATTTTAGGCCTCAGTTTTTGAGGCGCGACCATTACAAGAATTCATTTTTTTGGCAAAATATGGTGCTTCACATTGTTCAGTTTATTTTTTTTGTCATGTTGCCCTCCTGAAAGTACATCTTTCCAGATATCCCTGTTGTTATTCCTGCTTCTGCCCTTCCATCAGTTTCCTTCTCAACTTTTTTCAAAGTGAAGTTAAAAAATCAGTGATGCTGTTCTCACCTTTACAGCAGGACAGCAGAGTTAATCTGTCCTGAGAACAGTCAGGTTTTCAACATGCTTTTCACTTGTAGCTTCCTTCAGTGTCATAAGTATTCTGTACCTGAATAACATTAATACCTTTTTCAAAAGAACTCTTTGCAATATTGTGATACTAGATTGATAAGAATGGTAACCTATGTCTTTTATTAAATATGCCTTAGCCAATCACAGAGAATGAGTGCATTAAACACATCTGCTTGGATGGACAACTGATTCAAGTTAATAAGTCACAGAACTGCCCATACAATGCAACTCAACCCAGCTGTGGAGTTTTAGGATTTGCTACTCAAACGAATGGTGACAAATGCTGCCCAAAGTGGGAATGTGCATGTAAGTTTTAATTATGCAGTTTGAATTTAAAATCAAATGCACGTGTAAGAAGGATAAGAACTGACACTTCCATAGCATAGAAATAGAAGATCTACAATATACAGGTTACTCGCTGTCTAATGAAATTTATCATTCTAGTCGTATATCCAGGGAAATGAAATCAAAATGCTCCTTTACTGTAGGATATTCCTCTTACTCGGCTTTAGGTATCAGCAGTGGATGTCCAGGTCTGACTTAGACCCATCTTGCCAGTGGTCTAATTAGGGCACACTTAATCAGTAAAGTCAGTGGATTCTTTAGTTCATTTTACATCTACTTCAAGGTGAGAAGGTTCCTTCTCTGTTAACAGTCTGGGGATTCGGTACTGTAGTCATTCCCATTAGTTACCTAGAATTGGGCAGAAAGAATCAGTATCTTAAAAAATTCAATTTAATTCAGTTTAATTTTTCAAATTAAATTAAATTTAGTCTATAATAAAAAAGAAAGTATGTAAAGATAAGCAGCTGGAATTTCTGCTTACACTCTAGAGTTTGAAACAACTCAGAGTATATGTCTAAGCCCTTTGAAACACAAAAGCTTCAACAACGAAACTGGAAAATAGAAACTTTCTGCCTTAGGAACAAGAGTAGAAGGGAACTAAGGATCTGGTGCGATCTACTGTCATTCATGACTTTTTCCTACTTTGAGGTTTCTAAAAATTGCAAACTCTTGCTGGCAAGCCCTGTAAGGAAATAGCTGATTGCAGTGGTCAGCAGGTCGTACGTATATCCTGTATATATGAAAATCTAGTAAGCTAGTTCATCTTCTAAAATTTATTGGTTTATCTTCATATTTTGTAATATGTATTTCTAATTCTGAAATAAGTTAGAAGAACTCTTTTTTTCCCCCTTAGGTCGTTGCACCATTTTCTCTGATCTGAGCATTATAACCTATGATGGAAATCATTTGGCTTTATTCAAAGAAGCATCCTACACTGTTAGTCAAACTCAAGATGAAACTATAACCATCCATGTCCTTGACTGTAGAATGGTAACTAACATTTATCAGCTAACAGAGGGTGTTTAGTACTGCTAATAAGCTGTATCTTAAAAGCAAGAGCATAGTAATAATACATAGTTGTGGTTATTCACTTCTGTGCAATATCTATGAATTGTACTTGCATTTTACAACACCAATTATTTGTATAACGCTTTATCACGTGACTTTATATGCCTAGCTCCTTCTGAGACAGCTGGAAGAGGAGAGGTAGGTCCATGTTACCTTACTGTATGTGTAATATAGACAAGGTAGTGAGAAAGAAATGCATATACACTTCTGAGAGTGCTGTCATACAGTAAGTACCACCACAGTTGTACCAGTATACCACCAGTGTATTTCAATGCATGATTTCTATCTATATTCATATGGAGAAATCTGCACTGGAAACACCAATCTTCAGAGCCATAAAAGACTGTAGGAATGCCACATGGAATGGACCACCCTGTACATTGCAAGTCTCTGATATGAAAGGAAGAGAACCTGATGGGCATCCTGTCTAATGTGTAGTATGGACTAGCTTTTGTCATAAAAAGTGGATTTTTTTATGAGCCTTTACAAAACTCCTTAAATTACAGTCTATTCTATGAAGTCTGGTTAATTTTGGTGTCCATATAAATGTCCATTACAAGGTTTGGTCCAAAGTTGTACATTATGGAAGTTAGTTTTAGAAACTCCATATGATTTATATGAAATATATATATATTTTATATATATATATATATAATATATGTGTTTATGACTTTCAGATTTGTTTTGTTGTTATAATCAGTATTTTCTGTTTTGTTCAATCCCATCTAGCTCAGGAAGCACACATGTATTTTTGATATACTGCTTTTGTACTGTACATACCATGTACATCCACCATTCCCAGTCTTGTTCTTGCTCACCTTTAGATATATAGTTCATAGTTTTTCGTGGCCAGACAGCTAGTCCACCATATTTTTTTCCCTGAAAACCTGTTTCTCTACAGTTACTGTAAACAATGAGGTCACAGTGTTTTGATTATTTTGCAAGAATGCTATCCAGACAAACTTTGTAGCTGTGACTTAAAACTGTAATTAGCGATGGTTTTCCTCTCTTCACAAGAAGCCCTCCCAAAATCCTTAATATCTCAGTACCTAAAAGCTGCAAGCAGATAATGTAAATAGACTTTGCACATCATGACTATGGTTTTTGCTTTCTCCACAGAGTAATTCAAATTCAACTTCTTTGTGCCTGGCAATGCTGAATCTAACCTATCTATCAAACCAAATTACTATCAATCGTTTGAGTAGAAAAGTAAGTATTATGAACCTTTTTCTTTTCTGTAGCTTCTTACTTCTGTAATTAACTGCCTCTTCACATGGACACTGAGGATTAGAGTAAAACAAAACCCGTCATATAATTCATTGATCCAAATTTTGTTACTTAATAAACTCCAAAAACTCCTAGCAAATTCAGACAGCCAAACTGTGTTACAAGGACAGTTAGTGAGGTAAGTCATATAAACTGTTGTTCCCTTTGGTACCTACATTGTCTTTGGGAAGGGGAGCCTGACAGTTTTTGGAATTAGTTATGATTTAGATTCCCAAGATTTTGAGAATCTGGCATTCATTCTTTTGCCTGACAATTAACCTCTTTTCTTTGTGTGTTTTAGATAACAGTAAATTCAAGATCTGCTTGGCCTACTGTTAGAAAATATGGATACAAAGTGGAAGATACAGGCTTCAAGTATGCAGTTGAGACCCCAACAAAAATCAGAATTCAGTGGTTTCACAACACAGGTGTGATGATTATTGAGTTTAATAGTAGCAGAGAACAAAGCGCTTTGGGACTATGTGGTGAGTACAGAGTAGTGCCAGAAGTAAAAGCATTCAGATGCTTTACTAGGTAGACACATTTTCCTAACTATGGAAAATATTTATTGCAGGATCTGTTCTAAAGCAGTTACTGCAGGTCATTTTAAAGTTTGAGATACTATTGAAATTAATCTCTTATTAATTTTGTTAGTTGTTCAAATTGTTTGATATCTATCCCTGTAATCGCCGTAATTGCCCATAGTCTGGCTTCTGTCTGTAACCTGTTTGAATCACAGGCATGGTTGCTCTAACCAAACTCAAATAAACAAGACAGGTATAAGTCCATAATGTCAAATCATGTCATTTACAGATTTAATGTTTCATATCCATCTGATAGGAAGTGCTATTTTCAGTTTCTGAAGGTTTTTATTCCATGGAAATGTTAACTTGAGAGAACAAATCTCAGTTTATCTGTTGGATGAAATAGTTCAGAGGGAATTTCTTAATAGTAATGGGTTAAATAAACGTCGTGTTGCACTCTGTTAGGTCAGTTCAACAGTTTCACCTACTTTCTCTCTAAAAAGTGTTATAGATTTTGCAAGCATATATTTGTTGATGTAAATCCCTTCTGCGATAGCTGAATCTGTAAATTTATCTGCTGTAAATTGGAGCTGGAAACCAGGATTAAAGAGATCATATAATTACAGTGGATATCTTTCCAGTTTCAGAAAGGGCAAATGCCTGTAGCTCAGTATCAAATACCAGTGATAGCTTAGTATAGTTTCAAGTCCTGAAGACAGTAATGTGCTTCTCAGAGAAAGTTTGAACTCATGCCATTTTGAACTTGGACTATTATCTGAAATTTGCCCTAACTTTTGTTTTCAGAATTATTCCTGCTCTCCTTGGTTAATTTTGGTTGTAATTAGATCACACAGAAACAAGAAAGTAGACTGTGCTTCTTTAGTAAGCCTGGCTCAAATTATCCTGAAAATCTCTTTTGCCTTCTATCTGCTTGATTACTGTGATAGGCAGCATTGAGAACATTACATTCCTAGTCTACAAGGAATTTTGACTAGATGACAACACATTTCTCTGGGTGATGCTGCAAGTACAACTTCTTCAGAGAATGTTCTGTGTATTTCTGGTATTCCTCCCTGACTGGGATTCTTTGCACAGGTCTACCTGCACAGTGCTGTCTGGTGCAATTTACATAGCCTGCTTTAAGTGAGTTTCTTCTACCACACCTTTTCAGGCTAAATTATCCTGTCCTTATCTTCTGTGTTTTCTGGGTAATTCTGCTTCTTGTATTTGACCTTTCTCAGATGTCTTTTAGCCTGTAGTATTGGTAGATCCTGATTTTTCAGCTTCTTGATAATGCCAAAACCCAAGACACCACTGCGGTTTTGTGGCACACTCATCCCTTGGGAGGATTTGTGTCAGAGACAACAGTGTCTTTTACACCAGTGGCAGCTGGTGAAGAGTTGGTGTGGGAGAGGAGAGAAGTGGGAAGGGAGCATGGACATCTTTACAGGAAAACTGGTGAAAGAGGGAGCACGAATGTCAGTTTTAGCTGCAATCAGAGCCTGTCAAGACAAATGTGAAGCCTTAGTTTTGTTGTGTTAAATCTTCTTGTCAATGTGTAAGAGGAGAAGTGAAAAAAGATACCCCTGACATGTCAGCAATCCCTTGAAGTCTTCCAGAAGCATCAAGTACTTCCTATCTGTGTTGGATATACTCACATCCTCAAAAGGTTCAACCAGAAACATGTTTTATCAAATAGTGGTTGTAGTTTCAAAAGCTATTTTACTCTCTGAATGCCTGTTGCTGTATCACTAATTTTCAGTTACTTGGTCTTGTCAGAAAGGATTGTGAAAGATGATAAAACAGACCTGCTCTTTAGGAAAGAGAAATCCGAAGTTTTTGAACAGATAAAGATATTTTGGATTGTGCTTGTGGAGATGTCAGAAGAAAACATTGCAGAAGCCTGATACAAAAGTCTCAGAAACTGATAAGGAAGAAGGACCTGGAGACTGATCCGTCATTCTGCTTTTTATTTTTAATATCTGCTAGCTTTTACAGGACATTCTGAGAAGGCTGCTGTAATACTTGGATGTTCTGTGTTGACCAAACTCCCTTTCCAAAGTTACATCGCTTCTTTTGCTGCAAAGTATCTCAAAATTACCAACTATCTTGGTTAAAACAGGAAAAAAAAGTGATGCTTCCTTCTGAAAAGTGAATATAGGAAAGTTTGATATTTCTTTTTTTTTTTTTTTTTTTTTTCCCCCCCTGCTGAGTGGTAATATAGGTATACCTGGAAGTGCCAAAAGCTGCACTTTTATGGCAGCTCTTCAGCCACAGATGGGCAAGATTGTTCCAAAGTATTCCACAGTATTTCTGGAGCATCAGATAAGCGTCTTGGCATTTTATGGAAGTCCTCTTTTCTGATAACATTTACAGTTTTAATTTGTTGTTATACATGGATGTGCTTTGTAACCTTTTTTAAAATACATTTTTGTTTAGTGCTTGTGCAACTGAAGGGTGAAGTTTTGTACTGAGAGCCGGGCTCTCTCTGAACAGCTCTTTGATATGCAATAGATTTCCACTCATAAATGCATCTTTACTTTTGCTTTCCTTATTTTTCTGAATCTTGTGTATTTTGATCCTACAGAAGGCTTTCTACATCTGCTGTATGTTGTGACGCTGTCATGTTGTAGAATACTTTGAAAAGCTATTTACTTATTTAAATATTCCACTTCAAACATACTTCTGAATGAACCACGTGCTGTTAACCTGATATTTTTTATTTCTGGTGGTTCACAGGATTTTGTGATGGAAGTTTGGAAAATGACTTGATGCTACCCAATAGGACAGTTTTAAGCAAAAGCAGTTCACCATCGACTTTTATAGACAGCTGGCAAGTGCCAGACACGTTAAAGTATGTCGGAGAAGACAGGCATCAGGAAACGAATTGCTCACTCACAGACTGCTCAGAGTGCTTAAGAATGGTGTTGAACCAGACCTTCAGCAGCTGTCATCCTTACGTATGTTAACTATTTGGAAGCTTACATTTTGAGAGAGCTGTAGTTCAGATATAATTTTGCATACTTGATCGTTTCATTAATGTGAAACTACATGTAAACACATCTATTGAATGAGACATGTACTTTCTTGCATCTACAGTCACGAGGTAAAAGTAATTGAAGAGTGTGGAAGCTTGATAAGAGAGTTGCAATAAGCAACTAATGCTTTCAGAATTTCATCTCTGTTAGCTTTGAAATAACACCTAATTCATAAACCAGTCTCAGCTAATTCAACTCTATCTATAAGATGTAGAGAAAAGTAAAATAGTTTTAAGGATTAATTAAATCCTAAGACTTCAGCAATTTAACAGGTCGCACATTACAATAGGTAATCTGAGAACCTGCATTCTCAAAGGCTCTGGAGACAGAGTTCCATCTCAGAGATGTGAAAGGGTAGAAGAGACCCTATAAAGCAAGCCTAAGGCAAGTAACAAACTCACAGTGTGCAAATAAATTATTTATGGTCATATAAGTGCATTTATCATTTGACCTTTTGTTTATTTTTGAGTTTGATGAAGAGGAGGCCAAGAATAGATAAAATTACAGAGGTGAGGAAGAACAAGGAACAAGTAATTATGCCTTCTATTGGAAAAACTATATTGCCTCTTACCTTGTCCCTTTTTAAGAGACGAAACTGAGGAATCTAAGGATGGCAAGATTCAGGAAGTCTTGCTTTTAAATACTAGTAGAACTTCTGGCTTCAGTTTTTGTAGCTGATATTTTAAAAGTCAGTCTTTTTCCTACCTAGCATAGTCTCTGTGAAGGAGCCATATCTTATTTTTTTCCTTTGTTAGGTTCCACCTGAGCTGTTCTGTGATATATGGGTTCAAGATACTGAGTACATTCAGAATCCATGCATTTCACTAGCTGCCTATGTGGCAATGTGCAACAAATTTAATATTTGTATAGAATGGAGGAGCTCTGATTACTGCCGTAAGTATTCTGCATGTATGTGGGCTTCTAGTGTTCAGAGGTAAAATAATTTGCCTCTAATGTAAGAGTTACTGTAAATTGAAAGTACCAATGCTGCTTTAGTCTTCATGTACTTTGGAAGTCATAATTGACATAATAAATCCAGAATATTTTATTATGCCATTCAAAGTGGTGCTCAAAAGGAGTCAAGATCACTATAGCCATTTCAAAGACAGAAGAGGTAAGCTGAAAAACTTTGCTCGCGAGTCCACCTCAGGTTTATTATGCACTTCAATGCAGAAGTCAAATCTTCTGGCTTGTGTGTTCATTTCTCTTAGCCACTTTCCAGTGACAAAACCAAAATACAACAAAATTGGTTGTGGAAAGGAGAAAGCCACAAAAAAATAGGTTGTGTGATACTTTGAATTACTGGTATCTACTTAATGCTGCTGCAGAAAGCTGTCTTTGGAGAAAAGATTAGAAAAGTAAAACATCTTTGAGATGAGATGGAGAGTAAGGAGTAAACCTGAGAGCTACTGTATCTTCACAGAAGAATTCTCTCATAGCAACATACTAAAATGTAAGGCCAAATGGGATGTGAAGCTTCAACATCTCCTTATAAGGTCCGTGGTTACCTAGGAAAAGCCCCATGCAGTGATAACATAGAAAGCTGAGTGGTTTTAGTGGATGCAAATGGAAGGACTTACTGATGAAGCATGTTCCCTCTCAAAATAAGAGAACTGAACACAGGAATCACAAGTCGTTTCTTTTGTAAAGTGATTTAAGATGTGTAGATGTGTACGGGCTTCATGCATGTGTTGTATTGCCTTGTAAGGAGTCGCCATGTAGTCAAACTCTTTTAAAAACAGTAATTTTTTTAATTATTCAGTTTATATGGATTTTACTAGTACGTAACTGCCTAAAAGGAGGTCTTAACAAAATACAGCTGTAAATATGTATTCCATCTATCATGAAGGGACACATCACACGCTTTTATACCACAGTGAGATCTGATGGTGCCTGCCCAGCTGGAAGAACAATGAGGTCACAGCTGGATTTCATGGCCACCTAATATTGATATGCTGTAGACTGACTTTCAAGAACCCAAGTTCCTCTATTTACAAGACTTATTTTCCGGTGGGACATGATGGCTGTTTTTGGTAGTGAGGACCTGAACAAAATCAAACTCCTCTCCCAGACTTTAAGTCTCAACTGGAACCTCCTTCACTTTTGAGCAGAAAGACCCTTTGTGATGTGGACTTCGTCTCATTACTATGATTCCAGATGGTGTTGCTGTATTATTTGGTTATTGTTAAACAACGAGGGTCATATATTTTACTAGTTCACATAACCACACGGTTGACATTTGTAGTCACTCTCTATTTGTCCTGTTTATTCAGCTTTAGTCACTTTTTTGAACCAATTAAAGACTGTGTTAAGTTTTCAACAGCTAAAGTTAAATTCAAAGAAGATGGTTTTTTTGGTCTATTCCTGTATGCTCCCATAACATGCCAATGAATTTACATTGGTTGTACAAAGAATGTTGAATTTAACTGTAAGATTTGACTTAAAGATAATACAAATATACATAAGTAATTAATGTGGATATCTATGAAATACAGTAATGAATTAATCCCAATATTATTCCAAGTATAACATCGCTAAATTTGCTTTTACACATATTTTTATAATTGACAATACTTTGCCCTTTAGTAATCATTGAATTTTCTTTAGCCTCTGCAAAATGATGGTTCAGAACACTATTATTCTTGTGCAGTATTTGCAAATGTTTTTGAAGTTTAAATTATTTTGTGTCAACACCATTGACACGGTTTGATACCTCTACTGCCAAAATGCAAAATGAAGCCTGATGAAAATGTTGTACAAGAAGAGAAGTAAAAGTGCTTCCAAAGTCCTTTTTGATCGAATTTATCATGTAGAAGGTAACTGGTCTGTATTGGTGTTTCAGGTCGGTAGATCTGACTAAATTGGCAAGCACAGGAAGTTGACAAGAAGACAAAAATTTCTTATCTCACATATTGCCTCACTTGATTGCAACTTCAGAATGTGTGATTTGTTAATTTCTTTTCTAGCCTTCTCCTGCTCTGAAGGCTTCTCCTATCAGCCTTGTATAGCTGCCTGTGGGGTTCCAGATAGCTGTCAGAATAATGAGGTTGCTTCTCTGGATTCAGAGTCTTGCTCAGTGTTGACAGAAGGCTGTGTCTGTGCTGGAGGGACCATCCTTCACCGAACTCATACTGCTGTCTGTATTCCTGAAGAAAAATGTGGTATATTTGGATGTGATTTTCTTCTTTATTATCTGCAAGTTGGTGGTCAGATTCTTCTTTATTAATAAGTTGAGTTCTGGTTTGGTGATGTGTGGGTTCTGCATATGTCATTCAATTGAGGATTCTAGATATTCAGCAAGCATTAATTGTACAGCTGAACAAGAAGGGAATATCCCTGTGACATGAAATTTTTCTGACCTCCTCTCAGCTGGAGGGTGTTTTTCAAAATGGAAATCTTTGCTTTTGCATATGCATTCTAGTAGTCCAAGTGTAGCTTCCTTTTCACCTAAGCCCTTTGCCAAGGCTCCAGCCTTTCAATGCTGAATGGCATTCAAAAGATACGCAGCAACAGTTACACATTTTGCATAATACATGTGTGTCCTATATTCTTCCTGCTGGCACTCCTGTTCATTTTCATTACAATTCTGCCTCAGTGCACCAAACAGTGGACCAATCCCTAACAATTCAAACCATAAAGATGCAGTTTATGATAAATCAGACTACAAAAAGCACTTTAAATTAATAATAGTTTTGATATGTTTGAAATACAAAAGTAACTTGTTTTCAGGTAATAGCTTGAAAAACAAAGGATTGGATTGGGATTGTAAGTGACTGGCCTTGCAGTGGAGACACAAAACAAAGTGGAGGCCTTGATCTTCTGAAGGGTGTTGTGTCTTGCTTTCCCATACAAACTCGGTCTCAGACTGTCTCCTCTTTCACTTTTTTGTGGGGTGATGGAGATAGTTGAAGTCTTTAAAATTCTGGGATTTTTATGCTTCATAGATCCACACCTGTTTTGAAAAAAATGTGGGTAAAAATTTGAAGTAAAAAGGAATTACTTATGTTTTCTGTTGTCCTGATCTAGCTTGTACAGACAGCTCAGGAACACCTCATGCAGTGGGTGAAATCTGGAAAACTTCTTTGAGCGGATGCTGTTTGCAAAAATGCGTCGACAGTGAGACCATAATTCCAGTGGAGTACGACTGTTCAGATACCCACAATTTAGGCTGTCAGCGGTTTGGAGAAGTGGCTTTGCATGTTCCTGATGATCAAACATGTTGTCCTCAGATGATCTGTAGTAAGTATTCCTTAATGATTATGAATCCAGCACCCTGGAATATGCAGACACCTTTTATCTGTGGTTGGTTTTCCTGTTACACATTCTACTTTTGAAGGAAGTGGAAATTGCTTTGGTTTGAATCATCAGATTATGTGAAAAATGGTAGAAACTTGATGATGATTGGCTCAGTATCCAGTAGGTTTTGATGTAGAGGTATGGGATAAAGGTTAAAAGGACAGAAATAGCGCTGTGTTTATTTGGGTATGAATTGTGTTTCAGCTGTAAAGGTTACAGTTTTATTTTTAACATCCAAATACAAGCAAAAGATATAAATAATTCTGAGAAAAAAATAATCTGATGATTGCTGTAAAAAATTATAGAAAACCTTTTTTTCTTTTAAGCCTTACTTAGTTATAAAGCCCACCTGCTATGATGTTGCAGTGAATTTTCCACAGGACTTTTTTAAAAATTCTCATCTTTAGTTTAACATTGCCTCCCTGGAGAGTGTTGCAAATGATGCTCACTTTTGAATATTGCCTCAATTTTTTTTTCTATTTCATTGTGGTTTCACGTGCATGTTATTACTTGGAGATTTGGAGTATCTAATTGCAAATGCTGCTTGCCACTGTTTACTAGACTTAAAAAGCATAGTTTAGAAGGTGTTTGTTTTTGTTCTTCCCTTTATGAAACAGTCTGTAATCAGAGTCTCTGTGAACACCTAATCCCCGAGTGTAATGGCTTGGAAAAGTTGGTCACTTACTACAGTGAAGAATCCTGTTGTCCCAGCTACGTTTGTGGTAGGTTTCTTTTGAAAAGGTAAAAAAAAGTTGACTCTGAAACTTCAGTAAACTAAGTAGATCAACTAATATGCACAAAGGTAGTTAGTGAAGATGCTATTGTTAATACAGCCATTTACAAAATTTGCACTAATCTAAAAACTCAAGGTTGGTCTGTACATCAATTTGAGCAGATATGATGGAGTCTTGTGTTTAAGAATCAGGAAAAAAAGTTTTTGCTCTCTTGTGATACAAGGTAAAAGTTTTCTCTAAAGCAGCTTATAGTAGTCCTCTGCTCTGCACTGCCTTTCTTAGGACTATAGCATAAGAAAGGAAAAATGCTGAACTTCCTATAAAGAAATATATGTCTTGTACTTTTTTCAGAATGTGACCCAGAAAAATGTGAACCAATGGAGCAGATGCCAAGTTGTCAAGATGATCAAACACTAATTGCTGCCCGTGTGGAGAATACCTGCTGCATTTCCTATATATGTGGTACAGTTGCCTGGCTGGTCGAGACTATAAATTTGTTTTTGCATATGCAATGATATCTATTATTATCTTGCAAGTTAGGGCTCCTCGTACTTCCTTTAGCTCTCCCGACATAGTAAGGCTTGAAAGTGGTTAAAACAATGGGCATTACTTTTACAAACCATAAGAAACAGCAACAACCATCAAGAATTAAAGAACAGCTTTGTGGAACTGAGAGTATTCCTGGGTCATGTAGAGGAGTGGTGGTGGAGTCCACGGATGAGGAAATTCAGGGCTTTTCAGAGACTGTCCACATACATTGTGTGAATTAGCTGCATGAATATTTTACCTAGAAGACTGAAATATATGTGTTTTTACTCCCTATATCCTGCTTTATCAGCGATGGCCCACCTGAATCGACAACAAATATCCCATTTGAGAGTACTATGCAAATTTTTTCAGTTCTTTTGGGATTTGCTCTCTAATGACTTAATAACAAAATTGCACTTTTGGCATTATTATGGGAGCCTCAATCTTACCATACATTTGTCTTCTGTATAATAATGTGATAATCAGGTCCTATTGAGTTTATTTTTGTACAGATATCTGATTCAAAGGCCCAGTTGCCTTAATTAGCACTTCCGTGTACAAAAATTTGAGTGTTAATAGAAAATGTGAGTTACACTTCTGTTATTTACAGTATCAGGGGTTTGCTTTGATCATGTGATAGCAATGTGCTCTGTTTGGCTCTTCTTGCTTTTGGTAGAGCACCCTTCTGACTCTTATTTTGATACTATGAGTCCTTGCATTGTACATATTGAAAAGTACCTGTTGTGATTTTCATATGTGTTCAAGTGGGAGGCTAACACTGGGATGACAGGAGATGCCCTTTACTGGGGAACAAAGATTTCTGAAAACAACAGTGTGACTTCACAGGAGAGAAAACCTAACAAAATTTTAAGTAACAGAAAAGGGAGGTAAAATCATATTTGCTCACAAAGAATGCACCCATTCTTTATAGTAGGGGAAAAAGGAAAAGGCAAGCTGCACTGAAAGTTAACCTCTTGTATAAGGACTATAAGCAATGAATTCAGAGCACTTCAGTTGTTCATATACATCTGTGATAAACTTATGGGAAAATTTTCTAGCAGTAGTAAAATTTCTTCCTGTGTTTTCTCCAGCATGCGGGGCTTGCTCTGATCAAATACCCAAATGTCAGGAAGGAGAAGTTCTTATTGTGGATGGCAACACTACTGACAGGTGTTGCCCTACGTACCAGTGTAGTAAGTTTGATTTGATTTTTACACCTTAAATAATAGAGAACATGTCAAGTGTTGAGGTTCAGTACTAACAATGATGGATTAGAGATACGGCTCCATTTGTGCATGTAAGCAAGCTATCATCTGTATTCCTGAACAAACAATCTTTACTTTTCAAACTTCATGTGTGTAAAGCATTATCTGAATATCTCTATCCTGGAGACAAAGGAGTAATTTCAGGCTCCAGATTCTGGATATATAAAGACTATTTAAATATTTGCTTAGAGTATATGTACTCCATTCTACCATCACCTGATATCTAACAATTAAATTTATATGGTGAGTCTTTTCAAATAAGATATTTTCTAGAGGTATTTATTATAATTAATTTACTATATCTTGATTCATATTTCCATACATCAAAACATGATAACCTTGCATTTATTGAACCTTCTTTTCTTTAATTTTAGTTTGTGAAATACATCGCTGTCCTGAGTTCAAATGTGTGCTAGGCATGTCTTTGGTGGAGGTGTGGAGCCCAGAGAAGTGCTGCCCCTTTCGGACGTGTGGTAAAGACACTGATTTTCATTATAGTTACCTTAGACAATAAGATGCTGACAAGAGCTGTGCCCTCTTGATTTTGAGTCTGATTTCAGCCAGCTATACCACTGTGATCTGCTCATGAACAAAGGATATAGACAAGTCATTTCATGGTACTGAACTTCGTAGTCTGCCTGTTTTGCTTTTCTTGCTCCTCAAGGGTGAATAGCATCCTGTAGAATTTGCCTGTCCAAACTGGGTAATTTATCATCTTTAAAATTTTATAAGAGTTTATACTGAGTTTGCATGGTAAGGTTTTGGTGAGCGTGGGGGCTACAGGGTGACTTCTGTGAGACGATGCCAGAAGCTTCCCCATGTGCAATAGAGCCACTGCCACTGCTGGCCAATGCTGAGCCTAACAGCTGTGGTGGTAGCACCTCTGGGATAACATATTTAAGGAGGGGAAAAGTTGCTGCACAACATCAACTGTAGCTGAGGAGAGAAGTGTGAATATGTGAGAGAACAGCCTTGCAGGTAGCAAGGTCAGTGCAGAAGGAAGGGGAGGAGGTGCTCCAGGTGCAGGAGCTGAGATTCTCGTGCAGCCTGTGGTGAAAATCATGGAGGGTTCAGCTGCTCCTGCCACCCCTGGAGGTCTGGCAGGGAGCAGAGATCCACCTGCAGCCTATGGAGGACCCTCCCAAAGGAGGCTGTGACTCCATGGGAAGCCCATGCTGGAGCAGGCTGCTGGCAGGATCTGTGGAGAGAAGGGGCTCATGCTGGAGCAGGTTTGCTGGACCCACACTGGAGCAGTTTGTTCCTGAAGGATTGCATAAAGGAGCAGGCTGTGAAGAACTGCAGCCTGTGGGAAGGACTCATGTTGAAGTTGTTCATGGAGAACTGTCTCCATTGGGAGGGAGCAGTGGAAGTGTGTGAGTAGTCCTCGCCCTAAGGACAAAGTAATAGCATAGACAGTGTGTAATGAACTGATGACAACCCCCATTTGCTGCCTCCTTGCCCTGCAGGCAGGAAGGAGGTAGAGAAAATCAGGAGTAAAGGTAAGCACAGGAAGAAGGTAAGGATGATGGGAAGATGGTTTTAAAATCGGTGTATTTCTCATTGCCTCATTCAGATTCAGGTGATAAAAAATCCAGTTCATTTCCCAAAGTCAAATCTCTTTTGCCTGTGATGGTAATTGGTGAGTGATCTCTCCCTGCCTTTATCTCGATCCACAAGCCTTTTGATGTATTTTCTCTTCCCTGTCCATTTGAGGAGGGAAATGAGAACAGCTTTCATGGGGACCTCTCATCCAGCCAGGGTCAACCCACCACGGTAGATTATTTTTGGCTACTGGAAAAGGAAGTTGGGTTCACAGGTCAAGAATTTTCCAGTTTACAAAGACTGTAGCATATGTATCCAACATCTCCATGATGCCTCAAGCATAATTCTCCATCGCTTTGTATTGATTACAATGATTGTCACCACTAGAACAACCATAATTGTTATTATGTGTTCAGGTGAACCGCAGTGATACTCTGCTGTGAATTGTTGTAATATGTAAAGGTGATCAGAGAAGCTGGTATTAGTTTTCAGAATGGAATAGAAATCAAACATGGTTCTGAATGCCCCACATGGGCATATTTCAAGAACTTCTTCAGTGATGACTTTTAAATCTGAAAATTTCTATTCTTTCTGATGCTCTGTTGTAAGTAAATGGCATATAATTTACTAAACTACTGTTTCTGTTATTGTGTTTTGTTTTAGAATGTGCATGTGAAACAGTCCCCAAACCTCAGTGCAAATTGGTATGAAATTTATCTTCCTTGACAGCATTCTTTATTAATTTATTAATACATCTATTTATCGGTGTCTGACAGTTTTATCAGTGAAATATGAAATGCCACATTCTCTGTTTTTTATTTTTAAATTACTATATGTCCATTTTTAAGGAACAAAGTAAGTCTACATACTTGCTTGTCACTATTTTATCCAGAAAAATAATACTTCTATGGGAATAACTTACAAAAATTATAATTTGGAGTCCTGGGAAGGCATGAAAAAAGAGTATTCATTTTTTATGGAGACAATTCAAAATGCCTTGTGAGGCTGTTGTTAGTGCTTCCACTTCATAGATGAAGAAACTTGGGCAAAAGGAGTCAAGACTTGCATAAACATAGCAGAAAAATCTTACTATGCCTATATATAAACAATAAAAGACAAAATTAAAATGTGCAGTTCTGCTATTGTGATACTATATATATTAATTAAGTTATTCTGTGAAAGAATAGACTCCACTCTGTGAGGAGATTTTTGTTCAAAGCCAGGTCATTACATTTCATTGTTGGCCTTAGTCTTTTTTGTCCTAAATGTCTACTGTGTTGAGTGTAAAAAAGTATTTCTACATTTTTACTAAATTTAGGTTATTATTTCTAAAGTAAATGTCCTTATGGGTGATAAAAGTGGATCCAAAATAGCTTTCTAGAGGAACAAAGTACTGCTACCCAAGTTCTGAAGGAAAGTTTTTTAAAAGAAGGTAATTTATTTCATTCTTTTTTTTCTGCTTTTGTACTCTTAGGGGCAGAAACTTCAGATAGATGAACACTTTCAGAACAGTACAGAAAATATCTGTAACTGTGTGAAGTACAAATGTGGTAAGTCAGGAAATAATTCAAAGAAATACCCTTTCAAGTGCTAAGGTAAATTAGGAATTAAAAATCAGATGCTCACTTTGAACATGGCATCAAGGAGAAAAGAATTAATGAACAGAATTCAGAAATAGTGTAATAAAGGGAAAGAAAATAGGACCTCTTACTTAATACTTGGTTGTTTATGGCCTGTCCTTATATTCTCTTACCTCCTGCAGCAGGAGGTTCATGTGAGGTAATAGCAGACAGAACTTTGGATGGTATTAAGTGAACAGCCTGCATTTTCCTTAGCTGGAGCAAGGACTCCAGCAAGAAACACATGCTCAATGTCCACATAGAGAAAAATCCCACTAACCTTTATGGGACTATTCAGGAGTTGGTAGACATTCTTACATGCTTTATAAGATCAGGGACAGCATTCAGCACCATGTGAATTTAACTTAAAGCATGCCAAATAGCATCTGGGAAAAGTCAGAGAAAAAAATACTTCCTGTGGAGCAGTTGGTTGGCCAACAGAGTTCAAATTGTCCTTGCCTAGATACAATTCTGAGCTAATTATACTTTGTGCCCTCAGTAATCAGTGGGGAGGAATAGACATTTCTCAGGTACATTTCTTATCCTGAGAAGTATCACAAAACAAAGATGTTGAAGAAGCCTGTGCTGTCATTGGAGTGGTACAGCTAGTAGAATATTATATACTTAATTAAATCTCATGCATTGTTATATTTGAAATAATTTGACAATTGTGGTGAAGTATTATACTACTATTAATAGTTTATATTTGAAAATTTGACCCAGAATTCCTAAAGAGGTAGAGTAGCTCCTTCCATTCCAGTTTTACTGTTTGAAATATTTTGAGTTTTGATACCGAGCTGATTGTCCTGACCATGCTGTTTGTGCTTTCTTGTAGTGAGAGACAAAGTTTGTCTGAGTAATGAGAGAGGTGTGCTGCTTCCTGGACAGAGAATCGTGGAACACAGTGCAGATGGCATTTGCCATATTTCTTATTGTACAAATGTGGTCGATCCCACCACTAAATACTACCAAATAAACATGTCTTCAATAGACTGTGCTGTCAAGTGCAAAGCTGTAAGAAATTCAGAAATTTAGACATGTATATTGTGACTGGTGGTCTTAATTACATTGTGATGGGTTTTGTTGAGTAGATTACAGTCATAGGAACAAGTTGGAAAGAGTAACTAGGAGATCTCACCCTAATGATGCGCTACCACACTTCTGATAGAAGTTTATAAAAGTCTCACTCCCTTCACTGTTTCCTCCCCCCGTGTAAATCTTCTAAAAGCTGACGTATATATCAACTGCCTCCTTAGGTTAATGGCATACTGCTTTCTTGTATCCCTGCAGAACTTCACCTGCATTATGAAAAAACTGGTACAAATTCCTGGCAGACATGAGTTCAATAGCAAATGGGAAGAGAATAAATTATAAATAGAAAATTGCGGTGGAAACAGCTTTATAAAATAAGCAGACTTTACATTGTCTTTTTACAAAATACGATACTTTGCCACAGGAATACTGTATAGATTGTTTTGTAATTTTGTGGTAATGCATAGAAAGTCAAAATTGCCATGATTCTTGAAGTAAGCTGTTACTTACATTTGAAAATGATAGAAAGATCAGTTCATTCTCTGAGTTTGAACTTCTCCCCATTTACTTCGGTTAAGATCAAAGGGATTTTATGAAAGCTGCATGCACGTTTAATACGTTCATATGTAACCTATGCACTTTTAAAAGTATTTAAAAATAGCCCTAAAATCAGATACCTGAAATAAAAATCCACCAGTTGTTGAGCTGCAAGATGGACTCATGCAAGAAATAATCTGTTTGATTTTGGCAGAACCAGGTCTATCAGCCTCCAAAAGATTTAACAACTTGCTGTGGTAGCTGCAAGAATTTGTCTTGTCTCCACACTTTCAGCAATGGCACAGTTTCCAGTTTTAAGGTGAGTTTATAAATGTTTTATTTCCTCAAAATATTTAGAATTAAACAAAAAGTAATGAAATACAGTACACGTTGCCATATAAAATGTGCAATAAAGAGCTCTTTTTGACCAAATACTAGCAGTAGTTTTGCATGTACACAACATTGATTTCTTGGAGAGTCAAACATACAGCTGTCAATAAGTATAGGGAATTTTGATGTGTATGAGAGGATTATCATCAACTCAACTGCTTAGCACTGTATATTTGGTGGACTTTCAAATTCGTTTCTTAACCAGAATTTTAACATGCATGTAAATTATATTCTGCTGTAATTATTACTGTTGATTTATGCAAGATCACATTCAGTGGAATTGCTTTACAAATACTTGCAATCCTGTTTTGGTCGAGCTGCTGAGTAATATTTCTGTTTTACAATTTTGACAGCCAGGTGCTGTTTGGATTTCAAACTGCATCAGATATGAATGCACTAACACAGCAATAGGACCAGTTCTGGTTTCGTCTGCAGTTGGCTGCCCTCCCTTTAATGAAACCGAATGTGTGAAGGTCAGTGTGCAAGACATTGTTTGCATTCCAGCTGTGTTTTATGTTTGTGTGAAAAGACTGACACTCAGAAAAAATGTTTTTACTTCAAGAAGGGAGAAATTATATATTCTTGCAATGCCTGCCTTTTTGCTCAGCCATTTAAAGATGAAAAGTTATAACCATACACATACACTGTGCCACCAGACTGCCCAGCTACACAGCTGGAGACATTTCTTCCTATTTTCAGAATTTTTTTATTTTTTTTTAAATAGAGGCCTGCAATACCAAACTAGTCTTCATACAGCTGACTGAACTCGAATGCCTTTCTGGGCTGGACTTGTCCTTTCTAACTGATTTTGTGTGTATAGTGATTCAATCCAGCACAATGGTAAAAAAGATCAAAAAGGAAAGATTGTTGGAATATCAGGAGCATCATTTCTGTAGTGACACATAAGGTTTTATGGACTAGTTTTGGAGCAAGAAGTTCTACTTGAATTTGCAAAACGAGATTAGACTAAGTGCCAGGAAATGTAGGAGAGGAGCAATCTCATGTTGCTCTCTGTAATTCTACATTACAGATACTCTGCTGATGAATGATGTCATGCAAACAGAGAAGAGTCCTGAAGGAACTGAGTGGCTGTAGTTCTTCCTTGCAGATAACAATGAGTTGGTTCTGTAGAGAGTATGTTATGTTGCTGGTGAAAGGCTTTTTGCTGTTCCAGGCAAACTAAGAAGTAAAGGCAGAGAGAGAGATTACCATGGCGTGAAATACTGAGGTTGACATAAAAAACTGAACTCTCCTTCAATGTAATACTGAGAAAGATTTTAAAATAGCTGCAGCTATTCTTCCCACAGGATTCTGGGGAGTGCTTAAGGGTACAGCACCAAAACCAGACATAAATCCCCACTGTGGCAGTGGGTGGCTTCCTGTTCAGATGCGATTTCCGCCTGCTCTGAAGTCAGATTCAGGTTTTTGTGATTGTCAGTATGACCTCTACAAGAGGTCGGGGTTTTACTCTAAAAACACATGATAGTCAGACTTAACACAGTCATTCACTCCTCAAATGGGGGAGCTAATTTGTTAGCTGATTATTATGGTGGCATTCAGTTACAACCACTTGTGCTAGAACAGTAAAGTTAGATCATTTACAGCCAAATCTTCATCATTTCATCAGAGTGCTAAATTTGCCTGAATAATGATGCAGAGCTTTATCTGGAAGATATTTCTAATAGTACAGATATATGGGAATTAATATTCAAAAAAATCAAGGGTTTTTTATTTCTCTCTTGATCAGGTTGGAGGCTATGTTGTGCCATTCTTAGAAGGATGCTGCAAAACATGTAAGTGATTACTGACACTTCCTGCCTCACAGGCACTTAGAAACATGGTGGAGTCTTTCTTGCATAAAACTGATTCATTGATTTCAAAGGCCATGCTTTTCCCAGTTTTATTTATGTGACTAACACAAAACTAATGGAGTTAAAAGAAAATAAACTTTTAGCATTGAAGAACTTACTCCACTGATACTGATTGTGGCTAGTCAAGTCACTAAAATTCCTACTTGAGTATTTTGCAGTTCTCGTGTTAAGTTCCTCAAAGTATTAGTTACTGCATTTAGTATAATAAAAGGTACTGTGTTTTAGAAGGCACCTTAAAACATGCTTCATCTACAACAACATCTTCAAATTTTGTAAAAATGAAGATTGATCTATGTAATTTTAAAGTTAATTTTGTAAATAATGAACAGATTGTAGTATAGTAATTAATGGACATAGTTCAAAATCTTTTCCCCTTCAGGGAAAGATTTTACAACTAAAACATTCTCCTTTACTTGATAATCAATATATGGTTTTGACTGTGAGAGCTAATAAAGATTCTCTGGGGGAAACAAACAGACAAAATAAAAATTCTCTACAGAATAGATTCCAAATATACTATTGCTCAATAGAAATCAAGAGCTAAGTAATTTTTTTTTTTTCTTAACACACTGGTACATAGCTGAAACATTTTTGTTGATTCCATGAAGGTCTTAGCCTGAGGCAGACACCTAACCAAATGAATTTAAACTCAAATACTTGAGGCTGACACTGTTAAAAGCAATTGAAAAGGAGATTTTTATACGGGGCAGTTTCATACTATATTTAAAAACATGCAAAAATCTGACGTAATTTTCATAAGTGGCTACAGTAGTGACCTAAATGTGTGGGAGAGAGACGGGGAAAAGTTCAGATATTTCCTGCTGGATGGGATGGAACTTGCACAGTTGTGACTACCAGATCTGGTACCATGTGAACACTTACTGCAGAGGGATGTATCTTGCCAACAGGGAGGCACTTTTTTTGGTGTTGTTCATTTGTGTTACATTTTGAACTCAAAAGTTTATTTAAGCTGTGGAATATTTATCTGTGTTTTTTTCTGCTCCCACTGTAAGAGAATGGTAATATCTGTTCATGTTTTTTCACCCTGATGGACCTGTGTTTCAAGCACTTGTCCCAGTTCTGTGGCTAATTCTCCACAGTCTCCATAGACATCACTTTTTGATTATCTGACACTGCCCTTCAATGCTGCAACAGCCAAATAAGCCAGCCTCTGAATGATTTAGTAAGGCAATTAAAAATCCATTAAGCTACTTTTCAGGAGGGCCGATCTTGCTACCATGCTTAGAGAGAAATCATAACCACACTCTCTAATAACTTTCTTTTGTCTTTAATAATTAATCTGGGGCATGTGCCACAAAGAGCACAATGACTTCGGAGATGCATTTAAAAGTAGATTCCTAGAGTTTTGATTTCACACCTGTTTGTAGACAACACAGTACTTCTGTGAATCATGTAGTTCATTCTGAATCCAAACAAACCAGCTGTCATGAGAGCTGTCAGCTGTAATTGTGCCAGTCTGTTTACTGTTTTTGAGAAGGATTATCAGTTTTCTTTTGAATTACTTTACCATTAGAAACAACTGTGATTTTTGTTTTCAGTTTTAATTGGTATTTGAAAATTAAGGCCCACGAGTTCCATCAAAACCTGGAGAGGTTTTATAAAAAGTGCTAAGAGGAAATTGATGTAGCCCCAAAGGACCAAATTCAGGATACCAGACTGGCTTACTTATACCAATGTAGATCAAATCCTTCCTGGTTTTCACACGAGGCTTAGCAATGCAAGTAATGCCTGGACAGGCCCTGCTTGAGCAAGGAGGAGGCAGATGATCTCCAGATGTCTTTTCCAACCTCAGCCATTCTGTGATCCTGTCCTATGGACATTTTAAAATTTAATTCTATTTTCAAATATGCCAAAATCTATTAACTCCTGAATGTTTTCATACTATAGGGAACCCTCTGTAACATGTGCTCTGTTCAATATGTAATATTCTTACCAGGTTCTTCAGTGTCAGTGTTCCACCCATTCCTTGTTAGCCCAGTCACTCCTACAGCCTATGCTGGCTGTCACACAGGTACATTTTCCTGAAATATTAGGACCAACCCAAACAGCATCATTGTTGATTTCCAACAATGTACTCCCTGGTAGGAGCATCAGACCTCACATTACCCAATTCTGCCAAAAGCTGCAGTGTAGTGTAACTGCTCATGGTTCAGAGTGGCTCACACCTTGGTTTTGGCTTGTTCTCATTTTGCACTGTGTGGGCGGTGCATTGTTGTCAGCCAACAATGTACTGTTGGTAGTAAGCACTTGTGTAGTCTTTAGCTTGCTGCATGTGTAACACTGCTGCGTTTAAAAAAGTAAACTAATTCCATCACATTTACAGTGCTGTAGAACATAGACAGTAATAGCTTTGCTTGATAAAGCTTTACTATGTAAGCAGCATTATTTCAGATGATGTCATAGTTTTGCTTCCAGTGCCAAATACAGTCGAAGCAAGTAATTTCTTTCCCATCCATAGTTAGGATATTATACTGAAAACAGCAATCATGAGTTTACTCCATGAAAATTGAAGATTGTCTTTGTTCTTTTTCATACAGCATGTTAATTCTTTGAAGTGTAACATGGTATGAATGCATTTTTGTTTGCACTTATTTTGTGGAAACAACTGTCTATCTTCCTCTAAGAATGTAATTTTGTACATCACTGAGTGACACATCCTACATTAATCACACTTAGGACTCTATCTAAACTGAAATCTGCATTTCTCTTTCGAACTGACGTCACTTTAAGTGACAACAATGGGAGTCAACCAAAAAAACAAGCAAGGATTTTCAAGCATACTGATGGCGAAAAAGAATCTCATTATTATATGGCACATATAAAATACTCACATTTTGTAAGGTTGACCATGGAAAAGTATATTGCGTTGTAAAGCTCATAAAAGCCACTGGACATTAATGTACATGCATTGAAATACATTATATGTTTATTTTTTATGAGATATGATGTACTTTCACTGTAGACTGGATGAAGTCATAGTTACAGCTGCACTGTATTCTCCACCCTACACACTATGCATAAAGTAAAAGAAGAAAGAACTGTGATGAGACCTGTGAAAAACATGAAATAATGGTGAGTTTTTTATTTTCAAGGACAATTTTTTTCTTCATTCCCAATTTAGTTTTTCCCTGAGCAAATATAATTCAATGAGGGTCAACCAGTAGCCAACCATTTCTGTTTATAGATTTTATTTGCTTCTGATGAGATTTATTACTGTCTTCCACATTCTTGAAAACTCTGTATAGAAACAGTAGCAGGCTTATATAATTAAAAAAAAAAAAGACAACCACCACCAAAAAAACCCCAACAAAATTCAAAGAAAAAAACTGTTTCTCTTTGAGAATCAGTGTTAGTGTTTTGACAGTGATTAGAGCAGGGAACTGGACATTGCACATAAAGATGGAATAAATCTGTCACAGTTCAGTAGCAGGCATTGTTCAAACTAATGAATCCTTCAGTGCCCTTGCAATTCTGGAGCTCACACTATCCACCCTTTGTCAACATCTTTGGATTTCTTGGCTGAAAGAAAATGCAGCTCTGTAAGTGGAGAGTCATGGGGGACTGCATCAAGATGTGTAAAATGTAGTGTGCAACATTAGAAGCTGTTCTAATGGAATGGGCTGTTTGTTTCTCTTACAGATCTGCAATATGGTGTGGTCTCTCCAGCACAGAGAGGATCATCCTAAGAAGATGTTGTTCTTCCTGATCTTGCAACTGAACTTGATACTGGACATCTTTGTTTTTCTTCAAATTTTCAGGATCCCCTTCTTCAATGAAGTTTAACTCCTCATTTAATTCCATGATTTCTTGCTAGCTTTTTTATTTCATTCATGGACTTGGTACATGGGTCTATGAGAAAAATTGTGGAAATAATGAAAATGTAAATAAAATGTTTAAGCTGTTCACTGGTGTTCTTTTATTTAATAAAACATAATAAAAACAAATGTAAAGCCCCCTGAAGCCCTCTTCTTCATCAGATTGTGCTGTTTACACACTCATTTTAGACTTTGTTTATGCCATTGGAATGCAATTGCTGCAATTAAAGTTTGTTGCAGGTATTTAATAGAAAATTAACTTTATGCATTATTAACAAGTCTTCTTCCAAGACTGCTTGTTCAATTTTACAAAATGTTTTGAAAACAGTGGACTTACTCTTAAGAGTCTTCTGAATGAAGGATGAACCTTTTATAATTGCTATTTAGGATATAAGGAGATGGATACTTCAATGCATAAAATAGAATAGTTTTAAAAGGGACATAATTTCACTGATATATTGGGTGTTTCTTTCTATATGTCTCTTGATTCCAAAAAATGTTCAGGAATGATCTCTCTGACATGTTTAGGATTTTTCAATCTATGCCCATTTTTCAGGTAAGGAAGATGGAAAATTCTGCAAGAAGGTGACTGTTAGGATGACTATCCGCAAGAATGACTGCAGAAGTAACACGCCAGTAAGTCAATAACTATTGTGATTTCTTTTAAACAGAAGGGCAAAAATATGAGAAATGAAAAGAAGGAAGAAAAGGAACCCAAATTCCAGAAGGCTATTGCCTCCATCTCTCTGTCACAGAGATTTGTGACATTTTCTGTGTTCCCTATGTTCTCAGCAATCATCATTTCAAATAACAAAAAAAGGAGGCTGTTACTAACTTCTGCTTTTGTATGCATTTGGGTGCATGTTGATTTAGTATAAATCCAAGGTCCGAATTTACCCTATAATGCAATTATTATATGCAAATTAACTTCAATATAACTGAATCTTTCCCCTGATATTCTACAGTTAGAATGGCTGCAGATGTGTGTAATTTTCCATCTGCCTAGGGAAAGTATTTAAATGCCAACTTCATGAAGAAAGGAATCTTGGGTCCTAAAAGCATTCTTTAGACAGCAACATGAACATACTGAAAAATGTGAGGGAAGAAAGAGGCACTATCTGTGTGTCTATCAAAGCATTTGCTGTTGAAGGACACCAACATTGTCCTGCTGGGCAGTAAGATTGTGAGCAGCAGCAAGGGTGCAGACAGACATCTCACGTGAGAATGTGTAAGAACGCCTGGAAAAGCTGTAGTAAAAGAGTGTAGGGAAACAGCTGTAACCTCTAAAACGACGCCCAGAGTACATTTTGTAGAGTAAGATGTGAGCAGACAGGAAACTTAGTCTTGGTGTCTCATTCAACAGAATAACAAATCTTGTTTTCAGATGTATGGATTTCATAAAGGAAATACCTCCAAATTTTTCATTACTTTCCCATTTAATTTGAGTGTCTAATGTCTTCGGACTTTTTTTGTGAACTCCTAACTCTCCTGGCTGCTTCAATTTGCTAATTATTCATCATGTTTGGTACCAGGTGAACATTGTTTCGTGTGATGGAAAGTGCCCGTCTGCAAGCATTTACAACTACAACATCAACACGTACGTGAGATTCTGCAAATGCTGCAGGGAGCTCGGACTACAGAGACGGACTGTGCAGTTGTATTGCACCAGTAATTCAACCTGGGTCAGCTATTCAATCCAAGAGCCCACAGACTGTTCTTGCCAATGGTCTTAAAAAACATAAAAGGAAAGAAAATAGCAAGTCCAGCTGTTCCCAGCATAAGATAATCTTAATAGTTTATATATTGAAAATACAACAGCCAATTCCCTGAATTTCACCAGTTTAATGCAAAAGAGAGCACAAATGCTTTTGGACTCTCTTAAATTTCTGAAAAATGGCTTTGCATGCTTGCATTGTGATTTGTCTTCATTTTCATTCACAGCGATTGTTTTAAGGGTCCTTGTGATATGTGCCAACTTAGAAGGTGGTTTACATTGGCAACACCTCTAGAGAAAGAATAATGTCTGTTTTGTTGTGGAAGGCTGACCCACTCTTTGTCAAGCACCCATTCCTGTTTAAAATCATTGACTGACTTACCTGGCAGTAGGTCACTATTTTGAGTGCATTGCAACTGTGCAAATACTTTCAGTATCAAGAAAAATTGTTTGAACATGAAAAGAACTTTCAGTTTAATTCATGTTTCTGTTGTTAAGTAAAGCATGTATAAGAAATTCATGTAAAGATTTTTTTCTTTTGCTTTAATCTGGGAAATATCAATACAGATAGCTATGTGATATTCCCTGGTAATAATTGCAGTTCTTCTAGTGTATTTTATATTGTAGTGAAAAGCATTATAGCAAGCATGTATTTTATGGAACAGATTGGCTGGCTTTAGGTTATCTAGGTTAGTCATTAGTAGTTACTTTTATCTTTCTTCTAAACAATATGATGTAAACTGAAAATGCACAGATTTAAAAAAATGAAAACTGTATTACATTCATTTGTATAGGTATACCTTAAAACATTCAGCTTATGAAATGAAGCATACTTACATTGTTTCTTTAGGAGAATGAACACTGTTTAACACTAATTTTAAAGATGTGAAAGTTCAATAGGAAAAAGAAAATGAGGATTATGCATCTGTCTCAAAGAAAAACAAAATTGAAAATCTTTGCCATCTGTATAGTAGAATGTAACTTCTGATGGCAAGTGCTTGAAATTAAAAATGTACAATTGTAAGGTTTGAAATTTAAAAAGCAATTTTGCTTATGAACTTGAAATATTAACATTGTTTTCTCCTCTAATGTTACTGTTCTATTCTTTTTTCAACAAATGCCACCGAGATTCAGCAAAAATTCAGTAGCTTTCATTTTGTAGACTAAAATTGTAGATAGCATGTAGTGATACACTTGTGTTCGTATAATAGAAAATAGATCTGAGCATGTCTTTAAAAGCTGCTTGTATGCAGGTAATCCAAAGAAGAATGTGTTGATAAAATCAATCATATGAACATTTTTGATATTAATTTTGTATACTGTACATTTCATTCTTACAATATCTAATAAACAACAGGAAGTCTTATTTTGTCACGATTACTTTTCTACCAATGTTCAAACAGCTTACTATCATGTGATATAGCACATGACGTTTGCTAATTTTTTTTATCAGTGCACATAGTTAACTTTAGGCTTTGCTGCTATAACCAGTACTAGTGATCTAATCCTGCATCAGGAAGGATGTAGTACTACAGCAGGAGTAAGACCTGCATAGGAGTTTTTCAAAATCTACAGATATTTCATCACAGTTCACTTTCATCCTCAGAAATGTGAAATTCAACTCTGTCATTTTATTCACAAGAAAAATTGGAAAATCATTGTTCATTAAAGTGTAACAACGTATAACTAGTATAGACCTTTTGTCCTGGAAAACCAGGGGAAAAAAGAAGGTATATTTCTGTGCCTTCCCTTTCCACAGTTTTTTCTTAAACTGACCCTCAGGATTGATTGCAACGAGTAGACAGAGTGGGCATTTTGTTACAAAATAGTTGTGTAGTTATGATCTCCCTTTAGTACTTAGAGCCAATTAAGTCATCAAGATCTAACTATTGTAGGTGCAGCACCCACTTCACAGGATGTGTTCCTTGTTCAAAGTCATCTTCTACATAGCAAGAAAGGATAGAATTTGGGAGGAGTGCATCCTTTGGAAAACCAGAAGAAAAAGTTGTGTTTGTGAGACATTGAAGAGAGCTAAATCCTTCAACCCACGTACCTAAAATTCAAGCTTAGGCATTTATCAAGGTGAAGTTCAGCCTCTCTTGGTTTACTAGCTTGCAGATGCCATCCTAGAGGGTAAGAATTAATAAAAGGAGCAGTTTATTTTGCTCTCAACCATTTTTTTCCACATATTTGCTGTGAAGTGCCAGCCACCATGAGGGACAGAATTGGAGCAGGAATTAGGCCAGCCACTGTGCTTCCCTTAGCTGCAGTGTGGTCCCTCATCTTGCCACTTGAGAAGAGAGGTCATTGTTTGCAGAAGCTCAAGGCAGCAACTCTCAAAACTATTCAAGATCAAACTTTCAACTCACAGTGAAAGAGCAAAGTTAGTAGCGAGAGTGTAAAAGCAGACTGTACTGTTTCCAATAACTGTAATCAAACGCTGCTGCTGCTCCTACTTCAGGAGTAAAATAATAAACATCATTTTAAGGCCACGCCTCCGATTTTGTAAACAGTAGGCTTATGCTGAGAGAAACAAGGGGAAAGATTCAAACTGCCTATGGCTTGGCAGGGGAAGCTACTTTTATCCCTGCCTCCGCCCTAAATTCCTTCACGTGTCCTTAGCCTACCTGTGGTTGTTCAAAGCCACACAGACCCTCACTGTTATTTACCTTGTGCTGTATTTGCACAAAACAGCTCAGCTGCAAAAAGGTTGTGCCTTATTTGCACTTCCACATCTTCAGAAACCAAAGGGACCTCAGTGTGGGTTTCATCTGGCCATTCTGTGCTGGAGGTACTGAGACCGTTAACAATGACAGGGTCCCAAAATAATTTTGTTTTCTTTTTGCTGAGTCTCATGCTTGAAACTGACCTTCTGGAAACTGAGGCCTCTAACATTTCTTTGCAAGTGTCAGAACTTTACTCCACCCTAAGGGCCCTGTTCTCCACATTTGTTTGCATACATGAGTTTCTCCACTTAAGTGACTCCTAATGTGCACGTAGAAACATCACAGGCTTGTCTATTGTTAAATCTAGGATTTAAAATCTTTCTAATGCTGGAGGTTTTTCCCATTTTTGAATAAAATGTTTAGTATTTGAGTATGAAAACTTTGCTTTTTTTATTATGGTGCTGATTTCTCATTGTCATCCTCTTTTAAAAAACACTTTTACTTGCATTGCCTCAAGTGAGTTTACCCAGCCTTGATTCACAGGAAAAATATAAGCAATTTGGAAGCTGAAGTCTTGAGTATTATGGATTTTGGCTGTTAAAGAAATGGTATCAATTGTGCTATCTAAATGTTCACTGTCTGGGTTATTAGGACATGATCTGGACTCAGGATAACAGTCTCTTGAGTAATGCTTTCTCTAATTAGTGATAGTGCTGCCTGGTGGTTTGTTAAATTAATCTGAAATATTGGCATCTGCTGGTCTCAGTTTATAGTGGACTATTAGTCACAAGTCAAATAACTTGCGCCCCCTCAGATGGCTCTCAAGTATGCAGTCCATGAAATCATATTAAAATAATTCAAAAAATGTTGCCCTCGCTCTTATCTCTGCCCACACTATCATCTCTCTCTCCTGTGCAAGCGGCTAGCTATGAATAATTAAAATGAGGTAACAGCTGCTATGCAGATGGGGATTTTTTTGAAAAATCCCCTCTTAGTGCGATGAAGACATTTAACTTCTTTGGAAATACTCCCTGACAGACAGACTGCTATCCCCTCGGGTCTTCTTTCTGCATGGACTTTTGACCATGACTTTGATTGTGTCAGCTCATATTAACTGTTCAAAACATAGATAACTGAAATAACTTAGGTGAGCAGGCTTCATCCATTACCAAAGAGTTGGGCATTCTGAGAGTGACTCATTCCATCCTAAAATGTGCCTGTGATATAATGAATCCTCCCCCAGATGTATCATCTTTCCTTTTCTCGGTGGAGACAACCTGGATGGCAAGATGAGTTTAGGCACCTCGCTTTTGGGTTATTAAAATTAGTTGGAATTAAATTAATCTTTATTAGTTAAAGATATCTCAACAGGCTCAAAAATCAATTCCTCTAATTGTGATTATGGCATAGGTTATCTGACCACTTCATATGAGGTGATTAATGGTAATTTATGATTTATATGAAGCTGAATGGAATATAACTTGTCTTGTACAGTTTCTCCTGTATATCCTAAAATATATTTATTTCATATGACAGCTGTAGAACTATCCTTGTATATCTAGAACTAAAGGCAGACGTCTTTGGCCAAATCTTCAAGATGGAAAGCACAACAGAATTTACAAAGACATGATGGGTACTGCCATGACAATATTAGCCGGAAAATATCCAAAGCTGAGTGAATTTTAGCATATTTCTGTTTTATAGATCTTCTCTTGTGTAGATGTTATTTTGCATCTTGCAGGTGATTTGTGATGTTGCTTTCCAAGCTTTTGGCTTCCAGGACCTTTAAGGTGATGGATTCTTCAGAAAATTTTGAATTGAATATATGATATTTGTCTAATAAGTGCCTTGCACAGCCAATTATTAGGGAAAAAACATTGCAATGGAGCACGTCAATAACATTTCTTTTTGATTAATAATTCAGAAGTCTGATCCTAAGCATGAAACATATAAGACAGAATAGCTGGAGTAATGCCTAATGCCAAGATCATGCCTCTTCTTGATCTCTGTGCCTAGTCCCCCAATTGTTTTCTCTGCTTAAAAATACAGTTTTACCAATTTTTATTAAATTATATTTTTAATAGGAGGAACTCTTCTACCTTATTCATGTGTTGTGGGGCTAAAGGAGGAGTGTGGGGCCTTTAGGTAGGTCTAATAATGGGAGTCTTGTAATTACCTAAAATCAACATGACAAGAAATGAAAGAAAATGTAACCTAGTGCCCCATAAATACTGTACTTAAGCTGATCTCTGGAAAGAAATTCACAGCTCTATGCATATTTTATTTCTCAGCTCCATTTCCAGAGCACAGGGGCAAGGGCAGGTAGCATTTCTAGGCTTCACATTTGGCCACATTGTAGCACTTACAAATCTTCTGTCGACACTGGCGTGACGTTGCATTCATTTCAAAATGCACGACCTTTTAAAATGCCCATATTAAAAATAATGCAGCCCTATATTTTTAAGGTATGCTAATCCTGCATGGCCATGGTCTAATTATCAAATGATTTCATGCTACCCTGGTGGCAGGCAACATCCAGACCACTGAACACTTGCTATGGATCTCTCATTAAATCCCTCTTGCACAGTTTCATTCATAAATTTACCATGGTTTTTAAAACAAAATAGTTTGATGCTTATACAGCAATATCAAGTAAGAGCAGTATGTTTCCAGAATGCAGCAACATTTTTCAGATGCTCCACTTCATGCATGGCTGAGTAATTGGTGGCAAACTCCATTATTGTTGCCTTTGACCTTGAGTGGAAACCATGCCACTGGTGGGTAGTTCATGCTGGTTGTGCTCAAAGATGAGGTTCCTTGTGTGCAACCTGTCCATACCTTTGTGGAGCTTTAATATTCTACTCTCCACACTGAGCTTCATTCTGACAATAGGTGCCCTAAGTTGGGTATCAGTTTTCCTGATCCACACCACGCTCCATTCTGGCTATGTTGCAGCCAGCCCAGGGGTTCTGGGATTTTCATGTCTCTTGCCTTCTCTGATGTTCCTCTAGCATTACCCTGCATCTGCTCCCAAGGGAGATACGGTGCCTTAAAACTTTGGAAACATGTCATATTAAGATTGGAGAGCCAAAATCCAAAGAAAACTGTGGTTTTCTTTGTTGTTAATTTAACTTTGGAAAGGCTTGAAAAGTTACTTGGAAGTGTTTGCTTATTTCCATATGGCAATTTTTAACCTTTGAACTCAGTGCAAAGGGCTTATTCCCAAGCGACTATCTGGCTAATTCCATTAACAATGGAATTATTAAAACTAGAATTAAACCATTTGTCTAGATTTTCTTAGACTGCAAATTACCCTAAACAACTTCATGACGTCTGTGCCAACTCAGTGCTATCTGCTCTTTTACAAGGCAAGTTTTGTAACTGAACAAGAAATTTTCCTTTTTTCTTGTGACTTGGAGCACCCTGGTAGCATCACTTTCTCTGGGCTTGCATCACCTCCCATTGTGTGTTTTTTAAAGCAGTTTATCTCATGGATCTATTTCCCTTAATCTGTCAAAGCACTTCTTGGGTGGAATTGAGCAGAATCATTTCTACCTCTGTGTGAGGGCTGGTAGAGAGCCAGTTAGCAGGACACAAGTCATGGAGATGACAAAGAAGAGCCTCTGACCAACTGAAGGCAGATCAAAGCACCTTCAGCAAATTTGTAGATGACAGTAAGCAGAGAGGTGCTGTTGACACACCTGAAGTACAGGATGCCATCCAGAGGGACCAGCACAAGCTTAAGAGTTGGGCCCATGGAATCTCATGTGGTTCAACAAGACCAAGTGCAAAGTGCTGTACCTGAGTTGGGGAAACCCTCGCTAAAAATCCAGGCTGGGGGATGAACAGATTGAGCACCTGCTGAGAGCTTAGAGGTGCTGGTGGATGTGAGGCTGGACGTGAGCCAGCAATGTGAGCTCACAGCCCAGAAATCAGCCACGTCCTGGGTTGTATCAAAAGCAGGATGTGGAGCATAGCAAGGGAGGTGATTCTGCCCTTCTGCTCTGCTGTGGTCCCCATGGTGAGTGCTGCATCCAGCTCTGGGGTCTCCAACACAGGAAGGACATTGCCCTGCTGAACTAAGTCCAGAGGAGATCACCAAGATGGTTGGAGGGATTGAGCACCACTCCTATTAGGAGAGGCTGAGAGAATTTGAATGGTTCAGCCCAGAAAAGAGAAGGCTTCGAGGTGACCTAATTGTGGCCTTCCAGGACCCGAAGGGAGCCTACAAGAAAGATGGAGAAGGACAAGGGCATATAGAGACAGGACAAGGGGATTGGCTTCAAACTGATATTAGGAGGACATTCTTTACTGTGAGGGTGGTGGCGCTCTGGAACCTGTTGCCCAGAGAAGTTGTTGTTGCCTCATTCCTGGAAGTGTTCAAGGCCAGGCTGGATGAGCTCTGAGCAATCTCGTCCAGTGGAAGGTGTCCTTGCTCTTGGCTTGAGGGTTAGAACTGGATGATCTTTAAGGTCCCTTCCAAACCAAAACTTTCTGTGATTCTATGATTCACCGATGGTAGCAAACAGCACCAGTGTGCAGGTGGCTGAGGAGGGGGAGCATAGTGAAGGATTCCTCATGATTGTGTATTTGGCTTAATTTCCCATCCTTGCTGTTTTTTAATTTGTGGTAATGAAAGTCTTGTCACTTCCAGTACTTCCATATTCTAATTCAAATCACCTTGCACAGCTCAAAATATTTTTATCAGCCTGCTATGATGGCCCCAGACTGCTTCAAGTAAGAATGAGAAAATACTACAGGAGTGATTTGCACCAATGTGCTACCAGCACCCCTGTCTTCCTACTACGGTTTAACAAATTAATTTCCCTCTTCGCTGGCACAGCTAATTCTGATTAAGTATTTGTAATTAGTTTGAAATTTCAGTGAATTGTGTGCTTACTCACTGAAGTATGCATCTTGCTCACTGCTTACAGAGCCTGTTTTTGTTACCAGGTCATTTGAACTTCAAAGATCTTCAAAGAGCTGAATACATTTGCAACATATTCTTTAAGATGCTGCTATTCTCTGTGTAAGAAAATCCTAATACAAAGCAATTGAGAAATGCCTGTTTCATGTGGAATTTGAGCAAAATTTCATCTAAACCATTTGATTAAAAGGCACCTGGGGACTGCCAGGGTACCAGCCTGTGCCAGCATTCACACCACTTCCCAGTTCTCATGCTGCAAGCAGTAGCTCTGCTTAAACCATGTGCCATGTCCCCTGGTGGCTGGACTGCCGCTGTCAGCAGAGGTTAGAAAAGTGTAGACAAGGCAGAGTGGCACGTTTGAGCATCAGACACACAACATTTTTTATTTAATCTCCTTTGTGGTCATCTGAAAGCTGTGGCAACGGAGTAAGTAATGAAAAAGCCCTAGCTAATAAGAGCTGCCTGCCTGGTCACTGCCAGCTTTCTCTGTTTCTGCCTGCCTCAAGCCTGCCTCTCTCCTTCTTCCTCTCAGATGGTTTGTTTTCTTCATGGTCCAGCTGGCACATACGAGGTACAGGATGGTGGAGTGTAGCTGAGCTGAGATTACCTGAACTGGGTGTAGGGAACAATTCCATCTGGGCAAACTAGGTAAACTTTTACAGACTAAAGGGACCGTCTTTGTGCTCAGGCTGGTCCTTTCCACGTTTCTGCTCCAAAGTCTGAAAGCACCAGAAACTCCTGGGCCAGTGACTCCACAGATACACGCATCCTCTAATTACAGGGACAAGAAAATAACTGTTTCAGCAGCACACATTACAAAACAAGGGAGGATGGCGTCCATTATATATATATGTGTTTGTGCAAGTAGGTAAAATCAGATATTGCCATCTTTATGTGGGGTTTTTTATTCAAAGCACTTGTTACTAATTGGATTTTCAGTTCACTGACCTTGTCACATCTCTACTGAGTTCAAGATGTTAAGAATATTTTCCAAATGGCCAAATCTCATATTTAAAATTCTAATGTATTTTACATAACATAAGAGGTTTTTAGTACCAGAAAAATTCCATTTTCCTCAGTCCAGTTTCAGGTTCCTAACCTGATTTTCTGGGCTTAATCCTCTTCCTGTTGAAATCAATAAGTACATTGTAATATAATGATTCACGTTCAAGGTTCAACCATAGAAAATTAAGGCTACATGCTGATTTTACTGCCATTGTTGAAAGATGATCTCTTAAAATGTGTAAAAGCACAATAAACTCTTTAACTCTTTCAGCTCTTTTTTTTTTCTTTTCTCTTCAGACAGTCTAAACACTTAAAAAATGGATCTTTGTCTTAGACCTAAAGATGATAAGGAGATAAATGCTGAGAGATGCTATTTAGATAGGAATATCTTTTGTGGTTTCAAAAGCTTTGTAGTGGATCAGTCCCTGGACAATGTAGAGCTTGACATAAGATGCTCAGAAAACCATAGTCTACTTTGTTCATGTTTCTCGATGCTTGGCTGTCATTTTTATTTGCTACATGAAAAATAAAGACCTTTAAAAAACACTTTCTCTGATATCTGTTGGTGCAAAGACATCCACGTTGGGATGGGTTTGTTCCTTATTTGTGTACAAGCTGCAGTCACTCAGTTCAGTAACACTCATCTTTCCTTAACCCATCCATGTTGATCAAGACTGAAAGGCCATAAATGCAAGTGCAGTATATTTTATTGTTTTAACATAAAACAATATTCTTAGCACAATGGAAGTTTGGGCTTTGATTTGTTTAACTCTTTGAGGGCTGTGGAAAAGCAGCCCCAGTCAATCTGTCTTGTTAAAATGTACTTGATGTGCTGTGAAAGTCTGGGATGCCCTGTTGTCATTGAATAGCCTGGCAGCATCTCATGTGCTCTGCATAAATGTCCCCTGGTTAAGAGGGGACTGACTGATGCTGGTAGCATATATTTTATAGCTCCTGCTCCCTAAATATGAGACTGACTGTTAATGGAATAAATGCACCTAAAGCATGAACTTCAGGCTCCTCGGCATCCCAGTTGAAAAACTGTTTTCTTCTTAACTTCAAAGTTTCTAGGAAAGAAAAAAATTAATGGAATCAATCTACATTTCTTCCCTCTTCCTCAACCCAGAAGATTTTCCTAGGAAGCAAACTCCTTTCCATTGTTTCCAGTCTCATTCAGTGATCTCCTCACAGTTGCTGAAGTCTCATCTCCCTTTCTGACTTTGGTGGAGGAAATTTTATGTTCCTTGCTGAAGTACAGCCTTTTCCCATCCTGCCTGAGGGCATTCGTTTTTCCTCCCTGCTTTTGGGACCCTGTATGGAAACACAGTTATTTGGAAATGGGAGTCTGTGCCAGCTGTTTGCACAGAAGGACAGGGAAAATGCGACGGTGACTGAATGAGAGAGATGATTTTTCCTAGCATACAGGCTTATGGAAAACTGTGGACTGATCAATGAATATTTCTAGCATGAGTGTAAACATGTATTTTCATGAGTGCAATACCTAGAAAACTTCAGTCTGAAAAAAAAACGGTCCAAAGTACACATTTTTGGGGTTGACCTGATTCCAGTTCAAATGTACCCAATATAAAATAATAGTTCAGAAAAGAAGTAGTGCCTAATCCACCAGAAAAGGGCTGCCAGATTACATATCTCTCTTTTACATCCCCAGGCGATAATTTGTATTAAATCAGTAAGGATTAGACTTCTTTATTATTATTATTTTGTGGAAAGACAATGGCTGATCCATGGTGGAACAATGAAATTTCACTGGGGAGAAAAAGGCTGAAGAAAAGTAAAAGGAAGGATGGATTCAGCTCGGTCTCCTTGAAGATGTGTTCTTCTCTGCTTGTAGAAGAATAGAGTTGACAGTTTGGGCAAAGGTGGTGGATATGCGTGCTCCAAATCAGGAGATACCAGTATTCTGTACTTCCCAGTAAAAAGGAAACTTTCATTAAAAATGCTAAGAGGGCTGGCAGCTCGCAGTGTCTTGGACTGCTTTAAACGCTGTAGTGGATGAAGTAATGAGAAAAGTTGGGAGATATCTAGCTCATATTGATGCAAAGAAATATAAGTACCAATGTGGTTTGTTTTGATGTTGGTTGACTTTTGGAGCTTGATTTGGTTTGGGGTCTTTCTGAGAGACCAAGAAATGATCTGATCTACTTGTTGCCAGATTGGTTTTTGTGATCTCTCAAGAGTGAGATATGCATGCAGCCTACAGACTCTACAGACAGCCTCAAATGCCAGGAGGGAGGACTATGTGATGAAATGAACAGGCTGACAATCTGATGTCAGAGGCATCTTGACATCTTTTTTTCAAATATATCTTCAAGTTCATAAGTTACTAGTACACCAACGAGCAGTGGTTTGCACTTCCTTCTTTGACAGAGAGTGAATCTGGTTTGTTTGGTAACAGTGGAAGGAAGACTGTTCCAAGGAACTGGTGTTGGTACTTTGCATTCTGGACCAGAGCAAATTGACTTATTTTTAGACTGGCCTTGATGTGGTATGGGCTGCCAGTACACTTCAGGAATTTGTGTTGCATAGTTTTCCCAGCAATATCTAACCTTTGACTTCCAGAAGTGTAATACAATACACATCCTAGATAAAAGCATCACAGTGATAATGCTACTTGGAATCAGAATGAAAGTTTTGAAACAAATGGAAACACTTCTTAGAAAGATGCTACAGCTTGTACTTGCAAAAGCTTTGCTGAATTATTATGTAGTGATATCCTTCCTTTTATTAGATAAGATCTTGAAACTACGAGATGTATGTAAATAGCTCAGAGTTGTTCCTACTGAGTCTTATGAATGGAAGAGTGTCCTAAAAATTAAATACAAGATTATCTGCATGTACAAAGTGTTTGGCTCTACACAGAGAAGGCAACATATTGACAAATCACATCATGCCATTAGAGAGTCATGAGTACTTTTATCAGGACAACTTATGATTTCAAAGGCTTTTTACATAAATATGTTTGGGTCTGGCTTATTTATTTATTTTTTTAAGAAGCTGTAATTAATTTTGATGAGGCTATTGCTAGTGTGTTTTTTGCATGTAAAAAATATCTTCCTAAACATATCCTGTATTTGGCTTTCTGTTGGTATCTACACATGAAATTCTAGCTGTGTTAAAAAAAAATTATCTGACTGATTAGTATGTGTGCTAAGAGGGATGCCTCAAATAGGGACTTATGTTCAATTTTTCAGCTTGTAGAAATTTAGGAAGACAATTTCAGATCAAGTAGGGAGAAAGCTCTATAATATTTTCAGAATTGTCATCAAGCTAGCACTGTTACATGGGGTCAGGGCCTCTGGGCTCATGGTGCCTTCTGCCATTTTGGCAGGTCCCCTGCCTGATGTAAATTGATTTAGTACCTTGGAATGGCAATGAAAGGTAACCTTGATGAATCCTCAGCTATGTGCTGAAGCTATGAGGTAGCTGGTTAACTCCCTGTGAACAGAGCATACTTCCATCAGGCCTATTAAACTTACTTAATGGCATGTTTGTGGCAGCTGGACAGCTGTGCTTAACAAAGCAGTAACTCTCAAAAATGATTTTGAGGAAACAGTAACTGGTCACAGTGTTTTTTTAGTTTGTAGTTTCTTTGTTGTTGTGTTTGTTTGTTTTGGTGGTTTTGTTAGGTTGGTTGGTTTTTTTATTTGCATGCTATCTCTTGTGGTCCAGGTTTTTGATTTACATGTGTTTCCAAATCTCTTAATTTGCAAATGAAGAGTTGGAGAATGCACAAAAATTCCACTTGAGTCCTGTCTGAAGGTAGACAGAATATACATTTTTTAGTTGCTCAAATGTTTGCATAGTTGATGTTAAAACAGAGAATTCTCTATGGAGAGTCCCATTAAACTCCCTTTCTGTACTTTTAATTCTCGATTTAGCTTTATTACTTGTAGATAGATGTTTTGTAAAACAGGTGTGTTTGTGCACGTGGTAAATATGTCAACTTCTCACCTATTGGGAAGCTTTAAATAGAGAGGAGGAGAACTTTGAGGGGAGTGAGCCAAAATCTCTGCTGTTGAAAATGGATAGGAATGTTTGCAGTAGCAGAGAATATGCTGCAGTGGGAGGCTGAACAGAAGCACATGTAAAAATCCTCTTTACACGGAAACTATTTGCATTAATGGAAAAAGTAATAGGAGAAACTACTAAAGGAATTTATTTTAAATAATCGGAATGCTGTTGTGTCTTGAAGGTGCGTATAGGTATGACTTCATTGCTACATAGATTTGTGAAAAGTTAGTACTTTCATTGGATCTGTATCAACATCTTCGTCTTTCCCTTGACTTATTCCTCACTCGATACAGCAAATAGCCGATGACAGTGCTCACGGCCTGCACTTGGAATTAATTCTGTAGTTGTAGTGTTGTTGGAGTGATGCTTACAAATTCAAAGATGGAGATATTTCTTTGGATTGTCTTTGGCTTTAATGATGCTCCTTCAGCTCCTGTAAGTGCCAAATCTACCGAGAGCCAAGACTCATGGTTCACATAATTACTATGGAGACTGGTCAATAAAGGTGGTAGAAGACCACGAAGAGCTTCCTGTAGCAGGATCCAGAAAGGCGAATGTGGCAAAGAGGCTGGAGTCCTAAATCTCACATGCTCACAGCCCCAGGAGGTGTATATTTGTCTCCTAAGGACAGGTAGCTAGTAGCAGGGAAAACTATAAAAGAAGTAGTCAAGAAAATCAATTTGTAAGTGGATGGACCTTCCAAAAAAATTATTGCCGGGAAGAATGACAAGTGATATCAAAATTGTCTCCGTTACTGAGTTTATAAACACTTTTGGTAAACAAGAGGTTAATAACTCTGTTTATAGTAAGAAAAGAGCCTTGCCCTAGCATACACACACTTCACTGTACCCAGATAATCCCTGGAGCAAGGAGGTTTAAGGTAATTTGTGGTGCAGCTGTCCTTTTCTGGAACATAAGCAAATTTTCCTGCACATGGTCAGCTGCAAGAACAAATGTCGATAGCAAATGAAAAAACAAGATGTTCAACCACAGCCTTCTTCACTTCCAAGAGGGGCACGTGAGCTGGGCTGTTCCTCCTGCTTGAATCAAACTCCAGAGCACGAAAGGGTTTAGTGTGCGGCTTATGGCCAAGTGGAAGCAACGTGTCAGCGGTGAGGGAGGAATGCTAGTGATGGAAACTCAAGTGATTGACATACAGTGGCCATAAAGTCATAGTAAATCTATTGTTTTGCCAGAAGGAAGCAGGATTAGAAAATGTATAATCATTACAATCCCTGCACTATACAGCATCAAGTGACGGTTGCTCTCCCATTGCTGGTGTGGCTCATACTTGGCTTAACCCCAACAAAGTCTTTACTTGGGTGAAATCTTCATAGGCTCCATGTGGCTCAAGCCATAGTCATTCGTATGTTTTAGCCAAGAAATACCTCTATGGAACTGCAGAATTTTGTTCAGTGGTTTTAAAGAGATATTTCTTCTATTGTGTTGCTGCAGACAACCACCACAATGCAAGTGGCAGGTTTAAAAACTATAGTCTGGGAACTGCTTCTCAATAAAACTATATGCAAAAGCCTAGCTAATTAAGAGAAGAAGAACCTGCTCTGGAACAGATATCTTTTATGTGCAAAGAAGTAAAAGTAGAAAAGAATGTCATTAACAGCTAGAGGCCAAACTTGTTTGTTTGACTCTCTTTGCACGGGATGCCCAAACATCATATGGAGGTCTACATCAGCACTAAACATGTTTCTTCCTCCCAAGCAGACATAATGGAGAGAAATCTTCAAAGAATTTCTTATAAAGTCTCTAAAATAGCTTCAGAGATTTTTCCATGAGATAAACGAAAGTGTTTGGTGAAATATTAGAGTAGATACATGGTGGATTGAACAGAAGTAAATGCTTCTGACGGTAGTGTGCTCTCTCTGTGTTGGGTCATAAAGGGTTTGAGTCAACCAGCACTATCCCACCATGATTTCCTGCTACTGTATCTACCAAAGTTGTTTTGACAATCGGGTTCTATTGTAATGTGGTGTCTTTTGTGATTAAACTATGGCTTGTTTTCTTTCTGAATGCTGATAATATTAAGAGGATAGAATATGTCCCTGCCCGCAAAATTGCTGAGATGGGAGACTACCTGCTTTATATGTACCAGAGAACAGCAATGGACAGTCCATACAGACTGAGGTTTGGGTTTTACTTTTAATGCTCAATAACAGCAAGTGTTCTTTATTTTTAGGGACTTTTTACAGACTTTATGAGAGGATATGACGTGGCTCATCTATTACTGTTAATACTGTCATTATATACTGGTTTTAACTTCCTAATTCCTTTCTGATTTATATTATATTCAAAGCTGAATTAACTGTGAAAATGGCATTGGCTACCTAAAAAGTGCACCAATGGTAGTGTATTTGCTGCTGCGGTATTGGGAACATGCTACTGGAATACTGGAATACTGCAGCTGCTCAGAGAATGCCTGACAATGCTGATTCAATCTTCTTTGCTAAAAAAAGGTGGAGAAATTTGATAAACCACAGGTTTTAGACTAAAAGAGTGACATATTATATAAACAATGAAGTTACGTCACATCTACTTCTTCCTTTGTTTTTTTTTTTTTAATTTAACAGCAATATTTTTAACTAGAACACCAACTCTGTAAGACTCTGGTGTGTGTTTACGGCTACACTGAGCTGTGTGTAGGAGAACTTTCTGTACTTACTCTTTGCATAAGCAAGTTGGGGCTTGTGAAGAGAGGAAATACTGGGTTTTTGCATAGGATTTTAAGAGTTTGGAAAATCACTCAGTTTAGAGTGGAAAAAAAATTAATTAAGCCTTATGTTAAGGAAAACCTTGAATAAGTTATTAAACCCTTTTTTTAAAAAAAAAAACTCAACAAACCAAACCTTCAAAATGGTTATATTTGAGTTTACCTTTTTGTATTCATATTTTTTTGATCAGTAACATTGGAAGTTCCCATAGACTTTCAAAGAAAAATTAGATATTCTCCTTCTTAGGAAGTAGCAACAAGATACTTTGATGTAAATTAAGCATCTTAACTCTATTCCGTGTTGTCAAATTTACTTTTTTTTTTTCCCACAAAGCCTTAACTTTAAAATATCCATGAGTTCAAATGGGAGATAGACAGGATGGTATTTTTGGAATACATTTTAGCAATAGTTGGTGTTTTTTGATGGAGTGAGAAGATGACAACCTGAGCAGTGCATGAGGAATTCCTCATGAAGAGATGTATGTGTTGTTTTGGTTTTTATGGGGTAGGAATATTTATCTTGAAGATAAAGCTGCAATATCTCAGTCACTTGATTTAGGATAGATCTTGCTTCTGCACTAAATGATTGTGCTTTGTGTATTTTAGTTGTAAGTTTATCTTTCAGTTTGTCTTTTGCTTCAGTTCGGCATTTGTAGTTTGGGATAAAGAATTTCTCTGGACCCAAGCTTTTGGAAAAGTCGTTCGACTTCTCCTCTTTGACCTCTCTTTAAAATGAAACCAGGGTTAACCTACTCCACCAAGAAATTCCAAAACTATAAGGGCTATTGAGATCCTTGACTGGCAGGTGGAAGGGAAGGACCATGTTTTAAATTAATTATTCTGATAGGCGCAAAAGCTCTGAAATGAGTGAAATGGCAAAAATCAGAGAAGGGGAACTGGAAACAACCATAATTCATCCCTGGATTTTTGCAAGCCAGGAAGGGTTAACTCGGCAGCAGCTGGCCACCAGCGCTTGGTCCTTATCTCGCTCTTATCCTCTGCTATTAACTGGCCACAATTACAGACCATATCGGTTACTGCCATCTGTTTTTTCATGAGGCGTTGGTCGGATTGCAGCCAGCAAAGAGGATTAGGGGGAGAAAGGCAGAAATGACAAAACGCCTCTGCGGCGCTGGGGTGCTGTGCTGGGGTCCCGCGTGCGGCTGGTGCCTGCCACCATCCCCGACAGCTGCGCAGAATTAAGCGTAAAGATAAACTGTGAAGGCAGTTTCAAAGCTGCTGCAAAGGAAATGTATTTCTGCCTGCAGTTGTAATGCAGGGGTCGTGCACAGAGAATTAAAGAGTAAAGTGAAGGTGGTCAGTGGTGGGGGTGTGTTTTGGGTGACTTTTAGCTTCCAGTGTGGATTGTGAGTGATGGAGTCCAAGTCCACCAGCCACAAGCAAACAGCAACAAAAAGGTGGATACTGGGTATATCGAATAGGAAGGGAAAGCAACCTCAGACTGTTGATTGAAATGCCCCTTCAATGCTTATTTTTGCAGTAGAAATCACCATCTGGGCTCTCACTGAAAGAAAAGGCTTGCAAATCGGGGAGCGCTTCAACTGCCAAAGAGTGTGACCACGGACGGCAGCATAATTCAGTCCTGATTATCAATACTTTTAGAAGAAATAAGATTTTTTACAAATATTAGTTGACTGCAGTGCTATTTTTCTAAACTTCCCAAATGTTAGACCATCCTGCAGTAATGCAAGAAAGGAAAAGTTTTCAGTGTGATACCAGGGATTCAAGAATCATTACAGCTCAACAGCTGTACTTTGATTCCAAATTTTACTAAGACCAGATTAATTAAATTACTCCAAAGTATGATATACTGCCAAAATAGGGCTCTCTGTTTTTTATTATTTTGGGTAAATTAAATTAAAGATAATACAGATTTCAATGTTTGAAAATTAATACTTAACTAATATTTAATATCCTTTCTTAATTTTTAATTAATACATGCTTGTCAATATTCTAAGGATTAACATCAATAGAGGAACAAATCTAATTACTTATAACACACAAGTTAGAGAAATAACTAGAGGTGCACTGTACTTGGAAAGTTACTCTTTTCCTTCTTTCTCTTTTTGATAAATTTAAAAAAAAAGGAAGGGGGGGAAATCACATTGTTATGCCTTGTGGCTTTTTCATTATTTCAGGTCAGTTGATGCTTTTTTTATCAGGGGTTGATGAGGCACTGATGCCCTTAGTGTGATGTGTGCTCTAGATTTAGGGGAAGGGTAGACAAGTTTTGGTCGTGAGTAAGTAAATGCCTACAGTTTCACTTAATATCAAGAATAAGATGCACATGTATGAGCAGTAAATTTAAGCTGCCCTTGCAAGTCAGGAGTGTTAATTTGAGATGTAACTACTTTCTTTTAAGTAAAGATACCTTATTTAAGTAAGGATAGATCCTTACTGCAATACTGGGTATTAGAAAATATTGAGACTTGCCTGCCTGCAATATTTTAAACTGTAGGATGGAATAATTTCCTTGGCCTTTACATCAACTTTCCTTCTTGCAACTATACTAGTCCAGGGAATTGCTGAAATAATGGTTTTATTTTTATATTGTTGAATTACATTATGTATAGAATGTATATGTATAGAAATACACATTTCTATGCTCAAATGGGATGTAAAGTAGCTCAACATTCATATAGAAATGTTCAGGTAGGTTGAGAATAACCTTTTACACCTTTGCTCATAAGTGGAAGCTGATGTTGAACTCTCTGGTCCCTTGAGACTCAAGGTTAATCTGTCAACAGAAGTCATAATGTAATGATAATATTTTCCACATGTTGAAATCAGTTTATTAATTTTAAAACTTTGTACCTTCTTTTCTTGACTATTTATGTTGAAATAATAGTATGTCATTTGCTCACTAAAATGCACACAGAAGAATATTGGCACCTTATCCCTTTAGCTCCTGAAATATATATGTCTGTGTCAGGATTTCTGCCAGCATGATTAAAGGATGTGAAAAGTTATGCATAGAAAGTTATACTATGTACACAAAGGAATGTCTCAGGCTTCTATTGTATCCAAGAGGGAAATCCAAACTCTTCAAATATATTTTATATTCACCTATTTGATCATCGCTCTCTTTATATGCCTCCAGCTATGTGAGAGATTACATTCCAGAGCTTTGTTGTACAGTGGAATCATCAAACTCATGAATGCAAGAAAGAACGTGACTATGTGATGGTTCACCGTCGGCCTGACAGTAATAAAAAATAAAAGCTGTCAACTTCTTCAGTTCTTTACTTGAACTTTCATTTGTAAATGGCAGAAATTTAAAAAAAATAGTTTGCGGGAAGAGATAGCCTTTACTTAGTTGACTCAGATATAAAAAGGAAAGTGGAAAAAAATGATGTTGGATAATTTAAAATTTGTTATTTGTGTTTGCATGTTAAGTAACTTCTGCATAGGCTTGGTCAAAGGATTTAGTACCCCTGCAGCTAATCTGTGCCGATAACACAGGTAAGAAAACTAACCTCTTGGAGCTACTTTAGGTGCTTTCAGGCCTGACTTGGATACCTGTATCACCCAAACCGTTACTTGTCGTCTCCCAGGCTACATTTTAAGCTTTGTGCAAATTTTTTCAGAAACTTAGGGATGAAAAATACCAATGACTTTTGCTTGAAGCTTGTAATTTCTCTGTTCACTTTAGAAATGTTTGCTAAATGCTATGTTTATTTTATTCTTCCTTATGGAAAAAAGCACTGATTTAAACTTCTATGTTATCTTCTATGTTCTATGTAAAGGGCTCATACCCAAAACGTGGCATGCCTATTGTATAGGTACTTCTTGGCCTTCACTTTGCTGCAGTAAAAATGACAACTCACAGAGGAAAGAATGGTTTCAGTGTAGATTATCAGACAGACCTGCTCTGTTTGAGAAGATGTTTCCTGGCGGAAGAACTCAATTTTGTTTGTGGCATTTTTCCAGTGGACAAGGGGGACTGCCCTGGCAGTGGCACAGCCGTCTCTGTGGGGTGCAGGAGTGGCCTTCCTTGGCAGACGGTGCCCAAGATCTTTGGTGATCGCACTGGGACGCCTGTGGAGCAGGAGAACAGAGGTCAAGTCGTGGCAGAGTTGCTTTGACTGTCAGGGAGGCATGTTCTGCTCTCCCCTCAACGGCAGAAAAGAGTGGATACAAAGATACAGCATCTCCCAGCGAACCCCTGAGGAGCATCGAATAAAAAGCAGCTGGTGGTCCCTGTCACAGGGGCTATCAGTTCTCTGGGGGCGTGGGGCAGAACTAATTAGTGCTTCGTGGGTGGCAGCGTCTCACAGACAGGGGCTTACGGGTGGTGTGGCAGCATGGAAATGATTTGTGAGTGACTAGAGGGTTCACGGGTGGAAATGATTTGTGTGTGACGGGAGAGTTCACGGCTATCACTGCTCTCCCTAATGAGATGTCTTGTCACTTCATGCTGTGTAATGGGGCTGCACCTCCTCCAATGGCTCTGCCCAGAGCAAGTGACAGAAATGTGCAGCACAAATCAACAGTGGTGAATGTGTGGTATGGCCTCATTCATTCATTATTTATCCGTTGTGTTCTATCTTCCTGATCTTGTACCAAGAGAGGAGTACATTTTCTCACAGTGAAACCAAACCGTGGAAGCTGCTATGGACGTGAACACACTCTGTATTGCCACAGCCCTTATGAGTGGTGGGGAGTGGAATATTTAGGGGGGAGAACGGGAGCTGAAATAATGTTCTTGAATTGCTTTCCCAGGGAAGGTGCATAGGGCAGAACTGGTCACGGGTAAAACTGTCCTCACCCCATCTGCCTTGTGTGGGAGCTGCAGTTATGGAGCAGACAAAGCTGGGCAACTGCTGAAGGTCCTTATGTGTCAGGGAGAAGACATCCATGTTTCATAAGGGATTCAATGTTAGCCAGCCTCCTTTAGCTATGAGGAGAGTCTAGTACTTCCACCAGTCATGGATCATGAAACATGAACTCTCCTTGGCCCAGTGAAGGTATCTGGTTACTTCTCCAGAAGATGACATAGACTGGTGTTGCGCTTTTTAGATAGGTGGGGCTGAGCCTGATTCCCCCTCCCCACCTCCACAAATGTTTAATGCCTCTTGTCTAGGAGTCACTTCTAAAATGCAGGGTTGTAGGCTGAAACCAATGGGTTTATTCTCAATTTATCCTGCAGGCATGGAGGCACTTCAGACTGTTTTCCAGTAGTTGGCAAAAGAAACATCATTTATTTTTTTACACTGTCTTTCAAAATTTCTTTTCATGATCCTTTAGATATTTAGAACAATCTTTGATTTTAAGAAATATGTTAAATTGGTTCATAAATTTTACTGTTATTAAGGACATCAAGTTGCAACATATAACCTCTCTGCATAAAACCTCTCTGTAGTGGAAAAATGAATGTACACTTGTGAAACTTAACGGTAATAATATGGTGTAATGGGATAACTTCACCTTAGGTTTGTCTTTTAAAGGTCTTCTCAAATGTTCCTAAATTATGCTTAAACAACAGAAGCAGCAGTTTGAATTCAATATGAAAACTGAAACTGGGTTTTAAACTGAGTTTTACTTAGATTCCTTTTTACACTTCTCTCGTAATTGACTTTCCACTTGAGGAAGAAAATGAATCTTTTTTTAATCTTCTTTTTTGTTTTTTGGGGGTTTTTTTTGTTTGTTGGTTGGTTTTTTGTTCGTTGTTTGGTTTGTATTTTTTTGGGGAGGTTAGTTTTGGTTTTGTTTTTTTCTGAAATACCAATGCCAACTAAAATGATGAATTTATTTCATAGAACATAGCTTTGAGACCTGGAAATTATGTGGCTTTGAGTAAATCCTTGCTAAAGGTCATTTCTTTGGTTAGAAACTAGTTCTCTTGTTTTGTGGTGTGTTTTGGTTTGGGGTTGATTTGTGCTATCATAGTGAGCAATGGTTGAGGTGGTATGTTAATTACATTGCAATACCAGGCAGTTTCTTCAGCAAGGAATTCAGAGCAGGGGCTGTAGAGGGGAAATAATTGGAGGCAGCGTGGAGTCTGCCCTTGAGGTGGTGCATTCCCTCACCCTCCCAGGCTGCACTGTGATCTTGAAACACTTGTTTTATGACAGCCCTAGACACTGTATTTGCATAAGTCTGGTTGGGCAGGTGAATGTAAGGATGGAGTGGATGCACATGTCATTCCAGCATGTTAATCATCCTATTTTACAGCTATTTAGATGGTCAAGTTGCTATATAGAAAGAAAAATGAATCCTTGCTAAAATAAAAATAACTCTTAACAATGAAGCCTGACAAAGAAGCTGTTTTCAATGAATGTTGACATCTTCAAGACTTTGAAGTAAAAGTTCATCCTCACCCACAACAGAGAATATAAATTAGGTTAATCAAATCTGGCACCCCTTGTTCTGTGAAAAAATTAGCAACTGAAGATTTTAATCCAAAATTGTTTGCGTAAATCAAAGCTTAGCTCAAAATAAATAAATGTTTATTTAAAAGAAAATTGCTGTTAGAACCCTTGCATCTCAATAGGGTAAAAGCCTTCACCTGTAAATATTGCTAGTAAGTGTTGCTGATCAAATGCAAGAAGGCTATGGTTTCTATTCTAATTGCCAGCAGGGTCTTGCATTATATTTTGGGGACTTCTCTGATTTTCTCATGCTTATTTTCTGTCTTGTGCCTTACGGCTGCAGCACGGGCAACCTGTGTTTCTAGCACTGATCCTGAAATTCTCAACTGTATTCAACACTGCTTCTGAGACTACCCTCCTCTAATAATATAGTACCTGGCACTTCTTTGTAGTTTATGGTAATTATAACATTTGCTACCACGGTGATGTTTTTTGCGTGAACTGACATGTTGCATGCTCTTGACTTCATGAGCTGGGATGAAGTGATGAAGTTAAGAAGAAGGATGAGGGGTAATGGTTTTAAACTGAAATAGAGTAGTTTTAGGCTAGATATAAGGAAGAAATTATTTTATGATGAGAGTGATGGAAACTGGAACAGGTTGCCCAGAGAGGTGGTAAATGCCCCATCTCTGGAAACATTCAAGGTGGGGTTGGATGGGCTCTGAGCAACCTGATCTAGTTGAAAATGTCCCTGCTTGTTGCAGTGGGGTTAGGCTAGAAGATCTTTTAATAGTCACTTCTAACCAAAATGACTGATATCAACATGTGGATGAGAAGAATTCCCTTCATATGATTCACTGTATCTTCAAACACTTCTATTTCTAGGCCTTAATGAGAAAACAGACAATGGAATGAACACAGAAACAGTTCTTAACAACTGTCATATTTCTTAGATCCTTAAAAATCCCCTCCATACTTGCATGTTTCATGATCCATGAAGCGCTGCTTCCAGACAATGATAGAGACCAAAGCATTTCTGAAGATCTGAGCAAAAAGAATGTGGCAGTGGTGCTGCATGAGGATCTGATGACTGAGAGGGCAAAGTTTTTGCCCTGGAGCAAGGCTTCCCTGTGAAACCTGGTGAGTAAGGATGGGGCTGGAGATAATTCATGGCATTTTTCACCCCTTGAAAGAAAAGATAGGAACCAAGAATGAGAAGTTATTACTTTTTTCTTGAATTAATTAAAGCTTTTAGCTCTTCTGAACATACCTCAAACAAAGGCTCTTGTTCCAGATTTACCAATTCAAGGAGCAGTTAACATACAACACGCAAAAAAATATGTGTTTGGGTTGGTGTGTTGGGTTGGGTTTTTAACTAAAGCAGTGGCTTATCTCATTCAGCTGCTTGGCACAGCTAGAGGCAAGTATCCACAATCCTGTGTTTATTTGGCCTGTACTACATGTTTGGTTAGAAAAAACCCTTGCAGGACCAGAGGAGAAACTATAACATACATTTGACTGTAGAGTGCTCTTCTGGCTCATGAAAATCCAGCTTCCCCAAGGATTCCTGTAGTGTGCCATTAAAGTGAGTTTTATGCAACTGCTTGTGCTATCAGCACTACCAAGTGCTCCATAGTTTCTAAATGTATTCTGTGCTTCAAGGCAGTATAGCCATGCATTAAGGGACCTAAAAGTCTTCACTGGACATATTTTCCCAGATGGAGAGGGAGATCTTGTTGTGGCTCTTGGTAAAAACATTGTCAAGTGAACACTGCAAATGAGTAAAATGTCATTTATTCCAATTTAGGTAATTCCTTACTTAAACATGAAGACAGGCTAAGCAGGACACCTTTATAAAATTTATCTTCTTCCCATTACCAGAGAACTACTGAACAACAAAACCAGATTCTAAAATGGGTTTTTCAGCATTTCCTAGCTTTTTAGATCCCGACTTGGTTGTGCTGAAAGTGACAAGCTTCTAGAAACTTTCTTTTTATGTAGTTGGCAAAGTAAATTATTTCTACCTATGATCAAATTGCAAGCATGTTATGAAACAAGACACAAGTAGAAAGCTGGGGTGTAACCCTCAGAAGGACAAAGAAATCATTAAAGAAGCCCTGCCTCTTAAAGGAGATTTGTTTCCCTGTACATTCTTGAAAAGCAGAAACAATTATAAATAAATAAATAAATAAATAACACCCCCCCCCCAGACCAAACACAATCCAAAAGTATGAGCGTAAAATTTAGTGGGTCCAACAGTTGCTCTTTCAAAAGATGTGTGGAGTTGAAACATTTGCTTGCCCAGACAAGTCAAGTGCTGGGGATCTGCTAGTATTAGATAAGTTGCCAGTAATACCATTATTTATAGTGTGGCACAAGCACAGTGACTCGAACAGACACTGAATAGGTGGGTTATATTTTTACACTCTGATGTTTCAGTGGCAAGTAACCAAAGAGGAGTCCCATTAGTCATGGTGTAAGCAGTTAAAATAGAAGCCTTCAATTCTTTCCTCTATTTCATCACTTATATAAGCACCACATTTCTGTGGACAGAGTTATAGTTTTTTCCTTCTAAAGATGTCACATAACTTTCAAAGAGCCTAGTGTTCAGCTTAACAGCTGCTCTAGCTTTTTTAAAACAGGGCTTCTCCATTCAAACAAAATGTAAGGGAAATGAGTCTGTATGGCATCTGGCAAAGCAGTCCCCTGACCTCTTACAGGATAGGTAGGTGCCACAAGTATTTAAGTATGCTTTGGAGCTTATTTATACTTTGAAGAAGGGCTTTCTCCTTTGTCATCTTTTCGAAGAACACTTAGTCAATGTCCGTCCATTGAGCCCTGGAAGTTTGAAAGTCCCAAAAATACCACACACAGCACATGGACAGAAAAATGCTCAGTTGCTGTTGTGCCTTTGGAGCTGTGCACTCGGCTTTTCTGCTGGCAGGACTTTTACATTTCCCTTTAACACCTAAATGTGGTATGGAGGGTAAATGCTGGGCATTAGAGAAATGAGCTGCTTGCCAAGTACAGGCTTTGAGTACTTAAAAGAGAGAAATGGGAGGGAATGGCAAAAAAAAAAAAAAAAAAAGTTTTTAAATGCTCATCATAGTGTGTCACTGCCCTAAACCTGGCTTTGAGTTATGCCTTGGCTACAGTCAGTAATAGTGACATATTGCTATTGTGATGAATAGAGTAGCAAAATACCTCAACTCATTACAGAAATATTTAGAAAAATCATTTCCCATTGGTTATTGGCTTTGTTTCTGACCTTCTGAATTATCTCCAAGAGGAATGCGAGTTTTAAACTGAGATATTTTGGATTTGAGCAAGACAGGCCATGTTACATGTGTGTAACAACTTTTTTTCACATCTTCATCTTAATGTACAAGTGTTTTAGCAATGTGGAGTTACAGCAGTGCTTTTGTCCTCTGCCACTGCCTTTGTGAACAGGTCTCCTGACTCTTTAGCATGTTAGACCTCACCTAAGCTTTTCAAAAGAGGAATAACCACCCCAGGAACTAATGTTCCTCACTTCTGAAGTGGCTGTATGATTTTCACTTCTGTTCTTACACTAGTTCACAACTCAGTTTCTAAATGGGAGTGAAAGTCTTCTCTGTACAGATACGTGGGACTAGCTTTACCTCTTATTCTGAATTGTACTTGAATGTCTTTGCCACGTGTCTGTTGAACCATAGGAAAGACACAGCTTCTTGCCAAAATTTCCCTGGTACACTTTTTTTCTTTTTATTATTATTTTTAAGATGGGAAATGTTATCACGCAAAGATACAATTCAGCGAAATGATTTTTCCATCTTATGGCTAGGGCTGTGCTTAAGAGCAAACACTTAGCTGATGTCTTGCTGCAGTCCTGCATTTTTTCTAACAAGTTATCCCAGTAAAGGGCCTGCCCTTTCCTCCACAACTATCGACTTACACTGACCAAGAATTCTGCTCGCAACAGAAAACTGCAGCAAATTATGATTAGTAACATCAGCTGAATAGCAGCTCTGTGAAAAGCTTCAGTTATATATTTTTATGACTTATTTACAGTGAATTATAAATGCATTTAATCAGGTATTTCAGTATACCCATCAAGAAAATAAGTAGGCTAATGTAAAGACTGCTTACACTATCAAGCAAGAGCTTAGGGCAGAGGTGCCCCTCTGGCCTCCTGCCAGGGAAAAAGGGTCCTTTGGAGTGTCTAGACTCTGGTCACCTCCTTTTTGGCCAACTGCCTCTGCCTTCAGACACCCTACTTTCCAGGCTCTGTGGTTAAAAGTCTGTTGTTTTGGAGCACTTGGGTGCTGGGTTTGTCACAACTAAGTAAATCACTTTTTACTTCTCGGTCCTGGTTTGCTAATCTGGACTGTTCTTGATTACACTGTCTGTGGCTTTCTTGGGGAGGGGAAAATGATTGGTGGGGAACTCAGCAAACAAAAGCTTTAAGCATTTCATGGTACAGGTTGTTTTCACTGCTTATGTGGGGTGATGAACACAGTATGAAGAATAATTATGAATCTTATTCATCCTTTCTCTGTGTTTTTAGTGGAGTTTAACTTCTCTAGGTGAAATCCTGTATGTTTTAGCATTTGATTAAAGCCAAATCAATGGAAATCCTAGTTTTTGTATTAAAAAGGGAAGGGCTGTATGCCTACAGGTATTTGTGACAGTGCATTTTCTCCTCAGTGTCTTCTCTGCCTTGTATAAACCACCTGGCAGTGCTGCCTATTGCATGTTGTTGTGTGGGCTCCTTTTGGATTCACAATAACAGGCCTTAGAACAGAGGCAAGAAAACTCATCTCTACAACGCAGCCTTTAAGCAAGAGAGAAAACTCTGTGTGATTTGCTGTGGGTAGATGTATTTTGTTTCATTTTTTTAATAGCAAGTTGTAAGATACAGAATTTTTACTGGCTTACAACTTGAGAGCAATTTGATAGTTTAGAGTATAAGCCTCTGGGAAGGTTCAGCAATAGCTTTTATTTTTTTAGGGGGATTTAGGTATTTCAGCTATGATAGGACTGAATTTCATGCTCCTCTGGTATCAGACATTACTACTTAAAATAGTTTCCCCCCACTGTGGACTGAGCCAGTTCCCTTATGCCTCTGTGGACAGCAGCTCACCAGGAGAAGGGCAGTGCAGAGACATGCCTGAGCTGCTCGGGAAAAATTCACTCAAACAGCCATCTACAGATGAAAGTTAGGGATTGCTCACCAGAAAATCAGTTGTTTAACCTTTAATAGCACCTCTGGTAGGGTCTTTGACAGAGAAAGTCCCATGGTGTCTGCTAACCTTTACTGACAAGATATTTCTAGTCAACACAGCCTCTGATAAGAATTTGAGTTATTCCTTTTAGGTTTTTTCCTTAAATACTTCATGGTCATTGTAGAATGGCTTGGAGTGTTCAGGGAGGTCCTGCAAGTGGCAGCCAGTGATGGGGGAGTACCTTGTGATGCCAGTGCCTAACCTAGGAGGGCACACTGAAAGATATGACCAAGAAAAGAGAAAGGAATGTAGCTACAAACCTACACTGTGAAGAAATAATTGTAGAAAGATTGTATCTCACTTAATTATATATACTTTGTTGGATGAAAATGTCTTTAAAAAATTTAAATCTCAATAGAATTGAGAATCAAGCTGCAAATATGAGTATACTCATTGCTGTAGTCAGCTACATCTATTTTTTATGCATTTTAACAACTCTTTTTTTTTTCCTGCATGAATTCTATGTTGGTGTTAAAGGAACTGGTTTTGGAGCATTTATCCAAACTCAAATAGAATTAAAATAAGCATTCCAGGGACAGCATTGGTCTCTTAAGCACAGTGTGCCTGGCACTGAGAATACCAGCTGTGACTGTGCTTCTGTCTAATTCTTCATACCGTCATTTTGGCATATAACTTTTTCTGTACCAGTCCCTGAGGATGGAAAAACAAAGCTTTGTTGTGAAGGTGACTGCACAACCACATAAAGCTGGCAGGCTCAGCAAAGGGAGAAAACCTTCAAGTAATGTTTAGTGCTGTGGTTGGTGACATTATCAAATTTCCCAGTGCAAATGCCTCTGAGAGGAGCAAGCCTTCAGTTTTTCTTCTAAGGATCATTTAATGAGTCATTATTTACCTTTGTCACATAGCAATGTGGGACTTGATTTCTGGGAAAAAAAATGTAACTCTGCCAAGGTTGTTGCTGAACAGAAGCAGCATATTTACCATAACAAAGTTTCAGCTCATCACATGGGAAGTTTCCAGATATAACTTTTATTGTAATTTCATATTTTCCACTACGTGGAGGGACAGCAGCTCCTTTCAGATAAGGTCTGCTCGGGAATGAGCTTGAAAGCTGTTTCTGCTTGGAAATGGGAAATCCATTAACAACACAAGATAAGTACCATAAAAAGTCAGGATGTAAAGCTGGGAGCAGTTCAGTTTAGGTTATGACAGCAGGAATTTTAGGATGGTTGGATGTACAGTCTGTGCATTGGTGCCCTTCTGCCACAGGGCAGGACAGGGTGCTCTCCCAGACTGTAGCCTTGGGTTTTAGTTTCACCACAGCCGTTTAAGCCAAGTAGTTTCAAAGGTCTGTATTCCTGCTATCTTGATGGAGTTTGGAGAGTGGTGGAGGAAAAAAATTGCTTTTGCTTGCTTTAATCTTCTCTGGTCTGTTTCTGCACAAGGTGGGTTTTGTTTGGGGGTTGTGATTTTTGTTTTTTTAAGATGAATGACAAACCACATAAGCTCAGCAATTTTACAGGTTGTTTTCCTCCTTAATGAAAATAGAGAGGATCACATTGTGCCTAGTCAAGCCCTGGAGTGATGAGGATCAAATGTTCCTCTTGTCCCAGTCACACCATGCACCAGGTGAAAAGGAGACTCATCCATCTTCCTGGGCAGGAGTAATTTCTAACCTTCAGAAGGTGCTTTTGAAAACCTGCAGTGCCAGAGGTGTAGGAGAAACAAGCAAAGAAAGAACTAATATGTTTTCTCCAGATTAGCCTGGACAATTTACTACAGTGGTTTAGGAAGAAGTAGGGGACAGTTTTTGACGTCAGGGTAGTACGTGAGGCTTGCCTCTGCACTCCCCTTGGCCATGAACTTCATAGGAACTGCACATGTACAAACCAGCTATTCTGCATGACTGCAGTGCCAGGTCCCCATCTGTCATAAATATAGGCAGCTTCAGCAAAGCTACTGTGATTTATGCCAGTCGGGGACTTGGCCAAGTTGTCAGGCTAAAACACTGACAGAAGGAAGTCTTTCTGACTTTTATTTTCAAAGATTCTAATTTCCTCAGTTCTAGGTCCATGTTGGAGGTGCCTCTTTGTCTTTTCCCCTCTCTCCTCTCCTGCTGTCCTTGTATCATTTGTTGGGTTTGTTTTGATTTAGTGGGTTTTCTTTATGTTTGTTTTTTTGTTGAGGGTTTGTTCTTGTTTTGGGGGGTTTTTGCCCGACTTTCCTTTTGAATGTCAACTGCAATGGAAATACAAGAAGTCTTGGCTTGACTCCTGAGGTGAGAACTGACAGTAGCCTGTTCTTAGGATGTTTTTATCTTAATCAAAATATGTAATAGATACCTTGCAGCACAAGACTACAAGAAACTTGCAGCAGCTTTCTTTAAAATAGATCTCGTTGAGCAGTCAGCAATCTTGTTACGTGTGTCTCCCCCATTCTTGGACTGCAAGCTATGGGTCACCCGTGGCTTCAGCTCTATTAAGCATCACCATTAGGAGTGTACAAAGCCTCACATTAAAAATAAGGAGCAAGCATCACTTTTCATAAAGTAAGACTGATAAAATTTGCAAACAGAAAAGGGAGGAAGCAACTTTGATTCTTGATGTTCTTAAAGGGATGTTTCTCAGCCAAAGACTACAATTCACAAGTGTCATCATGAAATCTCAACTACTTGCCCAAATCCTATTTTCATTCAGGTTGTTTGTGATGAGTAGATTTAAGCATAGATGAAAAGCATAGGAAAGTATGTGAGAATATATGAGAATATTCACCTTTTATGGCATGGCCTTTGTTGGCACTATCAGCTTGGTTGTAGCAGACAAGGTTAAAGGATTAGTAAACCAGATACTGAACTGCTGTTGCTAAAGTTGTCATTTGCCAGTATATTGGTTATAGAGGATTTTTTAAAGCCTTCAGAACAATGCCCTGTATCCATATTTCTTTGTTAGCTTGTAACCATAAATGTTTAATAAAGTGAAGAGCTTATTTCATAAGAGATATGAGGCATCCTGTTGCCAAGATATAATCAATTTTGTCTGTTTCTTTAGCTGTCTATGTGGATTTGGTTATTTTTTTTCTGTGAAGTTTGCTGTGAAAGTGAACCAGATTTTTTGTAATGTTGATACAAGTAGGGAAACCCCTGCCGAAGTCTGGTCTTATATTGGGACAACAGCAAACTTCAGTCTACTTTGGAGGATATTGTCCATACCTGATACTGTCTGCCAGCCATCCAATTTCTTTTCTGGAAGAAGTTCCAAAACAAAACCCTAAGGCTTATTCTCCAAATCCCTGCTTAATGTATTTCTTTCCTCTCGTGTCAGAATATATTGTAATGACTTCCCTTTAACAACAGAGGAATTTGATGTTTTTTAAAAATAAGCAATAGGAACATAAGGAATTGAATGTCAAACTTCTGATTTTCCTGTTTGTATCATGTTGCTCACTCCACTTTGCCTGCACAGGATGCTTTTCCACAAGGCTCTCAGGCTGGGCTGGTTTGTTCATAGCGCCAAGCTGGTAGGAAATGCTCCTGATGAGGTAGCATGAAGGTAGGGTGGAGTGGGACCCAGGCAAAACGGAAATCCAGGGAAACTGCTCCATCAAGTGTTGAAAGGTAAAACTCGCACTGCAGTATGCTAAAAATATAGGTCTTCTTTGGGCCAGAAGCAAGGTCCTCTACACGTGTCTTATACAGGAAAACATACAAAATCCATACTGGTCTTCAGATGCACACATTCCCCTCTGAGCTGCAACATATTTTACGATATGACTTTCACTCTAATGTGATGTTTACTCCCTTTAAAAATGTCCACTGCAGTTAAAGCCTGATCTTTTTTTCCTTCTCTATCAGTTCTAATAAAGCAAATGTTTTGCATATATGCAAATCACATTCAAATGAATGCTTTAAAGCTTTTCTTACTTTCCTTTAAAATGGAACAATAAGAGGTGCAAGATTTATAAGGAGAGAAAAAAAAGCACTCACATAATCTTGAATTTTAAGAGTGTGTTTAATTATTCTGTTGAATGTTGACAGATAAAAAGGCTGGTCTACATGTACAAATGTCACTGGAACAGTTTTTAGGCTTAGATATTTCAGGCTTTCTTGCTTTCATCATGGAAATTTGAGCCCTCCTGACCTGAACCTATAAATAATTTATTCATTTAGAATATCTGCATTGCTTACTGCTTGGATAAAGTTTACCATCTTCACATAGATGTTGATTCTTATGTTACTTTTTCCCAAAATGAGTTCATTTCTGCAAGCTACTTCAATCAAAAGTAGATTTTACTTACAGATCTTGGCCTCTAGTGCTTCCTGTTGAAAAACTATGCTGAAAAGTTATTGAAATCTCATAAGAGAATAAAAAATGTATAAAAATCTTAATTAGAAAAGCCAATTAGAAATAATGTAAGTTTTCATGCAAAGTAGTGCTATGAATAATTGCAACTTTGAAAAATGAGAGAAGAGTTTTCAAATTGTCATTACTATTTAGATTTAAAAGCTGTTGCTGACAGAGTTGGGTTTTGGATTTTTTTTAGAGGGGTGACACCAAACATTTAAATGGTTTATTCTAGTATTTTTACTTAAGGCCACTGAGCTTTCACTCACTTCTGTCCCTTTTCCAGGACTTGTTTAATCATGTCCTCACTGGTACCTTCACAGGAACCCCAAAACTTCGTTCAGCCTTGGAATCATTTAGATTGGAAAAGACCTTAAAGATCACAGAGTGCAACTGTAACTGTAGTGATGTATCAGCTCCATCCTCAAATCCTGAACGAGGCTGGGGGAGTGTACAAAATCTAAAAATTTTCTTGAAAGCCTCAGAAACAGGTGCCTAACATTCACGTTGCTGATCTGCCCAGCAGAGGTTGGAGCTGAGCAGCCCTCTGGCCATGTCCAATAGCTGCTGCTCATCATTGCTCTGTCTTGTGGGGTACCAAAACAGCTCAGAGAAATGTGCATTTGGGGAAAAAAATGTTTAATTTTGAACTTAGTTTGGATTACGTAATTAAAAAAATTGTGGGCTCTTAAGCTTTGTAATTGACTTAGATGATATAACCTAACATTCATTTTGCCTAATGCTAGATGTCTACAAACTGTATATCTAAGCTAGCTTGTGGTCAGAGGAGAGCAAAAGCACTTTTGGGGTGCAATTCAGGTGTCCTGTGTTAGTCACTTGCCTTAGATGTTGCTGAGGGCCTGATCTGTGCTGAATAAAAAGCAGGTGCAGACATCTTGCTCTCATGCCTCTATGTTTATTTTGTAAATGTCCAGCTCCAACACAGGCTCTTCTGGCCAATCATGCAAGTTGCTTAGGGGAGTCAATACAACTCAGGGGCGCTCCCTCCTCACTCTTCATCCTGTTTGCAAATAATTGTAACCAATAGATTCTATAAATAATACAATTTTTAGGAAAATATTGCCAAATCAAACCTTTTTCTTAAAATGTGAGTAAAAACCACGGTATGCGAACAACCCAATCTGAGCAGCACTTTGCATTTCTGTGCATGTTTACCAGCACCAAAAGTCTTCCTTGAATTTTGAGTTGGTGAGAGAACAATTATTCCATAGAGAAATAAGTAACAACCGAACCTACCTGGTTTCAAAAAAGGTGTGGAGGGTGAGTTTCCACCTTAGGACCTCCTGCCTCCAATGATGTGCAAAAAATGTACCTTGAATGGCTTCAGGTGCCTTCCTGAACTGTTTGGAGTTTTGCTGAATTGGTCAACATGGCTGAAAACCAGCCTGAAAGAGAGAGTGGTAATTGCTGGGAGATCTGTCAGCAGAAAGTAAAGAAAAGGAGGGTGAGTCAGTGCAGAGTGATACTGTTTTTTGTCTAAAATCCCCAAAACCCCCTCTACTACTGTGCAGAGGAACAGGTGTAACCACAAGCTTTCTCGGCTCCTTTCCCCAGCCCAAGCTAATTTAGGTTTCTAAGCCTATGGAATGAGTACAACATGATGGAGCCAAAATTTATGAAAAAAAATCCATGTTAATATAGGCTGTAAAATAAATGCAAACGAAAGCTGAAGTAAAACAGCTTTTATTCACATGAAAAAATAAACCTGTTAGCTCTGATAATCAATTAAAATATTATAGAATCAAGCAATCACAGATGTAGAAGCTTATCCTCCTTAAAGTCATTATAAATCACATCCTTTCTTAAATCTCTCTATTCCCTCTTATTGCTTACATTATAATCCCTGTCCGGGTATCATTTTCATTGCTAAACATACTGTTTGCCAGTCAGTTTATTAAGGTTTGTCTTGATAGTGCCAAAACAAATGCTCGTTTTCAGAGATAAAAGGAAGGCTAATATTAAAATAATAATTTCACCTCTTTGCTAGCAGAGACTAATTATTGAAGAAATTGGCTCATGAAATCTCTGAGGTGACAGGGAATTAGTGTGTCAATAGGAGCCTGCTTTGAAGTTGACCCGCACTGTTCTTGGTGGTGTTGGGTATACCCTGTCTTTTGCTATATGATGTGAGGAAAGAAAACTGTTTGGGGTGGGAAACATAATAAAACAATAAAACTCTTCTTCTTTGCTGTTTTTAGTTAATTAAAAGCTTTAGTTAAAAAAAAAGAGATGGGACACATAGGAGACACAAAAAGTAAAAGCAGAGGGAAGAATTATAGACTTGAGACTATAGACTATAAATGGTACAAGGGGAATGGCTTCAAACTGAAAGAGAGTAGGCTTAGACTAGACATCAGGGAGAAATTCTCTACTGTGAGAGCAGTGAGACACTGGAACAGGTTGCCCAGAGAAGTTATGGATGTCCCATCCCTGAAAGAGTTCAAGGCCAGGTTGGATGGGCCTCTGAGCAAACTGCTCTAGTGAAAGTGGCTCTGCCCACGGCAGGGGGGTTGGAACTGGATGATCTTAAAGGTCCCTTCCAACACTAGCCATTCTATGATTCTGTGATGACTGAGAAGTGCAAAGGGGCTTTAAAGAGCCTGGACCATTAAAGAAAATGTATAACTACTGGTTCTGTACAGGAGGGGTTTGGTGACACCAGGCTTACAGCAATCATGTCAGTAAAGGGCTCTGAATACTGAGAGTGCAATTAGGGCTGAAGAGCATTATTTGACATAGTGAGGAGCACTGTAAACTACTGCTATGAAAGGAAACACTGTTACTACGCTCAAGACTGTTTTCAGTTGACTTGAAGCCTGCGGGAAGCGTGAGCCTAACAGCTTAACAACCCTACTGAATTATGTGCAAAAGCTACTACGAACAAGAAGCAGAGCCTGGAAGAGTTCAAAAAGTGTTTGAACAATACTGTCAGGCACATGGTGTCATTCTTGGGGCATCCATTACAGGGATAAGGGTTGGGCTCGATGATCCTGATGGGTCCCTTCCAACTCAGCATATTCTGTGGTTCCATAAATCTTATTGCAACAAGAACAAGACAAGCAATGTCCCCTTTTTACACAGATAAAACTGTTAAAATAAATAGGAATAGCTCCAGTTCATGGCAAACAGCTGATGGACCACTATGGCTGGACATGCATGGGCATCATTAAAAATGGAAGTCTGGTCTCCAGGAGACCAAACGATTAAGAATAACAGTGCTTGAGATAAAAATTGGGTTACACCTCATGAAGCATAAGGGAAACGCGTAAAAGATACGAAAAGTATATAATTTAAGAGTGGTCACAGAATCACACAGAATCACAGAATATGCAAGGTTTGGAAGGGACTCACAAAGATCATTGAGTCCAACTCCTGGCCATGCACAGGACCATCACAAGAGTCACACACATGTGCCTGAGGGTATCACCCAAATGCTTCTTGAACTCTGTCAGGCTTGGTGCCACTTCCCTGGGGAGCCTGTTCCAGTGCCCAACCACCCTCTGGGTGAAGAACCTTTCTCTAATATCCAAACTAAACCTCCCCTGACACAACTTCAGGCCATTCCCTCAGGTCCTCTCACTGCTCACTACAGAGAAGAGACCAGTGCCTGCCCCTCCTCTTCCTCTCCTGAGGAAGTTGTAACTGCAATGACATCTGTCCACAGTCTCCTCTTCTCCAGACTGAACAGATCAAGTGACCTCAGCTGCTTCTTATACAGCTTCCCCTCAAGGCCCTTCACCATTTTTGTTGTTCTCCTTTGGACACTCTCTAAGAGCTGAATATCTTTCTGATATTGCAGTGCCCAAAACTGCCACAATCCTCAAGGTGAGGCCACGCCAGGGCAGAGCAGAGTAGGGCAATCACCTCCCTTGACTGGCTGGTGATGCTTTTCCTGATGCCCCCCAGGACACGGTTGGCAGTCAGGTATCTTCCTATGGAGTTGCATTTCACTTCTTATTAAATGTGAAACTGCATGTTCCTTGATGTTCACTGCTTCCCTTAAAAATAAAGCCAGAAGAAGCAACTGATAGTTCATGAGTTTGGTCCTAAAATTATAAAGGTGTTATTTGAATTTATACACGCTGGTAGTTGGATATGGAGACATGAGTCTCCATAAGTCCATAAAAATTTACAATAGCTTAGAGAAAGGCAAATGTTAAAAGTAGAGTGAAAAGGTTGAGCTTAGTGTTTGCATTAATGCAACTGTACTGATTTTGGTGTCACTCTTTCAAATTTGTCTCTTAAAAGTAAGCAGTTTGTTGAGGTTTATCAGAAGGGAATTACCGATTTAGCTGAAGGAAAGAATTCTTTAATTTAGAAATACTTTTTTCTGAAATGAACTATAAATGTTATAATCAGATTTGAAAACTTGGGGTTGCATTATGGCACTTGGAGAATAATGCAAGACCCTGGACATCATGAGGAATTTCTTCATTGAAGGAGTTGTCTGGCATTGGAATGGGCTGCTCAGGGAGATGGTGCAGTCACTATCCCTGGAGGTGTTCAAGAAAACAGCTGGATGTGACACTTAGTACCATAGTCTAGTTAACAAAGTAGTGATCAATCTAAGGTTAGATGTAGCAATTTCAGAGGTCTTTTCCAACTTAAATGAATCTGTAATTTTGTGATCTAATCTAATTTTTAAAGAAATGTGACTGGTGGGAAGATTTATTTTTCAGGTTAATCATGAGATAATTGGTGCAGAGTTATATTTTGTGACTGCTGCAGCTCAGCTAAGGCAAGACCAAAGTTTCCCTGAGATAATGGTTGGGTGTTTCTGGTAGTCCTCTTAATAAAACCCTGTTTTAATTAAATTCCTGGTCTCTGATTCTAGCAAATTCCTATGTCAAAGTTGATAGGACTCCAACAACTCCTAACTACAACCCTGCCTCGAGGCAGTAAGTGAGCTATAAATTTTCAGCTACTTCAGGACTAGGATGAATTTGCTATGAAGTTCTGCATGAAAAAACATCTTAAGTTAGACAATTTTTAGTCACAATTTCTCCTGCCTGCATGAAGATATGAGCATCTTGGTGTCCTATTCATCTAATGGAGACATTGGACAGTGACACTGAAAGCTGTTTCCAAGTGATGTTAAAGTCACATAATCCCAGAATTTTCCCTGTTGGAAGGAACCCACAAGGAATACAGACTCTAACTTTTAAGTGAATGGCCCATTTGGGGATCATATCCGTGACATAATAAATCTTTCATAGAACATATGTAGACCACTATGAAGAGGTAAGTGAGCTACCAGTTGTATTATTGAAAATATAAACAATGTACTTGCTTACTTGAATTTCTGGAGAAATTAGAGATTAAATTTTTTTAACATTCTCTTGACTAGAGAAGATTGTGTTAAGATGCATCTAAAGTTTGGTTAAATTTTTAAAGTATCTTGATTCAAATGAAGTGGTTCTTTTATGTGTGTGTATCTATATATATATACATAAATATACACCCACTGTGTTGATTTCTGCTTTTAAAATCATTGCTCTGCTGTAGAGGGAAGAATTTCTGAGCTGATAAAAGTTTGAGATGCTCATGACAGAAGAGTTGGTCTAGTGATGAGCGCCACGTGCTCAACATTAAAAATGCTGGTCTGACCCTTTTCTGGCATGCATGCTCTGGACAGAAAGATATTTTGACATTTTTAATGTGATATGAAAGGATATGGATATCCTCTTGTGAAATACAATGAACCTATGTGTTTTATGTCACTCTGCTTTGAGACAGCTGGAGCTGAAAATGGGCTGTAACTATAAACACCATTAGTCCTTTTTTTTTCCATCTATGTGGAGCACAGCCATCCCTCCTCCTGTGCTTTTAGATCCACAAGGATGGTAGTCTACCTCCTCACCTGCACTCCACAGAGGCATTGAAAGGCACCAGGTAAACACCTGGTGGCTGAGACACTGTTGGCTGGGCTTTTATTATTGTGCTAATATCTCTTTGCTGTGCAAAGAAAATGAGTGTTAATTACTGCTTATGCCCTAAGATTTTTATGAAGAAGATCATAAAAGGTCTTTCAGGTTATTAAAAAAAAAAAAGCGAGAAAAAAGTAAGACCTATTTGCTCACTTTGTTGAGATGCTTTGAATCTGACACAAACTGTATTCAGGATAGGTCTGAGAAAAGTCTGTGGGCTTTACTTGTTCAGGATGATGCTGCCTGTTCCTAACAGGAGTTTAACCTCTAGTAATTAATCTCTGTTGAGCAAAGATGAATTTCAGTGTCTAGCCTACTAGCGGGCTGCTGGAGTGTTTTCACTTTTTAAAATGTGGTGCAACATGACCTGGCATGTGAAGGAACAAGGAGCATCTCCAGGGCAGTAAGGAGGACGTGTGCCCTCAGGAGCCTGTTTGCAGAGGCTGGGATGTCCCCGAGAATCAGGCGCAGTCAGGGGGATGGGGACCATGTTGTGGCAAGGGCTGAGGGAAGGGGGACAACCACTGGGGTGAGGGCTCCAAGGTGGACACGTGCAGCATGATGGTGCAGTTTCCTGGGTTTTCATCACATCAGCAGTGAAGGCTGTTGCCTTAATTTGGCCACAATCTGCAAAGCCATCATTGGAGAACACGTGTACCAACATTGCTGGTGACCAGCGGGAGGGGGCTGCAAGCCTTCCAGCTGGTTTTTGAGAGCTGCAGGGAAAACTGATGTCTGCTAGAGGGTGTTCAACACCAGTGTGCTGTATCCAAATGAGCCTCTCAGCACAACATCTACTTAAAGCACTCCCCAAACTCCCCCAGAGCAGCATCTAAAAGCCTTTTGCAGTCATTAGTGCTGTCCCTTGTGCTGCGAGCTGCCTGCAATGAGCATGTCGACATCTCTGCGATGTGCTCAGATTTCAAAGGGGGTCCTCCTAACCAGCTGCATCTCAAGAAATCGAGCAAATTTTTTAATTTTTTTTTTCTTGAAGATACCATGCCAAGTCTTTTGAAATGAAAGCTGGGGCGAGCCTAGTGGAGATTAATGTAGGAAAAATGCTGCTGGCTTGATAAGCCACAGATGTCTGTGAGATTTGCAGAGACTGCTGACAGCTCATGATGGTTTGCAGCTTGTGAGGTCCCCCAGCCCCAGGACCATTGTGCTGGATACGTGGCTGGTGGTGCAAGGCAGGGTTTGGCCCGGTGTGGTGGTTGGATGAGGGGTTTGAGGAGACCTAGAGGAAAAATTGATCTGGACTCAGGCTGTAATTGCAGAGTTTTCTTATGTGTTGCTCCTATTTATGCAAAAGCATGACCTTTTTTGAATAAGGTCACTACTCACAAGTGTTTTCATAATACTGTAAGGGGGAGACATAAGCTGTTGTAATTCTGTGAAAGCATAAGATGCTGGGGGAAACTCAGCTTATTGTACCAATTTTGGAAGACTGAGAAGATGACTAATGATGGTGGAACCATTCTTAGTGTGTAGATAGGAGCTCTGCTTCTGTTAACTCTATATACCCAATAAAAACTATGCAAATGTTTTTAGATAAGACCTTCATTGAGTCCTGTTAGCTTGTACCAGTAACACTGGTTAGTAATACTAACGAATTGACAGAAACTAGTTGTTTGCTCTCTTCAAATCTAAGAATATCCTCTCATCAAACATTGTCACAGAAGCAGTGCAAAGAGTGACAGAAGGTCCCTCTGCAGCCTGTTAGGAAATGGGCTGGGTCATCTGGGTACTTTGATTGCAAAAAGTTACAGATGATAGCTTATATAGAAATATGAAAAAAATATAGTTTCTTTACATTGCCACACATACAGCCTACATTGCTTATGAGGTGCTGCCAGTTAGATGCTGCCAGTGTGTGAATCAAGCTCTGTTGTCTTCATGATATAAAGGCCAAATACTGCACTGCCTTGTGGAGATGCACCCATGAAGTTATGCATCACACACTGTTAGTGACAGCCTCTATTGCTTATCCAGTCTGGTACCATTTGCCCTGTGTCTAATCAACACCTTTTGGTACAATTCAGAGGCAGCTGATATTTAGCATATATGCTTTTATTGGAAAAAAATTGTACCTTGGTAGCTCACATAAGCTGACAGACATATCTAAGAAATAATTTCCATAAATGACAGGAAAACTATTGAAAGGAAAACTTTTATTCCCTGTACTCTCAAAAGCTGCAATAGCCTTAGGGAAATTTAAAAGGGAAATCATACAACAGTTTGGGTTGGGAGGGAGCTTAAAAAGCCTCTAGTTCCAAATCCCATGGACAGAGAAACCTTCCACCAGATCAGGTTGCTCAAAGCCCTGCCTAACCTGGCTTAGAGCATTTCCAGGGACAGGGCAGCCACAGTTGCTCTGGGCAACATGTTCACCACCCTCACATTAAAACATTTCTTCCTAATATCCAACCGAAACCTGCTCTCTTTCAGTTTAAAGCCATCCCCCCTTGTCTTATCACTACCTGCCCATGTAAAAAGCTGCATTTCCTCTCTTTTATAAGAGAGTAAGTACTGGAAGGCCACAATGAGGTCTCCCTGGAGCTGTCTCTTCTTCAGGCTGACTTCTCAGCCTGACTTCATAGGAGAGGTGCTCCAGCTCTCTAGTCATCTTGATGGCCCTCCTGTGTGCCTGGTCTAGCAGGTTCACCTCTTTCTTGGGCTGTGAACTCTAGAGCTGGACACAGTGCTCCAGGTGGGATCTCACAAGAAAGGACCAGTGGGACAGAATAACCTCCCTCAACCTGCTGGCCATGCTGGTTTTGACACAGCCCAAGATGCAGTTATCCTCCTGGGCTGTGAGCGGACACTGTTGGCTCATGTACAGTCTTTCTCTGCCGGGCCGCTCTCAATGAGTTCTCCTCCATCTGTACTCTGGGATTGCCTTGATCCAGGTGCAGCAACTTGCACTTTGCCCTGTTGAACTTCATTAGGTTCTCATGGGTTCACTTCTCGAGTTTGTCCAGGTCCCTCTGGATGGCATCCCTTCCTTCTGCTATGTCAACAGCACTGCTCAGCTTCTTGTCATTTGCAAACTTGCTGAAGTTGCATTTATCTCATTGTCTGAGTCACCGAAGAAGATATTGAAGGGCAGCAGCCCCAAGACAGAGCCCTGAGAAACACCACTCATCACTAGCCTCCATCTCGACATAGAGCCATTGACCACAACTCTGGCTGCATGCATCCAGCCAATTCCTTATATACTGAATAGTCCATCCATCAAACCCATTTGTCTCCAGTTCGGGGATAAGGATGACATGTGGGACTCTGTTAAAGATCTTACAGAAGTCTAGATAGATGACATCAGTTCATCTTCCCTTGCAGACTCCATCGCAGAAGGCCATCAGATTGGTCAGGGACAAATTGCCCTTAGTGTAGCTGTGATGTCTGTCTTGGATCACCTCCTCTTCTCGTATGTCTTAACACTGCTTCAGTGAGTATCTGTTCCATGATCTTCCCAGGTCAGAGGCAGGGCTCACTGGTCTATAGTTCCCCAGGTTTTCCTTGCTCCGTCTTTTAAAAATAGGAGTGATGTTTCCCTTTTTTCAATCACTGGGGAAGTCTAACTGCCATGACTTTTCAAATACAATGGAGATTGTCTTGTCAACAACATCAGCCATTTCCCTCAGGACCCTGAGATGCATCTCATTGGGTCCCATACACTGATGGCTATTCTATTTCACCAGGTCATCTTATACAGTGGGAGAGACTCTGCTCCTCCAACCCCTATCGGGAGGTTCATGTTGTTGAGAGATGTGGGAAGCCTATCTGCCAGTGAAGAATGAAGAAACTCGAATACCTCAGCCTTCTCCATATCTGTTGTCACCAGTTTACCTTTCTCATACTCATCCTGCAATACTCTCCTTGGCCTTTCTTTTCTGACCTCTGTACTTACATAATCCCTTTCTGTTACTCTTTGCATCCTTTATCAAGTCCTGTTCCATTTCTGCCTTAGCTTTTCCTATCCTGTATCTACACATCCAAACAATGATTTCAGTTAACCAAAATATTTGAGTATTTGAGGAAGAAAATTGAAAATGGTTTAATTCCAGTTCCTCCATAAAATAGTTTCCAACATTTTCTCTGGAGCAGGCGATAAGTATGGAGGCTGGCTATGTTATATACCATATTTTATATAAAATCATCCCAAGCCTCAAGATCTTTACAATATTCTTTACAATTTGGAGAGGAGAGGGGGTAAAAAGTATTATAGATCATGCTCATCTGATTCTTTTTGCTCATGACCACCCAAGAGACACCCAAAAGACACTAGCAACAGTAAATACCCCACTCTGTCTAGTACCATGATGGTACTAAGAAAGGAAACTGATATCTACATTTGCAAGGGGTGAATGGACACAGTACTCAAGTGACCCTCAGGGTATTCTTTTTTTCAGTTCTCCTCTTTGTGGCTTGCTCAGTTTGTGGCTCCTGTGGGGTTCTTGGTAAAGTTCCCACACATTACCATCTAAAGTCGTGTACCCTTGGGAAGCATTTAGACCTTCAGTACTCAGAATATTTTTTTTTTTTACCCAGAGGAATAAATGATTAGTGTACATTGGTGTGCACCTCTGGAGGGAAATCCAACACTGCAATAATGTAAATTCAGTTCTAGGAATTTTGTGATGGGCCACAGGGTAAAAATGTCCCCCCCACTTGGAATGGGAATGTGCCTTTCTATCTCCAGACAAGGTTTCTTTTAGGAAGTTCATGTTTTGTGCCAAGCCAACCTGCAGTGGGGATGATTTCAGCATTGTTCATGACTTTATTGTGTGAGTCCGTAGGGTAAGAAAAGCACAGTTTAATGAGGCTCTAAGTTTTGAGTTAAGGATGTCTACTGAGTTTTCAACAGATTGCTGTGCTGTAGCTGAACTATGACTTGTAAGTAGTTCTTAACGCCTTGAATCTTATTTTCATGCTCTTAATAGCTATGTTCTTTAAATCCATTATTTGTTGGGTGGAATAGGTCTATAATTGAAAATGTCTTAAAGAAGCAAATATCTGAATAAAATTACATGTGAAATTTTATTTGTAGAAATAAGAATATGAAATTTACCACATAAAAATGGCAGTGCTACATAAAACCTGTGCTGGACTGGATGGGGTGTGCATGTGTTTGGGGTTTGTTCAAGAATAAGCGAAAAGTATAATTTATGCCTGGATAATCAGTGGTGGTTTACCACTGAAATGTACACCACTTGGAGAAATAGTCACTGGAGCCTTTCACACCTGCACAGGGTATGAAATTCCAAACAATTAAAACAATTTATATTACCTCCTGAAAAGAAGTCTTAGCAAAAAGCATATTGCAGAAGTGAAAACAAATGTGGTAAAGCAGAATGTGTGATGAATGGCAAATGTACTGTTAAAGATTTTCTGACGTATCTTTTCATTCACCAAAATTAAATATGGAATACCTTCATGAGCAAGTGACACTTGCAAAGATGAATTTATTGTATTACTCCTTGTGAAAGGCTTTTACTTTTCAAGAATGGTAGCAGGGAATTGTGTGGTTTTGCTTGTATTTTTTTAAACCAAAAGAAAAGTACAGTGCTGTTTGGTCTTTTGGTTGAGAAACAGTACAGAATTAAAAGCCATCTTAAAACCGAACAACTTACTTGCATTCCTAATTATCTTCTCTATGAAAGGAACTCCAGAAGAGGAGATTATACATAAATTTTTATGTTATATTTGTATTTTTAATAGGTATATAATATTTATATCAGTTCATTTTGTCCTAGTCTTGATGTGTAGGTGTTCACTCTCTATTTATTTAAAGTGAGAGGAAGACTGCAGTGTATCAGTCACTTAATTTTCACACTTGTGTATTCCATGAATATCATTAGACAGTTGTGGTATTGAAAAATACTTATATATACCTTGAGAAAGTGAATACCTAAAAAGAAGACTCTTTTAGCCGATAGGTCCAAATGTCATTCCTCAGTGCTTGTGGAAGTATATTGAAATTATTTCTTTAGAAGAGAAAAGGAGCTGAATTGTTTAACAGAAAGAGGGAAAGAAAAAAAAAGCATTTGAATTTCATTGGTTAGTGTTTCCATGGTCATCTTTGTAGAGAAATGGTGAAAAAGCATTTAAGAAAATGAAAGCATCACTGATACAAAGCAGGAAGAGCCTCCAGCACTCCATGGGTGCTTGGTGCCATCCCTCTCCTGGTTCCCTATTTTTGGAAGGCTCTGTAGAAGGTCAGTGGGAAACATAACTCCTGGCTCCTAAGGCAAAAGCAGCCTGGATTATCATTCATGTGAAACTAAAGATGAGGAACTCGTAGAGAGCAAATAGTTACTCCTGTTAGTATTTCCTAGATGAACACAAGCAGCTTAAATTTCAGTTGTTCTAAATTAGTTGCTCAATAAAAAAAAATATTTAGCTCTATTTTGTTTCTCCTTGGTCAATCATTCATTATTTCCATCTAATGCTTGAAATCTAATCACTGTTGCTGAGAAAATATAGTTCAGGGAACTATCTCCACAAAGCGTTTTAATATTAAGATAACAGCTCTTTGTCAATTTTGTAAGAATACAGCTATATCATACATTCATAATCATATCCTTTATTCACTTTCTATGTGCAATTGCTGCATTTATATTGGGAAGCAGTAAATACTACTACTGTAAAGCAGTAAATACTACTATTTGTATCTTATTAAGAATTGCAATTGAAAGACAAACTTATAGCAAATCACAAGAGTTGTTTGGAAATTCCTCATTTCCTCGATGTTGTCTTGTATTGAGGCTTTTTTTGGCTCTGGTCTCTGTGATCAGACAGGGATACACTGGACACAAGAGGCTGCTTCCCATATCTGTGACCTGTGCTGGGTTTGATGTCAAATCAGGCAAACAAATCAACCAACCAACCAACCAACCAAAAAAAAAAAAGGGGGAATTGGTGTCCAGGGGATTGTCAGGGTGAGACACATGGAGGCTTTGATTTGGAGTTTTGCTCCAGTACATCTGTGTCCACCCTACTCTTTAGCTCCAGCACTCCAACAAATGTTTTTTCATGAGTGCAGCAGCACCAGGGAAGGTTTTTTGGGTGTCATGGCCAAGGTTATGGTTCCCAGTGCATCTGTGGTTGGGATCTGTGGTTTTGTCCCTCTTGTGCCAACTGGAGGCTGTGACTTTCATGACAAAATCTCAGTACATGCCTTCTCCAAGAAAAGCTGGATTTGTGTTGTCTCTTAAAAAAATCTTTTAAATGCTAACTAAAAAAAATTACATCTTAAAGTATGTTTAGAAGTTGCATTTGAAATTCTAGTAATTCAGAAGGGAAGAAAGTACCAATTTCACCATTTGACGAATATCATAAATAGATTTATGGCTTCTTTTGACACTTGGTCATGTGGCAGAGGTGAAGAAGCAGCTGGTAATGCAACCAGTAAAAGTTAAAGAGAAGGAAATGCTATATTACAGAAGCTGAGGGACATTATTAGCTCCTGCATTCTGCTAGAGACGATGCATAGGATGAAAAGCTCCCTAAGAGGCCAGGGAAATTTCCCTGAGGCTTTCAGAACTGGTGTTTCCCAGCAGGAGCTGGTCTGGACCAGAGTGTGCCACACATAGATGAATGGCCAGAGATGCAGAGGTGCTGGACTATTGCATAACTGAGTCCAACAGATGCAATGAATTCTTGCTGAGAGGGATTTCTTCAGTGTAATTAAGTGTGCTGGAGAAGAGGTCAAAAACTCAGGCGCTAATGCAGCTTGGGGAATTACAATTGAATTTTGTCATGTGGGTTCCATTATCACATTGGGCAGGTCCAAGATAACCCTTCATTTCGCAGATGACAAAGTACAGATCTACTGGGCAATACAACAGCACCTGGACTGCAATCCTTAGAGGATGCCACATCAGTAACACATGGAAAATCATGGTTCCTGTACTATACATTTCTCTGTCATAGGAAATGTGGAACAGTCCCTCTCCTAACCTTACCGAGCTCACCCTTGGGGCCTTGAGTCTTGCTCATAAATCTCTCCATGAGAAACCACTCCAGACTTTGATTGCTCTGACAGTGCAACCTTCTCCTCCTATCTTCCAGCCACATCCTGAGATGTCCACCCCTTGAGCTCAGTAGGCTGGCAAAGTGTGAGATGCTTTAATATGTATGAATTTAAATCTTTACAAGAAGCGAGAGGGATGAAAAATTAAGATTAGTAATATCTAACTTTAAAAAAAAGCCCAAAAAACAAAATGAAAACTCCACAACCTCCCATCCCAACTTTCTTAAAACAAAAAGAATCTCTTCATGTAGGAAACTATGGAAGGAGCATTTACAAGAGCAAATGAAGAATTCAAACCCTGGAAAAGGTACATGTGGTATCAAATGCGTCCAGCTTTGGCTCAAGATGGTTTTGTGTGACCCTTCCCTACACATTCCAAAATTCTGAACTGAAACATAGCCTACTAAAGGAGATACTGTTGGCACTTGTGTAGTAGCATGAATACTCCTCCAAGTCTGCTGAGGACTCCTCTTGTGATACAGTGTAAGATCACCTTCACTGTTTTCAAGTTGGTGAATGTTATACACTTGCTTTCCCCTTCTCATCAAGCTTCTCTATCCTTTCCTTCAAGATTTCTTCAAAAGCTTTAAATACTTAAATCTAATTCTTTAGAGTAATCTCTGAGTTCTACTTTTCAATACTGGCACTGCATCCTTTTTTTTTTAATCAGCTGGAAGCATCTGTGAACTGGAAAAATTTTATTAATAATTACTGTAGCTTCTTCTGCCTTTAATTTCTATGTCAGCCAACCTGGATACAGTAAATCTCTTGAGCTTTGCTGCCATCTTTGTTTTCATCATCCCATAGCACCATTGCCATTATTTATATAGCCTTGATCCATCTTGCAAACTAAGGTCAAGTTCTTATTTAATGCTTTATCTAGATCTTCCATGATGCATGTCCTATCTCTATCATATAACACATTTTTCTTTGGTTCCTTGCTCTTCTCCTATTTGTACATAACAATCTTGTTGCTCTTTATTCTGAGTTACAACTCTTCAGATTTGCAAAATGACATTTGTTCAAATTGTATCAACATTTTTTTTTTATTAGGCAGTGGGATATTTTTCATATACTCTAAACTCTTCTAAATCCGTTTTGCACTTTTTAAAATCAAATGTGCATTTATGTCATCTTAGAAAGTGAGGTATGTCTTATTTCTTTAAAAAACCCAAAACCCCCCCAAAAAACCCAAAACAAACTGAAGAGGAAAAGCAACAGCTCCAAACTGCAGATTGAAAATTAGCTTGTCCTTAGCAAGTGAGATGGTTTTGGCAGCAATCACACTAAACAGGGATTTTCCAATCTTGGCTGCTAACACGAGATTCCTTGTTTAGGATCACATTGCTTGTAGATTACAGAATTGGCCACAGAATAGACACACTACTCAAATGACAGATTTGTCCAACCTGTGCTGTGTTACAGGAAACGGGGCCATGTTTTTGTAAACCAGAGCTAATATTTTCCATCTGTAACCAAGCACAAGACTGGTGAAGGACATAAAGAATATTCTGTAACGTAGAATGACTGGAAGAAAAATCTCTAGTCCCCCCCAAAAAAAAGCATTTTGTTTATTTCTCTTTCTTATGACCTTGCAGCCTGTAAGTGTAACACAGGAGTACACATCCCAAGGGAAGAGCCCTAGGAGCTGAGCTGTGGGAAGGTAGATGAACCTGCTCATCAGTGCTCCCAGATTTTATCTCATGGGGCCCTAATGCCCTTGGACCCCGTATGATGCGTTGCAGAATCTGTAGGTGGATTAGTAGCAGATGACTTTATGCCTTTGTGTAACTGCTGAGTTGTGGCCCATCCAGTGTTCCTTGTTCCCTTTGAACAAAAAGGTAATGATGCTCACTTGAGATATTTTTATGATTTGTTCTTCCTAGAGGACAGCTTGTTTGGCAGATGCTGTTGCATTTTCAAAATTGGTTTAGAGAGAAGAGGAAGCTCTGGGTTGGGAGCAGGGTGATCCTGTGTCAAAAGCTCCCGCTGAACTCATCATGTGTGGACCAAGTGTGCATGGACAGGAGTTTCCCTTTTCAAGATATATTTTAGATGATGAGGCCAGAATTGCCAGTGTGAAAGTGAAAACTGTGTTAGATTAAAAGAAAAAAAAAAGTCATAATGGCTCTCAGTGGATGATAGCAGGATGCAAGAGGAGAGATGCTGATCAGGCTGGGACTTCCAGGTTACTAAGGCAGAGTACCCAGTAAATGATGCTGGGCTTGTGCAGAACGGATGGCCACAAAAATTTCCCAGCTGTGGAAGGGGATTTATCAAATTAATTTCTCTGAGGCTGTGGTGCCTGCAGCAGTCAAGGGGATGCGTTTTAACCACAGTGTCAAAAATGCTGCATGTGTAAAGTAAATATTCCTCTGCCCAGTTGTATTCAATAGCAATGACTGCACAAGGTTCATGAGTGGCTAATTGTGTTATTAGTTGTTTTTTTGTCAGTTGTTTGGTTTGGGTTTTGTTTGTTGTTTTTTTTCCATAAAGACTGTGACTCCTTAAAACCACACACACTTCCATCCTAACTTCCATCTGCTCAGAGAAGCACATGACTAATATAGGACTGCGGTAGAAGCGTACAAATATTTTAAAGTGCTCCTAGAAAGTAAATTTTATGAATAAAAAGCAGTAAATCATTGGTGAGAAAAGCAACTCAGTTACGAGTTTCAAGAAAAATAAAGTAGCAGAGGTGACTTATTTTTTTTTTACCAGACAATGAATCAAGCTGTAAATTTTTTATATACAACTTATTTAACTTCTCCGTCCTTGTAAAACACAAAGGTACTGTACTTGGAAAGTTTAGAATATAAAATAAAAGATTTTCTCATACTAAGTAACAATCTTTTCCAGGAGAAAACACAGTAGTGATGTTATAGTTCCAACCTTCAGTAACCTGTATAAGGGAAATATTGTTATCTTCTCAAATGCAAACAGTATTAGGGTCTGTTACTTCAAAGACTCTGTTACCATACCTTAGGTAGTCAGTGTTTATTAAAATAGTGATGAAAAACATTGGAGACTGCAATTAGAGGATGGTCCATCAGGGGTAAGAGGTGCCCACTTGAGATGACAACTGTTCCAAACTTGGAGTCTGGTATAGTCTTATTGTAAAGTAAGACTTTGAGCAATGCTTTTGGACATATTGTGATATTTGTAACTATAATTTGAATGAGAATACTAAGAATTTGAATTAGTTTTTAAAACTAAAGTTTGAGTTGTCTAGTTATAAAGTGTCAACATTAGTATTGTTTAAATATTATACCTTCACCTTACGAAGTAACAATCATTGATGCTTGGTATTGCTTTTGCTAAGTGTAGAGTTCAAGTTTTATTTAAGTCTGATTTGTTTAACAGAGAAGCCTCATTATTAACAGCTCACATTAATCACAGGGAGATGGGACAGCAGAGCTGAGTATCACTTCCCATATCTTCAGCCAGGAGGAATTGAAAGAGCAGCGCTTCGGTGGCTGCTGTATGGGGTTGAAATTAAGTTTGGAATTGGAGAGCTTGTTTGCCCTGGACAACAGAGACACAGGAAAGCAAATCCTCCTGAAGTGAGAGCTAGTGTTGGAATTGCTAAATACTGTCTTATGTCTGTCTCTATTTACTGGGTCAGGGCTCAGGGTACTATTTTTTTTCTGAGTGGTCCAGATGAAGGCTGGTTGTCTGCTATCTTATGCCAGTTTTGGTCAGTCACTTTAAGGCCAGATATGAGCTGTTCCATGCACAGGCTGCTCCCCTTGCCCGATAGGCTGCTGTTGATTTTACGATTAGTACTAAAGTTGGGAAATAGAGGTTTTTTCAGAAAAATAGAGGTAGCTGAGCCTATATAACTCATGGACATTTTAACATCTGCAGCTACAAGATAAAGACCAGTTTTAGCAGACACATTTCTGATTATCATTTCCCAGAAAGACTCATGCTGGTTTTTTTCTAGTTCTGCTGATTGTGGCTTTGGTTACAAGTGGAATTAGGACTAGCTTTATGGTTGCCAACACAGAGGGTCCAAACATACATTTATTGTAGGAACATAGTACTTCATGGGTAGGATGAGAGCTGACACTTGTTCCTCTTTGCAACAGGGTTAAGTTTTAGTTTTCTTACAGAACTATTTAAGGCAGTGGTTAGCGCTGAAATAGAGATTACAGATCAGGAAAGGTGCCGCTTGAGTTCTTGGACTCTTGCACTTTAGACAAAGTTGGATGAGGAAAAAGAGAATGCTTTATCACATCCAGTGTTGGTCAGGGATAAGCCACCTTGCTAAACAGAGCTCGTCATGCAGCTCCCACTACCAGGACCCCAACTGGCCACTGTAATTGGTTTCACAGAACCACAGAATATGCTGAGTTGGAAGGGACCTACAAGGATCATCAGATCCAATTCCTGGCCCTGCACAGGACACCCCAAGTGTCACACCATGTGTCTAAGAGCATTGCCCAAATGCTTTTTGAACTCTGTAGGACTGGGTGCTGTGACCACTTCCCTGGGGAGCCTGTTCCAGTGCTCAACCACAATCTGAATGAAGAACCTTTTCCTCATATCCAACCTAAACCTCCCCTGACTCAGCTTTATGCCTCTTCCTCCAGTCCTGTCACTGGGAACAAGAGTGAAGAGATCGGTACCTGCCCCTCCACTTCCCCTCGTGAGGATGTTGAAAACCACAATGAGGTCTCCCCTCAGTCTCCTCAGGCTGAATAAACCAAATGACCTCATCCACTCCTCAGACACCTTCCACCTTCACCATCCTCGTGGCCCTCCTTTGGACGTTCTCTGATAGATGAATATCTTTTTTTAATTGTGTTGCTGCACAGTGCACCAGTGCAGCAGTTGGTAACTTGAGTTACCAATGTGAGAAAAATCCTTTCTCCATAAACACCAGTGAGTTACCAAAGGCTGGATCTAGTGGCAACTAAGAATGAGGGTTAGTGGTGGGACTGCAGACTTGCTTCTGCTCTTTGCCAGATGTGTGGTTGTCGAGACTCATCCTGCGACAGTGCTTGCAGGTGAGATTAATACTGGACTAACTAAATATATGGGACCAGAAGGAATTAAAATACTTTATTTGTTCAGTTCTTCCCATTTTGGGAAATTTACTTTTCTACCTATGCCCAACTCACTCAGAAGCTCCTGTTGTGGGTGATATGTGAATATCTGAGCACAGTTCTGACCCTTTACATTTCTTTTCAATGGTAAATTGTTATTTATAGAAAGGAGTTTGACAGAGGCTCTGGAATTATTGGCCGTATGTTTTATTATGCAAGCCAAATGAGGAACAAAAATAATTTGGATTCAAATTCTTCTAAGTCCAAACTCTGAATTAGCTTTGCTGCTATTCATGGGATCCAGAAAAATACCTGCATTAAAGTTGTTCAGATTTGTTTAGTTCTTCTTTTATGTTGCAAAATTTTGGACTTTTAACTTAATTAAACCCTGGAAATATAAAAATTTGGTGTAGCTGGAAATTTGATAGCAGATGTGGAAGAAGTTGGTGTATAAACTGATAAATTGCTGCCATGTGAGGACCCAGGAGGAATATATGGAACGAAGGGGGACCGTGTTGTTACTGTTTGTGTAATGCTGTTGTGTTTTGCAAAATGTTTTTCAGGGTTGGGTTATAACCTGGGATGCCCTGGAGACATACTTGGGCACCAAGTCAGAATCATGCACAAACACGTGGTGAAGGACTGATTTGCACTTGGCCCCGACCGTTTGCTTTTCCATTTGCACAGCAAGATAGGTCAGTCTCACACAGGCAAAGTAGGAGACTGCCACCTCCCTGTGGCACAACAACGAGCTCCTGAGGCTAGGAAAGTCATTAAGAGGGCAGTAAGAAAAGCTGCAGCCAGATGGGATTGCAAGCTGCTGGGAAAACACTGGGAAAGTACACAGGGAAAATTTGCAGTATTTGTAAATATTATTATCTGCATAAAACTCTATGTCCCTTGGTGTTTTGAAAAGCTTTGGCAATACTTTGTGACGAATTATGTCCACAGTGAAATGTGAGGAGATGAAAACTGGAAGCAATCATGCTAAACATTCATGAGGCTTTACCCTTCCAAGTGTTCCTTGTTTGTTTGGTCCCTGTTTTGATCACCTGCTTGCTGCTGAGTATTTTCCCTTTCCTCTCTGCACTTAAAGGGAGCAGCAGACTAATAATGGACCGTATTTCTCTTCCTCTTTTGTTCTGCTAATACTGTGTTAGGAAGATGAGTTAAACACCCTGGTAAGCAGATCTAAAGCATGTCCTGAGCTTTTTGGAGACCTTATGAGGGTCACTGTGGCAAGCTCTAATAGGGGGTCACTGTGTTGTGTTATGTCCAGCACTCACAGGAGGCCTGTCAGAACAGTAATGGGAGTTTTGATGTTGCTAAAATGTGAGAAAAATCCTTTCTTCATAAACACCAAACTTACTCAGCTCTGCGTGTTATGGTGGTCCTTGGTGAGCCTGGGCTTCCCCTATCCTCCAACATATTCAACGCACCATTAGACAGCCTGGAGCTGCATGTGTTGAGCCAGAAGGTGCTGGGGTGCCATTCTCCCCTCTGTGCACATCGTTCACACTTTCCTCACCACAGGGGACATTTCTGGAGGCTGATATTTTATATCACCACATTGCCATGACCCTCTATGACAAGGAGAAAATTTTAGTCACTCGCCTTGTTGGGCTGCAAACCTTTATGAATACCGCAACTAATAGCCTGGGTAAGTGGAAGATTAATTTCTATACCACCTGGCGGCAAGCTGTGGATTAGGCTGCTGTGTGGGTTTAATGTTGGAGGAATGGGGCATTCGAGTACCCAGACAATCAGCCTCTTGTTCAAACAATGAGCTTCTCGGTCTTGTTAGCCAGCGCTCTTAAATTTTCATTTTACTCTGGTATGCAGGCCTGTGTGATGTGGAGAATTGCTTCAGCACAGAAAGACTGCAAACCTGTTCAATTAAAGGAAATGCTCGGATCCAGCTGTTGGAGTCCCATGCATGCCAGTACTCCTCACAGAGTAAGACCAATGCACTCTGCCCTTGGAACAGATATGACGATTTGTGCCTTAATTCTCCTAAAAAAAGAACCTTTGTTGGGGAAGGATGGTTGGGGAAAAGAGGAGGAATGCAAAGCGTGGCACAGAAAATGCCCACTGAGACCAAGTTTTCTGCAGACAACTCTGAGGTCTCTATAGCACGAGCTTAGTAACAAAGCGTCATAAGAAGCACGCACAGCACAAGCTCCTGTTACAGCCATAGAACTGTCTTGTAAATTTTGTAAATGCTTTCCTCTCGTGAAAAAAGCATATGTTTTGTAGTAAGTTACTGGAAACAAGCGTAGCTGTGGTGTGCATGCATTCACTGTGGGTATATGACCACACCCTGCACTGTTAGCACCCGGTTTTTCAGTTGCCTTGGTTTTGGTGACAAGTTTTGTACCTATTTGAGGGTGACAGAGGTGTTCAGACTGCATTGGATGGTCAGGGTATATCTACACATCTCTCTCTCTAGAGTATATTATTATTTAGCAATAAATATGATATTGTATATATATATATGCATATGTATATAAAGTGCTGTAACAGTTTCAGTAGGTGTGGAATACCCTTCAGCTACAAATGCACAGCAATATCTATGTCTCAACTAGGAGCAGTTTATGATCTAGTATTTATGTCTCGACCAGTATCCGAGTACCTAAGACTGGGCCTGTAGAAGGACAACATTGGAACGGGACAAATCACAGGAAGAAATGATGGGCTGTTGAGCCAGGCTTCAGCTGAGTGGCAGAAGCCACCTCCCCAGAGGCAGTGGAGCCTGGCACCCAAAATCCTCAGCCCAGAGCAGGAGCTGGCAACTTGTTTGACTGCTGGAACCACTGCATCTCTGAAAAAGCAGCTTTCCTCACGTCTGCTGCCTATTTCCCCTAAACCTCATTTTGTTCCCTGCTTAAAAATTATGACATGAAGGTTTTAAAAAGATGCTAGGCACAGTTACAGCTGCTGAGATGGAAATGGGTCTCTGACTGGCCTTCAGTGGTAGCATAGCTGTGGCTGGTCCTTAGGCTGCACACTATATTTGTCATATAGGCTACACTGGGAAAGGTTGCATTTTAATTTACTGTCTGGGCCCATGAGGTGCACAGGATTGCAGCCCCATGCTGAACTGGAAAATAAAGTGCTTTTTCGTTAATTGGCTGCTCCAAGTTTCTTTTTTAGCCCAGTATATGTCCATATTCATCTGTCTATCTACACCTACACACACATGTAGTTGTGTATATATACATCTTTATATATGTATCATTTATGTACATAGTAAAATACCTATAAATGCCAGACTTTCTTGCCAGGTTGAAAAAGGGCTCAAGTGCTTTAAATCTGTGCAGAAGATGCAGCAGCTGTTGGGTCAAATCTTTGCAGCTTTTCTAATATGTGATGCTTGTTTCAGGCAGCAGCTGAGCCCATGGTCTCTGTGCAAGAAATTTTGCTGAAGAAATCCCCTCTGCACGTGCCCAGCAGCCCAAATCAGCCTTTTCTGGTAGATGATGAAACAGTGGAAGACCTTAAAAGGATATTGTTTGTGGTTTCTCTTGCTGTGAGGTATGTAAACCACTCCTTGCCTTTGCTTCATTTATTTGTAATGAAAGTGTATTTTAAATACACATTGATAGTAGCAAATGGAATGAGCTGCTTTATACATCAAAAATAAATACTTCTAACACTCGATGTTATATGTATATATGGTTTTCTTTAGGGTAAGCTAAAATGCAAACCCATTTGTCCAAGTCCAGTTGATGATGTGGTATAAATCAAGACGTGGTCCACCCAGGTGAGTGGGCTAAAACAAGTACTTCCTGCCCCCCCTATATTGTTCTTCTGTGTTTGGAGCAACTGAACACAGGGTAGACAGTCAAAAGTATCTCCAGAGCCCAAGCTCCACTGAGAGTTTGGCTCACTGAGCAGACTGACACCACCTTTAGATAGAGAGATACAAAGCCAGGTTGTGGCTGTGACAAGTGTTTCTAACCATTAACCTCGCTTTGGATTTAAGTTTTTGCAGGTGTGCTTCCTTGAGGTTGAAGAGCAAAAGACTTGGCTCCAGGAGCTTCAGTTCTGTCCCACCCCACCTGGATGTGTTCCAGCATCCTCAGCATTTCTCCTGCATGAGAGCAGTCTGCTGTGCCTGCACCTTCACCTTCAGGACTGTGTCTGATAGGGTGAGTCCTTCAGTCACAGAAACCTGCTCCTGTGCACTGAAGTAGTGTTAGACCACCACCTCCCTTGACAGGGCTTCAGCTCACACAGAGCCAGGGCTCTGCTGTAAGGGAAAGTGGGGCACACAAAACCCTTCTGCTCTTAAACACCAGCAGGGCTGGCAGAATCCTGTTGCACAGCAGCCAGACTGGCTGGCACCCCAACAAGGCACTTCATCCCCAGACAGCTGCAGCTGGCCATGACAACACTCATTCTGGGCAGGAGGGGGGATACGATATGTTGGAGGAGGCTGGAGTGCAGCTGTGGGGGGAACCTCCGTGGCACCCAGGGGTGCTGCTTCTTGCTCTGCACAAAGCACTCACACTGTAGCTGAGACATTAATGACTGTGCATGCCCCGTGTGCACACCACACTTGAGACACAAAATACACACCCACACACTCCTAAAACACACAACACTCACTGGAGACAAAACCACTAGTACACAGCACTTATACACGGCATACATGAAAAGCAGAGTAGGTGTTTGCTGCAGAGGCGGGAGGATGCTACTCATGCTTTCTGAGTTCAGATTTCCCAAATACTTCCTTTCTTACACTGGTGGGATTGACAGAAAGCAAAAGCAAAGCACAGCATATCCTCCCCTGGTAGTAGAGCAGAGACACCATCTCCACCCAGTTGTTGTTCTTTCCTCTGCTCATCACCTTTAACTAAACACAAAATTTCTGTCTTCATATTTGTCTTAGACCCATCTCAGCCTCTACCTTTCCCAAGGCAATTATTCCCATGACCCTCAGCAGTACCAGGATGTTCAAGCATTGCTTGAGGCAATGCTGTAGCTGGTGGTACTCCAGTAAGCTATGCACAGTGCTAAAGATACAGTTGGCTAGTGGGGACGGAAGGCTGTTAGAAGTTGGCGACTGACGCTCATTTTCCCCCAGCTATTTAATAACAGTTGTTAATTTAAATGTCCATAACTAGCTAAGTCCCTAATTTGAAGCCAAATAACCGAAACTAACAACAACAAAAAAGCTTTTATACCTTAGCATTATGATACAGAAACCATGCCTCTGCAGTGTGAGATTCCAGGTGGTTAGTTCACAACTCTCTGGTCAAAGCATCATTTCATTTGCCAAGCATACATACGCTTTCCCAAGTAAGATGGTTATCAACACAGTGACTTTCCCCTTTCAGGAGAACCAGATGCACACTCCAACACCCTCAGCAAACATCACCTCCACAGAAGCAAGTCAGAGGTAGCCCCCAAGCAGCTCTGTTTTTTGCATGTGCTATGCTCAGCAGATGCTCAGCTATGAAAGAGTTAGCTTGCTTCCCTGTGTAACCCAACTCCCCAGTGCCACAGCTCAAGTGTTTCAGCTGTGAGTGTGCCTTAGCAGGAATGCTGCAGGACAGTGCTTCTGGCTGCTCAGCATAGTTTCGACGGTCACACATCTTCCTGCTCCCTGTGGGGACATGTGTCCCTAGCAGGCAGATACCTGGCTTTCCCACATAACGTCTCCTGATGCTGTTAACAAGCCAAACCTGGAGCAAGAGCTGTTATTTTTATTGATCCTGGATAGAGGAACTCACCAAGTTTTCAGTGGTGGAAGTCTGCACCTGGAAAAAAAAAAAAAAAAAAAGGAGGAGAGGAAAGAGAAAAAAAAGAAAGAAAAAAAGAAAAAGTGCCATTAAGCACTATGAGATGCTGCATATTCTCCAATAGGGTGCAGGCCTGAACACTGCTGTGCTGGGGCTGAGAAGACCAGGATCATTCCCTCCTTGCAAACCAATGCTGTTCATTGCCAGGCACTCTCTGAGCTGCCTCCTAATCAGGCTGGACTCATCACTGGCTTACTCTGAGTTTAAGAGCAGTAGATCTGAATGCTTCCCTCTCTTTGTGCTGAGCCAGTTTCAGCCTCCAGCATTCCTGTTTGAGACCCACATTATAAAAGATTCATAAAACCGTTACATTTGCTTATCTAGAATGAGTTTCAGTTACCATACTTTTCTTAAAGTATGAAGATGAGTTACACATTTGCCAGTCTTGACAGCTAATGCCTATGGAACAGCAGGGAGCACCACCACAAGAGACCTGTCAGGTCCATCACATCTATAAAGCATGAGGATCATTCATCAGGTTACTCATTGTCCCATACAGATAACTGGTCCCTTAGTTTGGGTTGTTTCAAATTGTTAGCTTATCCATAGTCAGAAACAGCTGAGCACACTCTCATCCCCTCTGGATTCCATCAGCATCTGAATGCTACTCATTCTGTTCACCAACAGAACACACATGTCCTTGGGAGCTCACTGGTGAAGACAAAAACTTCACCAGCAGTTTATGAAATCTTGATGTGTTGAACAGCTCAGAATTGTCAAGTAAGGAGCGGTTCTTCCCACCATTATTCTGTAGTGTAAACACATCTACAATGAGCCCCCTCGATTTATGTGCATCCATCCCTGATCCATGCTTGATAGCATATATGGACTTTCTTTGTCAGTTGTATTTCATCTTTTCTTTCCCTCTGAGGCCAAACAGATAATTCCTTTAGGCCTCTCCCCCACCCCCAGCCTCAGGTGTCACGTTTGCTAGACCCTGTTGTGGATCTAACTCCAACGATCTAGAGGAAGAAGCAGCCTTCTCCTTCTTAGTTTAACTGTCAGAGGAGAAAAGCAGCAAATTCCCCCGTGGAGCCAGTAATTTTTATCCTGTGGCCTAGGAGACATCATTCATGTTGCAACTTGGATGATATTTCTGGAGTGAGACATGAATTAATTACTGGAGGCTGGGCCCCTGGAAAGCATTCCTGTTTGTCACTTACTCCTACCAAGAGCAATGGAGGCTTTGTGCAAATGTCTTGGACACAGTCACATTACACTAATTGAGTCCAAGCTGATAACTGCATAGAGCATTAGACTTGCCTTTGTGCATCCTGCAGTAAGATGAAGGACATCATCCAATAAAGCCTAAGGTGCATGTAGGAGATAAATGTGCCTTTGCATACTTTGTAGGTTAAATATTAAGATGTAGATTTTTAGAAAACTAGAAAGTTTTCCTGCTGCTTAACATATTTTGTGATATTCTAATCAGTTGCTTATCTGCCACAATACTGTCTCGCTGCATTGCTCTAACCATCTAGGTTAGCACAAGTTTATTCTCTTTCTATCTGGCACACAATCATTTGTCCCCAGAAGCTGACCAATTGGCCCCATTACCATGTCAGTCCTCCTCAGACAATGAGGCTTGCATGCCACCCATACAACCTGCCATCAGGTTTTAATGCACAACTTTGGTCTCCAGAGGTTTAAAGAAGTTTTGTCAGTGACATTACAGAAATACTTGGGCCCACTATCTGAGACCACCCTTAGTCCAGCACTCCACACAGAATAGTTAGAGTTAATAAAGCTACTTTTTCTAACATAGGAATAGCTTTGGACCAGCTGCCTTCACTAAAAGAAAGGCCAGAAAGACTTATTTTGCCCTCTCCATCCCCAGCATGTAGCTACGTAACATGTTCTGGAGACTGAATATTTGAAATAAGAGATAGTAATTTGTCTTTATGGGCTGCATCAAATGGTGAATTTAAAACAGTTGGAAGTATACAGAGCAAGGGGAGGAATGAGGAAACTTGGTTTGCTTCCTTGGTAACAAAATCTACAGCACAGCAGGAGAACAGAGCATGATAATTAGGGAATTACAGCTGTTAGTCACAGAAAATATGCTGCAGTTGCAGGTCAGGGACCTGAGGTTGTGGCACAGGAAGGAAAACTGTAATTTAGAGTCTGCAAGGAACTCACTGCATGCATTAGACTTCTTGCTACTTATAGCATCTCTACACCTGTTTTCCAGAGCGGAAGTCAAACAGACAAGAACAGAGATCAGCAATAAGGCACCAAGGAAATAGAGTTTCTCTACAGAAATCAAGACAAGAACTATTTTCATAAGGACTATTTTTAATAAGAAATGGATATTCCATCAACTCTTGTTCATTCCACTTCTTTCTCAGGAGGCAACCCTCCTTCTAAGTAGGATAATCAGAAGGGTAAAGTTTAAGATGAAGGAGATGACAAAACTTGATCCACATAGTTATTCTGGGAGCAAGCTACTCCCTTAAGAAGCACCAGTTGTTACAAGGGATGTATAATGTGAATCTCACTGAAACAGGGCTTGGCGACTTCTGTGCATTAACCCAGAGCTTTGTATTAGTTTTCTGCAAGGGGTAGCTGCTCCTGAAGGGAACTGAAGGATACAAAGGGGAATACAAGCCTCAGACTGAAGACAATACCACTTTATTTTCCTAGCCTTCACCTTAAAAATGCCAAACACTAACGAAATGCACAAGAGCATGCCCAACAGACACTCACATTACTAAAGCCACTCAGATTATAGTTTGCCCACAAGCCAATAAAAGGAGAGGTCCTGTTGGTATAGTTTATGGCCGAGACATTCACCATTCGTGTGAAATGCCATGCCACCTCCTCTTCTTCCCATGGGATCTGATCCCACTCCTGGGCACCAGGCTCTGCTATAGCTACTGAACACCAAAAACATTAACCTGATTTCATCTGTCCCCAAAACTGGGTGAGATGCTGTCATGACCACACAATTTCAGAAGTGGATTCTTATCTGGGCAGGCATCTTAAGGCATTTTCCTCATCATACTCCAAATGAAGTTGTGTGCAAATAGTCCCCAAAGCAATCTGGGAACTGGACTCCCATTTCAGCTGAAAAGAGTGGTTTTCCCAGACCTTGAATGGTGATAGTCTTTCAGTCAGTTAAGTAAATTCACAGAATATAGACACATTCACTGCATCGATATGCCTGACTCATGGAAAAGCTAATCTATTACTCATGGGCTTTTCTGAAACCTTTGATCCAGCTAAATCCCCATAAGAAATTCCTCATTGCCATTCCAGTCAAGAGGAGAATTTTTATTTGTTTACTTCACCAAATCTCCTCCACCCTTTGTTATATTTGAGTTTAGTTTTTAAATAATCTTTCTTTCAAAAAATTTTAGTGTGTGGAAAAGCATCTTTCTTACTTCTCTGTCCTTAAATTAAGTTGCTTCAGAAACAGCTGACTCTCACAGGTGAGAACTGAAGAAAAGGGAGCTTGAGGGAACCCAGACTTGCTGAGGAACAGAAGAAACACCCACTACACCCTGGGGCTGACTAAGAGCTGGCATCTTCTTTTCTTCAGACCTGCACCTGTACTGCCTGATTCAGAGGCTGATATGAGAAGACCTCAGGCCATGAGGCTAAAAGTTCTCCATCAGGCATAATGGGCTCATTCTAGTGTTAATAAACAAGACTTCTAGCACTTGATTGCTGTACGAGCTAGGAGCTTTGCATCATATCCGAGCTAAACTCATTCTTTCCATGCAAGAGCAGCTATTAATAACTTCCTACTGCCCAGTTCAGCCTGCTGACGAGTAGCCAGGTCTCCCCAGTTCTCCTTGAAGGCTGACAGCATGTTATGCAGATCAACTAATTCAAACTATTTTGGACAAGAAGACATCTCAGTGTCCTAGACCCTCAAACTGTCCTAAGCTAGCCTCTGTTTCAAGGTGATATCAAATGAATTCACTCATCACTCTCCCCTTGAGGTGTCACAGCAAGAGCTCAAAGGTGAACAAAGTCCCTGGACTCTGGAGTAAAACCCTTCCTTCAGTACTCTACCAGCTGTCTGGATGTCATGGTTTTCTGACCTTGTAAGTTCTGAGGACAAATGGGACAAAATACTCTCATTCTTCTTTGTGAGCTGCCCAGCCTAGAACCTGTGCCTCACTCAGGGTTGGCTGTCAGCCAGATGGTTTATGCATTTGGAGGCTGGGGCAGTCATGTCAAATGCTAAGTGAAACCTTCCTTCTTGCCTTGTTGCTTCTTATTAGCAGACCGGCAAAGGCAAGGTGGCTCTCAATCTCTACTCAGAAGACAACCTGTATTCTCCACCTCATTGAGACACAACACCTCAAAGAAGAAGCATTGCTGCCATTTGGGACAGAATTTCTTTATATTAAGAAGAGATAGTAGCTGAAATGCAGTACTGTAATCTTTTCACTAGAACCACTTAACCATAATAACGTGATATTTGGTTTTAAAACCTTCCAGAGGAAGATTGTAATTTGCATTTTAGAGCCCCATGCACTGACTTGCCCAAGATGTACCAAGATGTGACAGTCATTTCTATAGCAGAGACAAAGATTCACCAGGTCTTGGTGCAGTGCATCCCATTCATCTCAGTAAAGTTTTCAGTACAGTCCTGATAGTGCCAAGTGCTTGAAGCCATTTTTAGAAAGCAGAATAACTAAGTATTTAAGGACAGATCCTTCCCCAAATAGACAAGAAGAGCCAATCAGCAGCTGTTTCTCTGGAAAGATTTTGCCAGCACTACAAATACTCCATATAGAAGCAGAAAGACACTACTTCTGAGCATAAATGCGTGTTAGATGACACTGCCACTAAATATATCAGGTGACTGTTATCACAATTGGTTTGATTCCAGTCCAGTTCCCCTCTGGTGTGGGCAGCAAGGGCATCTTAAATGAAACGGCCTCAAGATTAATTTAATTTAATCACTGAATGTAAAAGGGGGCAGGGAAGAAGGAAAGAGAACCAATATTAAGGGTGGAAACTAATACAAAAATCTTCTGGGATATTAATAGTGTGCTGAACTAATAAGATGCAGGCAAAGCTATGAAGTTTCTGTAACACTGCAGCAGCTGCTACTGTGAAGTAAGAGACTAGAGTGGATCTGCATATTTACAGCAGTTATCTGAAAGCCTGGGCATGTAAATCCACTCAGAATCCCCACCAACACAAATACATTAAAAGCAGACTGAAAAAGCTCCTGTAAACCCCCTAAGCACAAAAGCTAAACTTTGCACAAGAAACACTTCATAGCATTACAGTTATGCTCATGGAGATGGGCTAAGACCCTCTCTGTACTGAACACAGCCCAGAAGCTCTTGTGATAGCAGGCTATACTGTAGGAACCCAAATGCCTTCCAGTCCTCTTGATTGCTTAAAGAGATTTCTGGGACAGGACCTGTAACATAAAGAAGCCTGTCCCATAGAAGTTGGGCTAGACAGTGACTGTTTAAAAACCTTATATCCATATTGTTTTTTATTTGATTGGTTGGTGAGTGTTTGGGATTTTTTCTTTTTGTTTCAGGTTGGGGTTTTTTTGCATGGACCTACAGACAAAGTTGGTTTGTGTATGAAGAGATGAGATGAGGCATCCATTTCCTTCAAGAGCTTGAGAACAGGCCCAGTCAAAGATAAATCCCCACAGAGCAAGAGCAAAGCTCCCAGCACTCATCCCACCAGGTGGGAACTCCCTACGCAAGCTGCTAGATGGCAGCAACTTACAGCTCAGTGACAGCTCTGTGGTGCCTTCTGTACACATTGCCACAGCCTTGCCAAAGGCTAAAGAAAGCTACGTGACTGAGAACCCTCACAAAGCACAGGAAAGGTGGTATTCAGTTAACCCTACAGAAGAGGGTCACTGTCCATGTGACATGTGCTAGGGACACACTAGGAAAAGCTGCAACCATAATAGCAGAACAAGTGCTGCTGTTACCCAGAAACACTACAGCTCTGGGTATGGACCAGGATCCCAATACAAAATGAGTACATAACATTAATTTATTATGGATTTGAGAGTAGATGGATATGGTCTCTACACAAGAAGACACTGCAAACAGCATCATCATGGACCTTTGGACTCCTCAAGATAAGCACTAGCCCTAGAGTATCTAAAGCCTTTGCTATAGTTCATTATTCGAGTCAGAAGTCTCTGAATGCTGAACAGCAACCTAATGTTAGCAAGATATTAAGAGAGGAATAAATACCATTTTATTAAGGAAGCTTTAGAGAAGAGTTAGTTGCGAAGGCTCATTTTAAGCTTTCGTCACTGGCAGGGAATGGGAGAAGTCAGGTTACTTAATTGCTGTTATGACAATTATCAAATGGAAGAGACCAGTGACTTGAAGAGAACATTGCAGTTCATAGCAAAATTCCACTATGCTTTTCATTAGGTGTGTCCCATTACTTCCAGTATAAATTAGCCAGATCGTTGAAAACAAGTCTGCAGAAAATGAGTTTAATGCTATTATCAAATGAAAAAAAAAAACAAAACAAAAAAAAAAAAACAGAAAGAAAGTAAGGAAAGATTTTTTTTTCCCCATGAAATAGTCACAGAAATCTAAAGCTACTTTTGAGATCTCTGAGACTTTGTAAAATCTTGCAGGCTTCTATCTGCTTCACTGACAGGAAGATCCAGGACTCCAAGGCAGCACCTGATGTTAACTTTGTACAACTGTTCCAGGAATGAAAAGCAAGAACTTACTAGGGTAAGCTGCCTTCAAAGTGTACTTTCAGGCTGCTGAGCAACTGCAGCAACAGGCAGGTGGCTCATAAGTCCACTAACTTACTCATACAAATTGTTGCTAATAGAGTCATTCGAGCAATATTACAAACCCTCTTCCCAGTCTTGCTAGGCTCAATGACCATTTATGTTGCAATCTAACAAGTCAGCTTCAGCATCTTCAATTAGGACAGAAGACAAGTATGGAAAACAGGACTGATACCCTGCAATTCTACCTTTGGTAGTGTGGGTTGCAGTTTTCTCTGAAAGTTTGGGCAATCCTGCCTACTCAGACAAGTTTCATCCAGAAGAACTCATGGTTTTCTATTGTACTGACATACAGAGAGTCTCACACTATTTGTGGTACCGAGCTCTAAGTAAAGCAGGAAGTGCCACCCTGCTTGCAATAGGGGACATCAAAAGCAGAACATACCAAAACCTTGTTGAGAGAATGCTTTAACCACTTGCAAATGAGAGCTCAAAACACACTATCTCTAGTTCCTTTATTGCCTGCATCTTCTCTTTTCTAAGGGGGATTAAGTCTGGAAAGAGCTTGATTATTTGGAACATTTCTGTGACCTTACACTTTGCCTTTTGGCAGTTGGGTGGAACCAGACTGAGTGCACAGCAGCGCAGGGTGAGCCATGCATACATGACTGAGATAGGAAGAGACACTAATGGAACTTTCAGGGTTTTCTCAGACCATCCTGTCATTCATTATAAAAGTCACAGAGGAAACAGCTCCTCCTTATCTGAGCTGGGCATTGAAAATAATCAAGGTCCATCATGAGCACACACTTGCTCAAGCAGAAGGTGGTACTACAGAAGAAGGCTAGATGACTTTTATATTAGCACTCATTTGCAACTGGAAAACACTAGATGATCAAGAAGATGCAGTCATGTTTTAGAGTAACCAAAACAGAGTGTAAGGATAATTTCACTATGATACTCTTTTGTTCAAGGCAGAGTTTCAATCAAGAGCTATCAAAGACAAGTTTTTCATCGCAGAAAGTTTGTTCTCCAAAGCAACACCTGTTGCCAACAGATATTCTGAGCCCTTACTAAAACATACTCATAATACAGAGCTAAATGTTCTAATATCTAGAAAACTGGATATGGTAGTCCATGGCATTATCAAAAATATGAGTGCATAGGATGCCTGTCTTGAAATTCATGGAAAACACAAAAAACAGTTTTCAGTGATACTACTCTAATTTATGCAGGAGCCAGGAGAGAACATTAAGATTTCATAGACTTTTAAAGAAATTGCTTTCCACATGCATTTAAGGAAAACCTCACCACTGGACACAATGCCAGGATCCAGGTGTATCAGATCAAGGTGTCTCAGCCATCCAAAGAAGAGCATTTTCACGGCTAATCTTTTCCACATCCAACGCCTTAGTGCCTTGTGCTCACACCTACTCAGCAAGGGCAGTGGAGGTTATCATTCTTTCATACAAGGGCTGCTAATGTAGCCTTTCCACCCAGCCAGCTTTGTAGCCTAGTTGAAGTTCAGGCATATAGTTCTGGGCAATAAACATTTGTTCTACTCATCGATTCGTTATTCCTTTATTTGCCTTCATTCACATGTAGATTTCAACATGGACAAAACATGTAAACTTTTCCCATCCTGTGCCTGCATCAGCTCCACATGAACCATCAGAATCCAATTAGATAAGGTCTTAAAACTATCTAGGAAAAGCAGGTCATGAATTTAAACCCTATGTATGATAAACTTCAGTTGTGGGGTCATGAACTGAAATAGGTGTTGAAAGCACAAGTAAAATGACACAGTGCTCACAAGGAAATGGGAAGAATGGCCAGGCAGGAGAAACTGAGACAAGCAGGTCAAAAAAGTGGTATTTCCAGAATAATTATCAATATTGAGACTTCACTTACAAACACTAAAATCCAAAATTTACCCACTCTACAGACAGGTCAGATATAGCACTTCCATTTACTTCCATCTAATCCCACAAGTATCAATTGAAGTTGGACTAGATGATAATTTATTTTCCTTGTGACTGAAACACTGTTCTAATTCTCTTCCACTACGATGATCTCCAGACAAGGAAACCTGTTCAGTATTACAAGACTGCACAACAGCAAGGGGCAACTGCCTTCCCTTCCAGCTACCTGTTTTTATGAAAGTTTTGGTTTCCTAACAACCAGCAGGACACTTCCAAGCTTTTACAACAACCTCAGTCTAGTAGAAACTTATTTTAGTGCTTTAAGTTCTGCACAGTGAGGAAGTTGCATGAGCAGAATTGTAAATGCAAAAAAAAAAGTCGGAGGAATAATGGATTTGAGCATTAAAGTTCACACAAGAAACATTGGCTAAGAGACAAAGTTGACAGTAAGACGAAATTTACTATTACACTCTCCTAGATCTTCATCTCTTGACCATACTCAGTGACAAGCAAGAACATCCATTAGAGTATAGGAAGAACCATGACAGTGTCAGTGTTCACTGCACAGCTGAGGTCTACTCCAAGTGTTTTATGAGCCTCAGACAAAGTACTTGGAAACTTGCGGAATTTATTATTCCAAACATATACACCAGAAGCAGAGCTCAAGAAAAGATGAAAATACACAAATACAGTAGACACTCCTAGGTTGCTGTACAGCAAGCTGACCATCATGGGACCATAAGGGCTGTTCTTACAAAGCCCTGCAGTTCAATGTCTGAATTTAACCCTTGGTCTCACCATCCTTAGATGGCCAGGACTTCTTGAATGATTTTATATTCCTCTAATCCTGTAAGTCTTTTCTAGACTTGCTTTCTGTACTTCTCTTTTGATTCCTGTAGCATCTTTCACTTGATCATCCAACAATGAATCAGAGAAAATAATGAACTTGCATCTCCTAAGAAAAATTCTGACTGAAGTGCAAGCAACAAGCTACTGGAACCAAGTTCAGCCCAATCTGCCCAACCAAAGGACTTTCTCTTTCACTACAAAAATGTCCACACATTCAAGTCTTGCATACAGACCTCCTTTTCATATTTTTGGGAAATCATTGCCAAGAGACACAGTTGCAAGGCAGATGTGAGGAGCACAAAAGCTCCATTTCACTTTCCTGTGCACCAGGAGGTTGCAGGCCTGGTGATCCTGCCTGGATTCATGAGATTACTCTCAGGTCTCAGCTACAGCTTGTTATCGCCCCTGATCATTTTGCTCAAAGTGTTTTGATGTTTCATTGTTTTCTTAGGTCTACTATGGCTACCTATCCTCTGTAGAGCCTCAAGTCTGCAATGGAAGGAGGTTGCTTGAGGGGAGAAGAAGGTGAATTGCACATGAGCTCAGTACCCCCAATTCTGAGCAAGCACTCAGAATTTGGCAATAGGTTGTCCTCTGGCAGTGAAGGCAGCAAACATGTTTATTGCAGAAGCAGGTGACCACAGAGTGACAGTCTGCCCCTTTCCTCATGGTCCCTGCTGCTCCCAGATCTGAAGGGCTCACCTATCGAGATTTTACCACTTGTTCCCTCTGCACATTTTTGCTAGTGAGGCAGAAGCAAAGAGATAGAGGGACTGCTCATTTGGTAATTTTTGCTAGCTGCTTTCATGGTGCAGTGATATCCTAAACAATGCCAACCAAGCTCTACCAGATTTTTGGAAGTCTTAACTCAAGAGACCTTGCAACACCCCCATGTGGTTAAAAAAAGAATATTGGCTCATGCCACCCACCACTGAAACAGACACTCCTAGGCTGGGATGAAGCAGCTGTATGACACCATGCAGCAACACTTCACAGCATTTTAGGGTAGAAAGCAATTAACCTTTGGCTGAATCCCCTTAGCTCCAAGCTACAAAAAGAGTGTTTGTTCTGTTTTCTTCTCTACCCCCCACCTCCCCTAAGTCTGCACAGCTCTGGTGTTCTCATTAGCTCACTGCCCAGGCTGCTCTCTGGACCCTGAAATGGAGAACAACAGTTGTCATCAAATTAATGGGCTGTTTATCCAGATATTAATTTTGTTTTTTCTTGCTGCTGCTCCAGGGTAGTGGCAGCTGATTCCAACAAAATTTGGATGAGGCTGTAGTGCATTGTTTCTGTTTGGACAGTATCTATACTAGAGCTGACATCTACTTAAAGTCTCAGATGTACTTTAAGGCAAGTTCAGAGAGTTTGGGCAAGGTACTCTTTACAGGTCTGAAGAGAGTAACTACACCAGTTGAGGGAAGACATCTCTGAGCCCACTAATGTTTCTTTCTAAATCTGCCTGAAATTTAATACTACTTTCTGTACCCAGAACCTTCATCTTCAGGTCCTGCCCTGAGACAAAGCTTCCCAGGATTCAAGCCTGCCATTGATGTCATGAAAATTTAGAAATCCCAGCAAAGTCAAGTGTCCCTTAGATTTTCAACTCCTGAATGAACATTCTGTATACCATAGGCAAAGAGCGAATGATTTAAAAAATCTGAAGGCAGATTAAGATTTGGGAATACAATCTGCGTCTGATCCTACAAGTGGGATTCCCCCACTTCACCCTGGGCACATATTTCCAACTTCATCTGCCTCATAGGCAGAGAATGCGTTCATCTCAAAGGCTACCATCAATTTAAGACAGGTCTGGTAAGTCCTGTCCTTTCAGGGCCCTTATGTCCATAATGCAGGCTCACTCTAGTCAACTCCCGTGCCACACAAGCATGCATGTGCACCTCTGTGCACTCAGCACAGCTCTCTGCTTCTGCTGGTTTTGTGTTACCTCAAAACATGCATCAAACTCTCCGTAGCTGCATGGCAGCTTTGCCTTTAAGTCAGAGTAGTTCCCAGTCAACATCAAGGAGATACATTAAATTACTTTAGGGGTCACATTGCACAGAGAAAAACAGCGTGTTAGCAGCTTTATCTTCCGAGGTGCGGCTTATCACTTTTATTCCTTTAGTCTTCCACACTTCCATAAAAAGTGTGTTCCTAAACAGACATAGTTTGCAACTGCACCACTTCAAGCTGCTAAAGAGACCACTCTGCCACCTTAATTTTGGTGCATGCTTCTATTAAGCTTTCCCAGAAATGCTCTACTTGGAGCCATCAGCAATGGGAAGCCGTGGCAAAGGCTGTGGTCACCTGCAGGAGCACTGGACAGGCATGGACAGACAAGCAACAGCCCGTGAAAAGCAGGAGGAGGGCACAAAGGCAGCCTAAACCAGGGGCAACATACTTGATGCTCTGGAAGACACCCTTAGGAGCGGTCTTTTCTGGCAACCTTCAGGCACCACTGAGACCTGCTTCATCATATGACCTGCAAGGGCACACCTCCTCTAAATTGGGGGGAGGAGCAAACCCATTGCAGTTCCTCAGCCCCAGGCCAAAACCTATTCTGCTACCTTTTGTTTCTATCACCTGAATGACATGAGACCGATCACCACTCCTTCCCACACAGATGCTCTCAGCTAAAGAATGAGCCCTATTTGTGACACTTAAAGCTTCCTGAGTTTAACTCTCTCTTGTTTTGGCTTCGGGTAGTTACTCATGCGAGCCTGTCGCTCCCAAACTCCAGCCAGAGGCAGCAGGAGTCCCCGAGCCTTGCTGTACCTGGCCACTGCACGCCCCTTGGGCTGCAAGACACCACAGGCTGTACCTGCATCACAGCAGGCGCGGTGCCCAGCCAGGGCAGCAGCCAGAGTGCCACTGCTGACAGTAGGTGCCACCTTTCCTCAGTGCTATGACAGCAGATTTGAGTATAACCCGACGCCTTCCCACTCCCATTGTGGGTCAGGTGTCGTATTTAAACACGAGTGTTACATTTATCTTTGCCAATGCAAACTCCCTTTTGCTTTGGTTACCTACAGAAAAGAAGGCTGTAGATGGTCCTTCTGCAGGCAAACAAGAAGCCAGAAAATAACATGAGGGGGTCAAAACAAAGCAATGCTTTCCCTGAGTCAGTCTCTCTAGTGTGATGCAGGCCGGAAAAGAGAGCCCGCATTAGCCCTGCTAGTGGGCTTAAAGGGGAAGGAATCCATAAAACCTCCAGGCATTCCAGCAGGCTGGGTACCCGGGATCACTTTCACAGTTTAGGAAACACTTTCGTCTCAACCCCCACAAACTGACCTTGGCAGAACATCGAAAGTTTGCACATAACAGCCATGTCTGTGCTATGAGTAATCCAGCCCTCTAAGCTAATGCTCCATTTTGTTGGTGGAACGAAATATCTTGTTATGATGTGAATGAGACATTAGAGGAAAAAGAACTAATTCATATTAAAATTATGAGAATTTCCTAAATCCAGTTAACAAGATCCTTCCTCCCATGGAATTTCATTGTTTTGTGCATCTTTGTGTCTTTCCCACATAATTTTCAGTTTTACATATATTGCATTTTCCCGACACACCAGAATCACAGTACGCATGCTCAGGCTGAAACAACAAGATATGATGGGCATTAAATGAGGGAGCATCTTCTTCAGAAATAAACCAATGAGAATCTTGATTACTCACAGCTAAGTGAAAGAAGATGAGTGACTCTATTTACAGACAACATATAGAGTCTTATAGCAATATTTTCCTTCTGCTTTTCTGTTTGTTGAGCTTATTGCACATGTTCAGAGCTAATCCCATTGATTAGCAGTTCAGATTAGAGACCCACTGTGCACCTGAACATGGCAGAACACTATTGCCTGCTGCTGGCCAGCAGGGGAAGGAACAAGACACTGGGACAGCCAGAAATGGGAAGCATTGCTTACATACCTGCTGTCTTATCCAGTCAGCTTGGTAAAAAAGTGAGAGTATTGCATTTAGAGGTTTGTAGCTAAACAGCATTTCTCCTCATTCATTTTGTGTTTCCACTTAACTTGTTAAAGCAACTCTTCAAAAGAAAGAGCCTAAGCTTTCACAGAGTTAAGCATGCAAAGAGAGAAAATTCAGGAGCCTCATCTATGTCTTATAAATGCTCCAAAATGGCACATCAATGCTCTGCAAGGCTTACTTTCATCTCTCTCAGAAGAGAAAGCAGCTTCAGCAAGTAATTTGTGTCAATTGCATGAAAATTATGTCAGGTGCCTTATCTATATTAGTCACCATGTAATTGGTTCAGAAGCACTCTGAGATACAGCAGTTTCTGGAAATAAGAACTAATGAATTTGGCCAAATAAGCTGTAACTTGGCGGGGGGTTGAAATATTTCCAAGCTAGTGAGGAGTTTAAGTCCAGTGGAAGAGAGATGCCTGCTCTTCTAATGAGACAAGGTGCCTATTTCTAGCTCAGCTGGGACAGGTAACATGAACAGTTATAATTTTCTTATATTTAAAAGCCTGTATCTAGAGCCAGTGAAAAGCTAGCTTTGACACAGCAAGATGCTGAAGGAAGCAAAAGCATGAAGGACAGATTTAAGTTGTGGTATGTCTTTGAAGTTCTTGGGCCATTTGCCACCAGAAGGATCTACAGATAAAAGGAGAAATAATGCATTAAAGAGTGTGTGACAGCCAAGTCCATATAGCTTCTGGCTTTGCAGGTTCTCACAGAATTAAGCACATTCACATGCATCACAGGGTGGGTGTATAAATAGACCATACCTTTGGCTGCATTAATGCTGACTTGTAGTGGTAATATTCATGGGCAACCCTTTTCTCCTGCCTCTTTCATATAGACACTGTAATATACTGAACTATATTAAATATCTCATGGGTAAATGCTTCCAACAGTAGCTGAAGCTCTGCTTTCCAAAACCTCCTTTGTTGCTCTGTGAATTCAGAAATGCAGGACCACGTTGCAAAGGATGTGTGCTCTGCCTGACAAGGAATTGGGGAGCAATGGGCACAAAGACAGGAGATGACGTGGTGGTGAGGAAGTGAAAGGTGATTGATGCTTTCCCCGCATCTGAAATATACCACGTAAAGACAGCAGTCCTTAGGCACTGGACACAGCCTAAAACTGTAGCACAGTTTATGTCTGACCAATGCAGACAGACAAGCACGTTGTGCTCAGAGGGCTGAGCAGCTGAACACACCACTCCTGCCACCATCTGAGGTTCTGCAGCTTTTAGGTTGACGTCATGCAACTATATATAATATGGAAAGAGGATGATTCCTTGTAGTTACTCATGACTCCATGGTCCAAGTCAACACAAGGAAAAGAAAAAAACAGCCTCTATTCTAGTGGCCCTGTTCAAAAAGTGAGCATAGGTGTGGATACAATGCTGAAAGCCAGGGGAAGAGCAGCCCATCAGGACCTCCAGCACAACAACTAGAATAATTAACACAGAGTGAAGATAAGCCACTCCACAGAAAGGGCTGTAGAGGCAAATAACTCCTTGGAGCAGAAAGAAAAGGCACAGCTCAGGTGTCTGCACACAGGTTCTCCACAGACCACTCCTATAGCAATGCAGCAGACACCATGCACTCACTACCTATGCACCCTACACACACACACACAGAGGAGCTTTGAAGCAGCATTCTGTGAGATATGGATGAAAGTTTATTTCCAGCTGTCAAGCTTATGCTTACAGCTCCTTCCAGCCAGTGACTCCCATGGTGTCAGTCTCGTACACAGCACGCATGCTTTCCCACCTCTCCCCTTCCATGCACATAAAGGCTTTTTGCTCTTGCAAAGAGAAAGAATCAAATTCAGAAGAAATGCACTCAGCCCAGTGTTATCTGGCAATGCTGAGTGAGAGTACAAGTATTAAGCTGCTAGTGCAAACCCACTGTGCAACAACTAACTGACAAGCTCCTGGAAGCTCTATAAAGCGCCTTTTCATTCTTGCCTGCCCTCAGATGGGCAGGTGCAGGCAGTAAGGCAGGAGTGTAGAAAGAAAACTCTTAGCCTTCCAGACAGTATAGTCTCCAAAGCTGATATTATGGTCAAACAGCATAACCCATAAGCCAGCCCTTCCTTGTCTGTCATCGTTCTTGCCTTATTGTCCTGGGCTTTGCTTTGTTTGCTGGGAGCAGGCATGCTCCAGTTCTCAGCCACATGCCAGCAAACGTGCTGGCGTGCTGCCCACTCTAAGTACCGTGTAGGCAGGATGGCGCCTCCGATATTTAAAACAATATTTAATGTTTTACATCACTGTGGGCCCGTAGATTATTTTCTAAATCCATGAAGCAACAGTGGATCAGCATGTGGTGTGTTAATGCTGCACAAGGAACTAATGCATGAGGAGAAGAGATTAGTGGGGAACACTTGAAATTACAGTTGGCATTAGCTATAGGGTAATGCATAGCTTGGGATGACCTACTCTTCCCAAGCTCCCCAGTGCATCTAACAGTAGACTCCAAGAAAGGCACATATGGAAGAAAGCCTGCTCTAGCAGCTGACATTTCACCTTTCAAGTTCTACCAACCCAAACCTTTGAAAAAAAAAAAAAAAACTTCTTTAGGAGAACTCCTTAGGGAATAGAAATGCTAAATATCAGTATGGACATTGTTTTCAGAAGAGAGGACACAAGTCTAAAGTAAAAACCTCAAACACAAGCCACCTCCTCATTTACAAGGAAAAAATTAACATGACAGGGAACGACACACTCTGGTTGATGACACATACCACAGACCTTATATTTGTAAAGCATAAATTGATCATTCTTTCTGCCACTGGTGTTAAAACTCAGCTTAAGGAACCGAGAAAACACCGTAGCATTGAAGTGATTAAGATAGTGGTATAAAATGCAAGGGTTCAGGAATGGTATCATAAAGAAAATATTTGACATTTGTTAAAAGGAGAAAGTTGGCTCAGACCACATGAGGATATCTTAATGCTGTCTTCCCAGCTATATTTGTTTGTTCAGTGATCAACTTTGTTATGAAATTAATTTTGCAGGATTAATGATAAGTCCTTTTTGGTTGCCTTATATTTGTCACTCATGAGGAGAAAGCAAGGAGTATTATTTCATTTCCAGAACAGAAGCTTGACAATATAAAAAGAATTTGTCCAAGATGAACAATGAGGTCCACTGACAAAGTCAGGTGACACTTAAAGTTCAAGTACTGCTGTTCAAATAGCCACCCCATACGTTTGCAAATTAACTCCCTAGTAGATACTTACAGCTGAGACTAAAACACAAAATGAGGAGCTGACAAAAGGAGGAGTTAGCCACTTCAGTACACAAGGAGCCACCTCCAAAATCCAAATGTCTTGGTCCCAACTCAGACCCTAATACAAGTACAAGCTGTTCTTGTCATGGTGACTATCCCTGTTCTTTTCAGTAGAGTTGCTTCAACAAGATGCTAAAGATTTAGCACTGGATATCAGGTTGCAGTCATTGACCAGAAGTGACCGAGCACACTACCAACACGGACATGAAGATCCAGCACAGCATAGCAAACAGTCCTTCCCTGGAAAGGGACACTGACAGCAGAGCAGCTTATCTTGGTTTCAGTACCCAAAATCTTTAGGATCAGGCTTCAAAGAAATTGTAAGCATACTTAAATGCATTTCAATTCAATAGTTAGTATTTAATTACTTACCTGAACTGATCCTAAACTCAAGTAGTTTTGGGCAAGGTTTAACGAGAGCCTTCCCAGCATATCTGGGGATGTCCATCCTGCCCCAAACCCATTCCTCCCCCTCCGTGTAAGAAAACAGAAATATTTTGATGTTATGTGTGCATGGGAACTCAGATACTGTTCAGTATGATCATTCTTGTCAGCTTTTCCATTCCATATCCTTCATTCAGTGAACAGAACTATTTTTGGATATAGGAATTTGAATTCATACCCTCTTTCTTCTCTAGCAGGCTCACAGGAGAGTATCAAGCAGCTTTGTAACATGAATGCTTACCCTACTGGCCATATGTGAAAATGTGTGAGATGCTCACACTGCCTCCCACAGGTACCTTGGAGCGATATGTGACTTCTGAATACTACCCTGTTAATTAAAAAACAAAAGTCCCACCTCCAAACAGACGAAACCAAACAAAACAAGAAAAAATTCCAACCAACCAAAACCAAATCAACAAGACCCAAAAAACATCCCAGATTTCTTGCTGTTATTTAGGAAAAAAAAAAGTTTAAAAATACCTGAAATTGAAGCAGTGTCGTTTTCTTGGAACACATTAACACTTTCTTCATGTTCTGAAATGTTTTTCTGGCCTCAAATAATTTTTCCTTGCCTGTACAACCGCCAAACTGAAGAAAAATAACCAATTATTCGCACACCTCTGGTTTTCAGTAGGAGTCTGCTGAAAGAAAGCTTCCTCACATACATCTCTCAATACTGTTCCCTTTCAGAGTATTGCAGTTGCTTTCTCTCCTTATTTACAGTACTGCAGCAAAACACATTTATGAAGTTACCTGTATCCACATGCAGTGCAACTGTTACTGTTTTTACACTGAAGTATTCTATTTTTCTTAATGATATTTTCCTCTTTTTTCTCTTTGGGACTTAGAACAGCTGCTGGATACAAAAAGGCTACAGTTGTGCTCCAGGGACATACGCCTCCCCTATGACTCCAAGATTATTTCCTCTAAAATTTGATAGGGAGATGTGTACTACTTTGTAGTATGATCCATTTCAACTGGGTACCAGCAAGGTAGGTAATCCTACACGGTCCCAGTTTTATAAGAATCCAGGCAATTTGAATTAATAGCATAAAAGTATAGCACTTGCCATAAACATGGAACAGTTGCTTTATTGCACTTGTCAAATGCATTCCTCTCTTTGGTCACAGTTATGGTTGAAGAATTTAACAAAAAATTAACAAGCCATTCACAATAAAAAGCAACTCAAAAAAAGTCAAAGCTGGAGCAAGCATCACATACCCTACATATTTGAACTCTTACAGTTTTTCCAGCGTGGTTTTCACTTTTAGTTCCACAAGTTTCTTACAAGTACCATCCCTTGTTCAATAAAAATTCGAGTGAAAAGGACACCAGAGAGGTGTCAATTCTGAGAAAAGTGAACGATGCTGCACACAGGATAAAGATCTGCCCTATTTGCGAAATAGAAACAGAAGCAGTAGCTATGCAGAGAAATGGCTCACAGCATTGCCCAGGTCATTAACCCAGATGGCTCATCCTGTGCACAGCCATCTGCCCACAGCTTAGCTCTACACCTCAGGTTTCTGAGGGGAGCCTGCAGGCTGCCATGCCCACACACAGCATGGCTGGAGCAGACAAATCCTGCAGCATCCGCACCACGCTGCCAAGCCCTCAAAGCCTGACCACCAAACAAACACTTTAAAAAGTAAAAAAACTTCTATTTTATAGCAGCAATCAAAGAAAAAGTGTTCACAGAAAGAAATTTCTAGCATGGTGTTTAGAAAACAAATCCTTTTATTTTTAAAGGAACCGATCTGAAAAATTCATATGTCTGCTATAATCGAGGGAAATAGCTTGACAGACTATAAAACAAGCAATTTACCATTTTGATGTGGCATGGTGGTAGTAGGAAGCATAATTTTATCTGCTTTTACTGCGCTGACCTCTGAACCTCTGCATTATAATTTGAGAAGCAGCTGTGTATTTAGAGTCACAACACCCTGCTCCATTCCTGTCTGCTGGGCACAGTGAGTGTCACTCTTGGTGATTAGCACAGTAACTGAGGAAGCTGCCACAGGGGAAGACCCAGTGCCCCCTGCCTGAGACAGGTGCATACTCCTGTCACATCCCAAACATGTGTCCTTTGGGCTCATTACCACTGCTGTCATCAAAGCAGACTATCATCAGCAAGTGCAACATCACACAAGAGGCTCACAGTAGTTTGTATTTAACATCTTAGTGGTGCATGTCAAAGGCTTATTTTCTTTCAGAAGTGTAGCAGGAAGAGTTTAAAGATAAGGTAGTGGGGTCAGGGCAAAAATTGCTGGAGGAATCTTTTTGTTCTCAAACAGAACAATAAAATTTCCTCCTAAACAAAACTAATTTGAAGCCAGCAGATTTGGTTTCTTTTAAAGTCTGCCACAGACTTCATCGAGAACTATTCTTTGTATGCAAAGTATAAAAGTCATAATACAGCAACATCTCACAAAGTTTTTGCTGAAAATTCAAAGTTTAAGAACGTAAGTGTCCAATACTTGCCTGTTATGAGCGCATTTCAGTAATCTTGCAGGCCCAAGGGTCCACAAAGGTCCTGAACACTGCAGTTACTTGAGAAAGGGAATCTCCATCACATTAGCATTTTGGTCCTGATCCAAGAAAGCACTTAAGCACGTGCTTAACTTTAAGCACATGAGTGCTCCCACCCGCATAAAAGAACCACTTATTCACTGAAAATTAAGCATCTGCAGAAATACTTTAATGTTTCAGCTTCTTTGCTGAGTATCTTACAGGATTACACCCTATCAAGTGACTCTCTCTAGAAAAAAAAACCCACTACCTAAACAGAAGTTGACTTCAGGCAGGATTGCCAATTGCCAAGGGCTGCCTAAGCACATGTGGCACTTGGCTATGGAGGCCCGTGTCCTCCTCGGATCTCTCAACAGCTGCACAGCAGTGAGGAGCCTCTCTCAAGGGCAGTGTGTGTTCAGAGATGCTAGCTCAGCCTTTGCCTTCTGGTTCTAAAAAAAGTCATGTAGAAGCTATCCCCTTGGACCAAATCTTCACTCAAGGCTGGGATGTAAAGGCACAGATCTGCCACAAGGCACTGCCTAGATAGGCTGAGAGTTGCTGCCAGTTAACACCAAAATGTTGTTAAGATGAAAACAGCAACCTTCTACAGGCTGGTTGCTTTGGATCAGGTGGTGAGGGGATGAGCAGCACAGGAATTAATGTATACAGCCACTGTCCTGTTTCCTGCATGCATTTTTGGAAGGTCATCACAATCCCAAATGCTAACTAGTGTTCAGGCTCCCATTCCCATAGAGCAATACTCAATCATTATCATCAGTTACATTTAGAAGAGAGAGATTATTCTCAGCAATAGATTAGATATCCCCTATGAAAAGTCAATGCTCAAACACCCTCAAGCCCCTCTGGGATAAAGCTACTTACGCCTCCATCTTGTATGTTGGAACTCCCTCCTTGGGGAAGAAACATGGGCACTGAAGGCTCAATCCCAGTATGAGCAATAGGGGAACTGCAGGCTCAGTTTTGTGTTTCACAAAAACCTCTGCCTTTACACTACAAAATTAAACTGAAGGTTAGCATGGCTGTCACAGAGTGTAGAATTGAACCTACCTTGAAGTCAGAGCATAAGCAGTAGTCAGACCCACTTTAAAGAAAAACAAATGTTTCTAATCCTGCACCAAGTTGTACAATAAGCTGCCCCTGAGCAGAGAATTTGAGTCATTTGTACTGCAGACACAAGTTGGCCACCCACCACGCAGGTTTCCTACCTGCTGCTCCACACCAAGGCACACCCTGCTGCAGGACACCAGCACAGGCACCTGTCAGCCCCTTGATTTGTGACCCATCTGACAAGGGCGGCCAGAGCTACTGTTTACAGCCCGGTGTCACTTTTGGCTGTGTGTGTTCCAGCTGCAGTTGTTGGGGGCATTTTCTTTACTGATTCAGATCAAAGGCTGCACCGACACAAACACATGAGTTTTACAAGTCAGTCAGCTGTGCAGAGTAACAAAGGTGTGCCTGGGATGCTCCTTAACATTTCTCAAAATTGGCATCAGCTTGTGTGAGGATTAAGATCAGGTAGACAGGAAATATTAGGCACAATGTTGGTAACAGATGACGAGCTGACTTTAAACAAGACTTAGTAAATGGTTTTGAATGCACGTACAAGACCAAGGCGTAGTCTTACTCAGCTTTCTATAGTAAATGTAAACCAGATTTTATTTTTTGTTACTACTTAATCAGATACGTAGACTACTGTGTATCTGATGCATGAGGCATGGGATAAATTCACAGACCAGGCTAAAGCGAATACAACAGAAGTCAAAGTACCCTGCATCATTATTTTCTTGTGGCTCTTATCTTCCAAGTTCTACAGGGAACAAGACAACCATTTCCACATCTGACGATTCCACTTTGAAAGAAACGTAAGCTAGGCTGAGCTATTTTCTTTCCATATGTGTCTGGTAGATATATTTGTCATCAAGAGATTTTTCTCCTCCTCTTCCCCCCACTTAACAGCTCTTGACTTTGTGTGGCCACCCTAAACCAGCATATTGTTTGTGCTTTGTGCAAGACCCTCCTTTAAAGTATGACATGTTTATGTAAGAGACATTGATGGTTAACACAGGCTTCAGCTCAGTAGGGCATTTGAGATGGTGTCAAGGAGGAATGCTCTCCCCTGATTTATGAGCATGTTATAGTTATTCAGGTGGAGTGGCAGGACCTGGCAGTAAGCACCATCATACAGATCAAATGTGTTTTAAGTTCACAGATCAGGCTGAAGCACTGCCAGTCGCCACAGGGTTGTGGCAGTGGAAACTAAGCCCTCTGTTTTTAAAAAGAAAGCAGTGTCTGAGGACAAGGCACTGCTCTCCTCATATAACCCCTATTAACCAAAATCTTGGGTTGTTCTAATGAACGCTGTTCTGCAGTTTGATGGTGGCACATGTATAGATTCAGAGACATATGCTTATGCTAGCCTGTAAGTCTGACTTACTACACCATTCTTTTTGTAAAGCAAGTCTGATTCACTTGGCTGTTTCTAGATACTTCTTTAACTACTTTAATAAAGCTCTTTAGCTCCTCCTTTTTAAGCTGTTTTATTTAAAATAAATATGAGTTAAAGAGATGCTTTCTGAAGCATGTGTCTGAAGTTCTCATGTTTGTAAGCTGATTCTACACTGTACGATCCTACAAAAAACTAGCTCTGGAGCAGCACCTGATTCCCCAGCATCCAAACCCAATCCTCGGTGTTCGCCTGCATCCTTTCTATACAAGATATTCGTTTAACATCTTCAGTCTAAATGAAATAAGTTCCCCTAATTTCCTTCAGCGTGAATAGCTTTGCAGTTGGCACCTTAATGAAGAGTTGCTCAACTTCACCCTTGCCTTGTGCTGTTACACCTTCTTCTGATATTATCAATATGAGAACACAACTCCCTACACCTGTTCTTAAGAAAAGCCTATCCTAATAATACATTTCCCATGAAGTAACAGGAGTGCAAGTCCTTCAGTTTTCTAAGTAAGAGGTGAAAAAGAGCAGAAAACCAAGTTCTTCTCAGCATTTTTCATACTAAAGAAATTTTACAGGCTGAGAGAGTTTGGACTCTTCAGCCTGAATAAGAGTAGGCTCCAAGAAACTTTATAGCATATTTTAGTATCCAAAGGGGTCTTACAAGAGAGCTGGAGAGGCACCTTTCACAAGCACATGTAGTGACAGAATAAGGGGGAATGGCTTCAAACTGAAAAAGGGAAGGTTTAGATTAGATACTAGGAAGAAATTCCTCACTATGAGGTTGGTGAGGTACTGGAACAGGTTGCCTCCAGAAGCTGTGGCTGCCCCATCTCTGGAAGTGTTTGAGGCCAGGTTGGATGGGGCTCTGAGCAATCTGGTCTAGGGAAAGGTGTCGCTGCCCATGGCAGGGAGGTTGGAATGAGGTGACCTTTAAGGTCCCTTCCAACCCAGGTCATTCTGTGATACTAAAACTCCTGGAGTTGCTTAAGTGAAGCCATTTAGGACACTATATAGGGGAAACTTTATTCCTAAAAGTCAGTTTAATAATTATGTGAAATTTTTGCTGCTGCTCTCGCAACACTTGTGAAGGTAGCTTGGCATACATTATTTCAAGTTAGTTACTTGTCTCTACAGTGACCATACATGTGATATAACACATCACAAGGAAGTCTTTGGTAGTTTTTGCTGTCCTGACCAATTCAGATGTCTTTATGTACCTCTCCCTCCCCACCATTGCTGTTTACCTTGGCTGCAGCAAACTTGACTGGTGTCCCCCACCCAGCTTGGCCAGAGCTGCACCCGAGTGCAGCCCCCTCCTACTGCAAACCCCACAATTTACAGAGCAGCTGTCTCATCCCTTTGCAAAGAGCACCCACTCAAATTTCTGTCACCTCATCTATCCATTCTCTTTTATAGCTATAGTCCAGACTGAGGTATGAAACACCCAGTCAGGGACTGCCTGGTTTCAAGGTGGAGAAGGTTCAGGTGAACCTAATCTGGGAGGGGAGAATAAAGGAGTCATCTGCAGCTTGGTTAATTTTACGTAACATCCCCTGCTATGGGACAGGACTGGACTAATTGACTGTTTCTGCTGCCTCATTTTTTGAAGCAATAAGCTAAGAAGTAACCATTCTCCGGTTTTGCTACTAGTGTCCTTTGACCTTGCTCCTTTTTTGTGCCAGTACAATCTGTGGTATAACAGTTATATGAATGACTAGAAAAAGGTAAATGTGCAAAATACAAGTTTGACAATTACCCCAAAATATTCTACTGGGAATGAGAAATTAACTGTTAAAGGCAAATTCTCCTCTTTCCCTCCACCCCCAAAATAAAAATGTCAAGAAAGGCAAAATCTAGAAATAGTAAGGGTTGCAGGGGTTATCCTGCACTGATTCTGCTGGCATGAATGGAGGTTTCCCTAGCTTCATTCTGCTTTTGTTTGATTTGCTGAGATTTGAAATGCAAATGAAAAGTCAAGCTTGAGTCCCTACAATTGAAATCCTTTAAATATCCTTTAAATAATAACCCTTTAAATATTATTTACCAACAGAGTAAAAGAATAATCAGAGGTTAAAAGAAGAATAAATACAGAATTCCACTGTTACTTTCATTCTGAAATTCTTAAAAATAATCATGTTTGATTACACAGTTATTTCCTTGAAAATTTTTTGTAATAATTATAGAAGTCTGAGCTAATGGAAAAAACAACACGATCTGTTTTAGTTAGCTACCTTTAAAGAAAATCCTTAAAACCAGACAAACAATTTAACTGCAGTTATGACAACACAGAAAATTTAATATGGAAGATGCTTAAATAGACTTTAATAGCTGAAATAGACTTAAAAAAATAAAAGTACTGTTGACTACAAGTATTTAAATTATTGGCACTGCAATTGTTTTTTTGTTCTAGCGTATACCAGGTCAACTGCTTACAAAGCAAGCTCCATTAGAAAGTTCTCCATTCACGTGGAATTCAAGGCACTCTAAATTACATTGGAAAAAACTCCCTCTTCAAATAGTTATCCTTTTAATTGAGAACTGTTGCTACAGTCAGTCAATAGTACTAGTCAAATTCTGAGCATCTCCAAGGACAGAGATGGCACTGCTCTCTGGAGCCCTGTTCCAAAGCCTAGCATATTCTTTGAGAATATTTTTTCTAGAACTTCCTCTGAATTGCCCTTGCTTCAGCTTGGGCCTCTTGCCTCTCATGCTGTCCAAGTCAAATGTGACTCTGTGTTCCGTGCACTCTCCTGCAGGTAGCTGTTGACAGAGAGAGCAAATACCTCTCCAGGCTGAACAAGCCCAGTTCTCTACTGATGTATCACAGGCTACAGCCCCTCATCTCGGTGGCCCATTCCAGCATGACAATGTCTTTCTTGTACAAGGGAAACCAAAACTGGATACCATGCTTCAGTTCCCATCTCTCACAATGCTGTGGAAGGGGGAACAACCACAACTCGTGACCTCCTGCTCCTGCTAGTCATGCTCAGACCAGAAACTGTTTGTATGGGGAACTATTTGTAAAAGTGTCCAGAGAAAATAAAGTTTGTACAAATCATTGTGTTTGAATATTAGACTACAAAATTGGAGAGTACATGCACAATATTACATCCATGCTTCCATTTATTTCTAATAACTAATGGATGTGCAAAAGTAATGGGTTTCTAAATGAAATTGTGTCCAAAAGCCTGAGGTTTGTGGAATTGAACACTCATTTTCCCTTCTAGAAAACATAAGTAGTGATAAACTATTTTTTTCTTAGTGTGAAAGAGAACACAATAGTCTGTGTGGCACAACAGACAGCAGTCATCATCAGAGTGTCCCTGGGCCACCAGGCATTTTTTGGCTAAATATTCTCAGTGTACTATTCAGGTTACATTATACCAGCATTTAAAGAGATCTAGAAGCTGAACAATTTGTAGAAGCCCGGTGAGCCAGTTTCTCCTGCAGGACTCACAGCTCATCTCTATGAGTTCTGCTTATATTCACCAGTGGATGACTCTGTAGTACAGCCTGGCTGGCAATCCCATTTTGGGTCCAGGCTGTGGGAAAGAAAATCAAAGTTTTCTTTTTTGATCTACTGAAATGCTTTTAGCTCATTTCAGATTTGTCATAACAACAATACACTTAAGGAATAATCTAATGCAGGCTTAAACCTGTGTTCAGTATAGACTGCTAAAAATGCCTTTTTCAATTTGGTATGCTACACTGACATATTGCACTTTTCTGTATCTGTTTCACTCCCTTATGGTGGATGAAATTCAAAGGTATTACACAAAGTAATGGCTAGCCCCAAGTGAGGCAGCTAAACTCACAAATCTGGAGTACAACGAATATGGTGTAGTCAAAGGTAATTAATTGTTCCATATCCATCATCATTCTACCATTACAAAGTTCCTTTCCCTTCCTCTCATGGGCTTTTCTCCTGCTCTCTATACCATTTCTGACTTTTCACTGATGTGCAAAGCTCTAAATCTCTCTTATGTGAACCTAGTCTTCTTCCCCAGGCCTCCTAGCATCAATTATGTGCATGTTTATATCAATTTCTCACTGTTTTCTTCCAAAGCATATGTATCTTGAGTTTAGTCCTGAAGATCTAAATTCACCCAAAGTCCTCAGTACCTCCTGGATGTGGGGCTCTGTAGATGTCTGTTGCTCTTGCTTCACTCTCTGAGTCTTGTTCTGAAGTCAGCAAAGACAGGAACTGCAACTGCTTTTTCTCAGTATCCTCTCCTCCTGTTCCAGTGTAGGGAGCAGACTTGAACCTTCCTCACGCCCCTCTCCTTTCTGAGCAGAGGCCCCGGCACACCCGCAGAGGCACCACACTAACTGGCAGCTGGCACTGTCTGTCTCCCAGCAGCAGGGCATTAATAACCATTAACAAAATGCTATACAGTTCCAGCATGATGTCAGTGGTATTAACCTCTGTCATTCCTGTATCAGCACTCATGAATGACTGTTTCTCCTTTTTTTTCATTTAAAACTTATGTTTTAAATACTCTATAGTGTTAAACCCAAGAGTGACTACTTAGAATAGCATATTTTCCAATTTTGAAAACTAACTCTCAGTTATCAGTAATGACCATGTTAAGCAACAGCTGAAGTTCTCTCATTCATATGTTTTTACCTAGCTTTACAAAAAATAATCCAAAGAAAAGCTTTCATACCCTACACACTTGTGAGCATTTTTGAGAGGTACTAAGGATTTGCCACCTATTATAGAAAATAGGTGTAAGAGATTTCTGGAATGGATAGTTTATGAGCAGATTATTCTGAACTGGTGCAAATCTGCTATTATATTTCATACTTCTGAAAGCAAGTGTCTTTTCTCAATTCAAACTAGTAACCAGAGCAGAAGCAATTCTTTTTAAATGGTATATTAATAAAGCCTCTTACAACCTTACAGTACCTAGGTATGCATTAGTTCTCAGCTCAAGGCAAAATAAATGCCAACACTACAAACAGATGAGATAAAGTCTATAGGAACAGAGAGTTGGTATCGTTTATTAAAGTAATAAAGACAACTGGAACAAGATACAGTTTTCCATGCATTCAACCACATCTATATTCCTAGCTCACTAACAGGAACACCCCTGCTGAGTTTCCCTGTGATGATTCAGGATCAATATGCCTTAAGATGATCTGAAAGACTAATCGGTCTTCAAGACTATCCTTTTCTTTTTGCAGATTAAGGACACATTTCCATTGCTCATATACTTTGCTATTTACTGGCATATTTCAAGATATGAAACTGGCTAATACAAACTCAGCTTAAGTGAAGTGACATTCCCCTATCTCCACCAATGATTTAAGATGTCCACTTTATCACAGTGAAATCTTTAGTTCTAGCAAGTAGGATAACACCACGGCAAACTAGTCCTGCCCATCTCTGTGTCTGTACTCATGCCTAACAGCTATTAATAGGCTCAGGGAGTGGATGGATGTGCAAGACCAGAGTGGGAATGCTTTGTACTCCTATGCACTGTATCCGTCACACGGTGCAGCTGTTTCTCCAACTTGGGTTCATTGTGTGGGGTTTGACTTGATTTTTTTTATAAGTTTTGGGTTTGTTTGTTTTAGGTTGTTTTTGGTTTGTGGTTTTGGTTTTTTTGGTTGCCTTTGTTCGTAAAAATAAAAAAGCTTTACCTGTCAAAAAACCCCAAGAAGTTCATCTAATGTAGATCCTCAACTAAAAATTGACAGAAGATACAGAACATTTGTCACTTTTGGTTCCTGTGTGTAGAGCAGCTGGTCCCAGTGGAATAAAGGCAAGGATAAAGCCATCTTCTCTATGAATGACATAGCAACAAGCAATACTGCCACCAAAAGTAAAGTCTGCTCTGTAGCAGCTCAGTACAAACCATCACAAGGAGCGTTTCAGGATGAGCAAGCTGAGAGCACAGCACAGGCACTGCAGTCATGTGGAAGCAGATGGCAGGAGGGAAAGGATGTAACATTTGCAGTTCTCCAGCCCTGCTGCAGACTTCCTGAGAAAGTGCTTCTGGTTAAACCAGGTCTTAGAGACACCTTCTACCAGGCAGTGAACCAGCCAGCAGCACCTCAGTGAGAGGCAAATCCGCATCCCTGTGAAAATGGCAGAAGACTGATTAATTTAATCCCATGCCCATCCTAAGAAAAGGTAGTAAGAGGTAGTGAGGAGCAAAATTTCTACAAATGTACCAGTGCCTTCTTCCTTCTTTGGCAGAGAAAACGAGGAGCAGATTCCACATGTCCACCCCTCCCCTGATCACAGCAGTTTGTAGAAGGGGGAGAAGAGGTTTTCTGCAAAGCCTGCGCCTTTGAGGCAGCAGAAGGGCAAGAGTTCAGTTTTACGACTCTTGGCCCCAACACAATTTACCATTTACAAACTAATCCTCCTCTGTTGGAGAGCACAAGGCCTGCTAAAGCTCTCATGTCCACTTCTCTGATTCTCCATTGTCCACACTGACAGCGAGAAGCCGAAGACCTAATCGGTGTGTAATTCAATCGCTGTCCAGGCTGTGTCACAGCACAATGCTCTGCTTGTAGTGCCACGGGGTAAGTCAGCCAGCTACTGTTATGCACCACAGCAGGTGTGAAGAATGTCACTCGGTCTGACTGTGTGCTGCCCCTGTGTCAAGGTCTGTTTCTGATGCTATGTTCACTCAAGCTAATTGTCAGCTCCATGGTAAAAGGGCACTTCCAGTATTTTTGACCCCAAACTGGGAATCCCTGCACAGCATAACATGGGCCTCATACAAAGTAAACTCCTCTGCTCTCCAAATTCTCAAAACATGGAGGCCTGCTAACAAGCTGTTTATTTCCTTAGTCTTAATCCAGCAATTAATAAATTAGAATTTACTACTTCAAACTGCTTCACTCTGTTGTTCCTCACCAGACATGACACTGGACATTGCCACATACCTTATGAGAATGGTTTAAATCCTAAAGCTCCTTGGCTCCTAATTATATTTCAATCAGCAAGAGATAGATGCTTCAAAAAATTCTTAACCAAAATAAATGTGCTGCTGTACTTAAATGGCATTTGGTTCGTTTTTTATCAATAATTAACTATTCTGCAAAGAGTAGAAAGTTGCACTTTGATTATTCTTGAGTCACACCACAGTACAAGGAAGCTGAGGAAGAGAAGTACAGAGGAAAGTGGCAGGGCAACACCTGGCACTTCGTCACCAGTGAAGCAGCAGTGGGTGTGGGTATCATGCAGCCACACTACTGGGCAGATAAGGAGACAGCAGGGAACAATTGCTGATACACCCACAGCACCACAAGTGAACTGTAATTTACTCAAAGTGTCAAAAATATAGGGACAGTAACCAGAAGCACATCAGAGGATGTCTCCCCCTCGCACAGAGATATATAACACACTTCTAACAGTCATGTTGGCCATTTCTTTCCATGCAAAAACAGTGACTTGTCCAAGGGGTGTGAGAACACAAAGAGTACAGAAACATCCTATTTCTAATTTATCTATCTCCTTAACAGCCTTGAGAATTTCATCCATTTGAAGTTTTGGTGCTATTTCTCCAAATCCTTAATTTTTATGCAGAAGCAAATCAAAGAGCAGGAATACCTGAAGGAAGAGCTACATTGGGACAGAAACTGTACAGGCATGTACCAGCAGTAGTTTTTTGTCCAAAAGAATAAACAACTGAAGTCAGACCAATCCAAGAAGTGGATAAACCAAAATGGAAACAATTTCCCTGCCACCATACAGATGATCTTAAATCAATATATTAGGCTGTCTAGAATATTTCTATGTAATTCTATACAAGACTTATGGTTACCAATCTTACCTAATCCTGTAAAGGGATGAAATACTTTGTCACACTTTCAAATTCTGTGAAGGCTGTGAGCAGATGAAGAAAGATGATCCAGCTTCTTACCAATTGCTACAGAAAAGTTCATAATATTCATTATTCAAAATATGAATTGGACATCTGTATTTAGAATGTTTTACAAGTCTTGCTTAGTGCTGAAGCCAAGCTGCTCATTTCACCCATACTCATCTACTGTCATCATCGACGGCTGATTTCCAAACATGGCCAGGCACCAGTTTTCATGGCAGGGGTCATGAGACATTCTTGCATCTTGAATCAGGATGCAGCAATGCCATGTGCCAAGCCTTAGAAGCATGCAGAGCATTTGCAACTGAGCACCTGCGGAAATCCCATTTCCTGACAAAGACAGACCTCCAATATTCTTGTTTTTCTCCTGCTCTTAGGCCATGCTGTAATGAAATATGGCCTGAATAATCCTTTTATAGCTATACAAGGAAATGTCCCTGCTTAGCATTTACTCCTCCTTATGGAGGTTCAGCGGAAACTTGGTTGAGCAACCAGCAAAGACACACAGAATGAAAAGTCTGACCAAATCCACACACAGATTAGGGATACAAAGTGGATATTCAGGTTATCAGAGGACTCTGGTAAGTTTAAGGAATATAGGTAAGAGAACAGAACCCTAAGGAGGCACATTAGATTTGTTAATGCTGACAGTGACATATGCATAGAATGCACACCATGGAAAGGGAGTCCAGGAGTGCTGTTGCCAGTAGCATATGAATAGTCAGAGAGGGCAGGACTGCACAGGAGCTGCTGCTTAGTCAGTGACAACAGTCCAAGGGACTGCTACAGGTCTGAGTTGCCCTTGCTCTAAACTGCGTTTGTCTCTTGGAAGGTCATGACACCCTTACTCAAAGAAACCTGCATCCTTGTCCCGTCCCCTTCACTCTAATTCTGGGTTGCTCCGGCTTTACCTCTGACATGAGCTATCTGTGCCCCCTCCTCAAACTCTGGCTGCTACCTCCCTACCATCACATCTGTCCATGCCCTCAGGTCATCTTCTCACCCTCTATTTCCCTGGCACTGTCTCCTGCCACTGCTTCATATCCCAGACTATCTGTTTATGTTTTCTTCCCTCTGGCAGTGTGAGTGTGAATACCAAGCTGTTCCACGTCCCAAACCATTAGCCTGTACATTGTTCTGTGCCCAATCTTACTTTTGCTGGCCACTCACTGAAGCTTTCAACCAGCAACTACAAACACTGAACAACTGTGAAACACTACCAGCCCTCAAAATTTCTCACACGCCATCACATACCTGTGTCATAGCTTCAACTGACAGTAGAGGCTTAGCAGTTTATGGATCAATCGTTTGTCATGGCCTTGCTGTTTTTTAGTGGTCCCTTAGCCTCAATTTGGGAACCATAATCCATCATGGTATCAGGCAGGATCAGTGGATGCAGAGTAGCAGTCACTAGTTCCTATTTTCACAAGGAAATGCCAGAACAGCTTCTGTCTGTTGGGTATCAAAATCAGGTCTCCATGGCATGCTCCCTTTTCCTGCCTTTCTGCTGATCAGCCTTTCTTCTGGATACTTCAGGGGACCTACCCCCTCCTCTTGGCCATGACAGCGTACATTCAAACAGCTGCTAGGGCTGGATGAAGCACCTGCTCTGGGCAACAGCAGCTGGAGTTCATTTTGGGTCCAAAGTGCTGAGGCCAAGCAGGCTGACTGCATGTGCATTAATCCAGTATCATCACCAACTCCACCAACAACAGGTGCCTCTTTGAAGAGGGAGGGGAAAACTATTTGAGGAGGAATCACAGCTTTATAAAGGACATTATGGGCCAAGTCCTCAGCTGGTACGTGCACAGTTAAAGCATGTACTCTCTTGAAGTTATACAAGTAATGCTCACATATACAAGTAAAAGATTTGGCCCACTTTCAGTGCTGCTTCTCTTTTTAGTTTTTCTAAGGATTTTTCATCTCCTCTCTTTGCTCTGCACTGATCTTCCATCAATAAAGAAAAGAAACTTTCCTGTCCATTGCTTCAGAACAAACAGCTGAAAGTCAGAAGCTACATATACCAGATTGCAACATTGTCCTCTGCATAGGTTAACACAATCTTACCATTGCCTAGCAAGATGAGTCCCAGGGTCCAGATCATGAGCGCACATCAGCAGGAACAAGAGTGATCCTATTCTGGAACAAATCAAACCAAACTCCATTAAGGTCCATTAAGAGAAGCCTTTCACTACAGGCATGCACTTGGCTCAGGCCAGTGGTCTCTACAAGCCAGTAAATAACTTCAATGTATGACCACTACACAATGACATGGGAAGAGCATAAAAAACCTTATCAGAAACAGCTATTGGCCAAACTGGTACCAAGGAAAGTTTTGTTCTTATCTCATTTTGCTGGATATCTGTTTACCACTCATTACATACAAATATTTTTTTAAATCCCTCTTAGTGCATTTCTGATAAACACCAGTATTCATGAGAGTCTCTATATTTTTTGTTTTCTGAGTCCTGCCATTCTGAGCTCCAAAGGTCAGTTCTGTAAATCTGGTCTCACTCCTTGCAGTTACTCTTGTGCCTGTTCCTAGAGAACCTGGAAGCATTCTGGAGCCTGAGAATGGAGCTAGATTCACAAAGGTGGCATCACAGAGCACTGCCAAAAGCAACATGAGTAAAAGCAGCCTTTCCAAACTCCCGTTGATGCACTATTAGAGGAAAACGTGACCTAACTGCAAGTTGCTGACGTGAACCAGTCACAACCTTCATAGCTTTGTATTCCAAAATTTATTTTCCTGAACTGTGTGTCTTTTCATTCATGACTTTCCATGATTCAGATGTAAGTCACTTTTCCCTTGGGACTATGTCTCAGTTGGATTATATTACAAAAAGAAGCCAAGTAGAGACAGTTGGATGAACAAAGGTGGTGGTGAGAACAGCACAGGCAGAAAAAACAGTCTCCAATCCATAACAGCTCCTGGCATCTTATCCACAAGAACACACAAGTGTAAACTATACTGTATTGACTTGACTGTTTAAATAAGTCTCCAAGAATTTGCCTTGAGAAATACCACAGTGCAGGCTGGACAACACCATTTCCTCATGAATGATGGGACAGACACACAGCCACACAGGAACATCCAGTGCTAGAAACATATTCTCAGCTGCTCCAGACTCATAGAATGCCTTTGAGGCTTTAACCACAGTTCCAAAGTCAGAAAACACCAAAGCGTGTACAAACATACACTGAAGGCAATATTGCACACTTGTGCATCAGTTTTGTCCACATATGTGCCTGAGAAAACCACAGGGCAATCACACTGCACACTTAATATAGAGCAGTCAGGATACCTACATGTTACTGCCCTTCCCAGCCCAAGCAATAAAACACTGCTAGCATGTGACAGCACAGAGCTCTCCCTAACCCTCGGAATCCTCACTGTGGTTGCTGTCACTGGGCACATTTCACGCAGGCCAGCTGCACAGGATTTATTCAACCAGTTTTGGAGTATCAAAGCTAACCTTTTTTTTTGTCTTTGCCCCAGGCAGGCACTTGGTATGCAGGATTTAAATCAGAGAACAAAATGTCCTGTGAAATTTGCAAATACTCAGCACAGTAATTTCTAATTCTAAAAAAAGATAGCAATTGGAGTGGTTTGAAAATCAAAAAGTAAAGCATTTCACTGCATCACTGTAATGCCACTGTGTTCTCAAGACCAGCAGTATAAGTAACTTCCCAAGATTACCAATTAATAGTGCTGACTGCTTTAAGTGATAAGACCCAAACATACTCTGAGTTCTGTCTCATAATTCCAGTGAAATCAGGAGAATGCGCAATTCACCAAGTGCTCTGCATAAAGATACTGAGATTGAAAAAAAATTTGTTTGATCCCTGCAAGATGGCACTAAAAACTTTCCTGGGACATACTGCCACAAACAGACTACAATCTAACATTAATCTATCATCGTAAGATTTTTATAATGTATTTAAACCCATTAATATTGAATTAGGCAGAAAGTGATAGGGAAAGAGATACCCTAGGGAATCACAACACACAATGAAGATTGCCTAGAAGAGGTGCTTTGAGCAGAAAGCAGCAATAAAAGGTCATTTGTGACTTGAACTAGAAGAGGAATTACTTCATTGGAATTTAGCATTGCCTTTAAGGTCTAGGATGTTTGAGTGAAATTACCCACTTCTGCTTTGCCTGATACACCACCACTGACTACATTAATACAAAATTTAAACCAAACATTTAGTTGATGAATGTTCCCATTAAAGTTTCAAATAAATAACTTTTTGATATTTTTTTCTCAGGTAGTTTCCTTTAAAATTTGAAGGGATTATTTTTCCAACAAAAATTATGAAAAGGTTTCTTTATTTATTTTTTGGTGACTATTGAAAACCGTTTAGAATCATTTCCTCTTCACCTGCAAACATTTCACACTGCTCTCACCACATTTGTGGCTTTAATTTCTTCTCTCTCAAGCCAAGCAGCAAGTGGAATCAGTCAAAATAGTTAACTCCCAGGAGTACCTGAAGTTCAGAAGCAGGTGCACTTGGTACTAGCAGAGACTCTGTGAACATTGATTATTATTAGCATACAGCAGCAAGACAACAAATGGTTTCTGGATCTTCATCCCTTGCCCACAGTTTATTTCACAGAATATCCTGGGTTGGAAGGGACTCACAAGGATCATCAGTCCAGCTCTTAAGTGAATGCCCCACACAGGGATTGAACCCACAACCTTGGTGTTAGCACCATGCACTAATCAACTGAGCTAATCTTTTTACTTCTGCTAACCCACGTTGTACATGCTCATAATAAGTGCACCAGCTCATGCTTACTTCAAAGAGGTAGGCATGATGCTCCCTCATGGGACACCTGGAGCAGAGACTGCACCTACTGAAGTCTGCACTGCCTGGAAGGCATTACCTGCAGTCACTGATTTCAGATGGCACACAAGCTGCACCAAAAAAAAAAAAAAAAAAAAGGTGCTGCCTTTTTCACCATGTCAAGTCTTATTTTCTCATTTATCCAAGAGTAAGTACAGATTCTTAACCACAGCTGTGGAAAGTAAGGTAGAATAGAAGGGCAAGGTATACAAATTATGACAGACTTCAGGCAGTTTAGCGTTGCACAACTCCCTTATGCAATGTGTTGCCTGGGGTGAGCCACATGTTTTCAGAAATTCCACAGAAACCCCTTAAATATGCTCCAGTGCTGAGGCCCAGTGGCTTCAACCTGCAGTTAGTCAATAGACTTATGATATACCATGGACAGATTGCATAGATAGGCCTTAAGTTTGATGGCCTATGCTTTTTTAAATGTGACTTGAAATAACAATCACAAAATCTCAGAGGCAGATGAACACAGCCAATTTATTTGAACTTAATCCTAAGCATAGCCTCTTTATAAAATCAAAAGAGGTAATATCAGCCACTTAAAATGAATAGTCCACTTACAGCTTAAGTGTATTTATAAGAACAGAAATGGAGACTGAAGTGCCAATGCTGCCAGTCAGGCTGGAGCTTACTCAGCCAGGCTGCCAGTCCTCTGCAGCCACCAGGCTGGGAGCACAGACAGCCTCCAGACTCCAGCTCTCCCTGCTGCCTCTGACCAAGCCAAATCATTGGTTTCCTGAATGCTGGCAGAGGATGGGCTCCTAAGAACACAGGTGAGCTGAGAAGCCAAGTCAGCACACCTAACAATTTTGTAAATACTAGGAGAAAAGACATGGGGAGAACAACTCAGTGTAAGTGATTTGTAAACTTTTAAAATTGCACTGGAGAGAGTGGTGTGTGCTTAAGAGAAAACAGTGACATGCAGCTTCTAGACATGAGTTAAATAGTGGCCATGGTTCAGTTTGACCTGTAGAAGCCTACATACATGTGTAGACAGTCACACAAACATGCAGCTGGACTCGAGATGTAATGTGAAAGCTGAAGGTGTCAAATGCAAACCAGGTTGGGACAGGACAACAGTCACAGCCAGAAGTCCATCAATGCAGTTCACTGGGATCCAGTTACCTCTTCTAGGCTTGACTGATCACACACACAGACCCCAAACCTGCTGCTGGCATGGAGCTTTCTCAGGGGTTCAGAGGGAGAACAGTAGGAGCAAAAGGAGAGGACAAGTCTGCCTGACTGCTGTGGTTGAAACACAAGGTTAAAGATAAGCTTTGCTTGTATTCCAGAAACTCTTACAAGGTTGTTAGTTTTAGATGTGGCATAGATATACGTGCCTGTGGGCTATGAGCATATTCTGTTTGAAAGACGGATTTCAATCGGTATAGTTTCAAAGAATTCTCTCTATATTATCTGTGTATATCTCACAATGGTTTAGATTATCCAGCATTTGTAAAGTTTCTTAAGGAAGAACTTAATTATAAAAGAAAAAAGGCAATGAGCCAACTTCTCAATATCTGTGCCATGCAGACTTGTGCAAAGGAAGCCTATGGAAATCAAGTGCGAGAGATAAAAGTTATATCAGGGTGCAAAGTGTCACAACTTTATCAGGCTACTGATGCAAAGAGGGAAAACTCAATGAAGACAAAAAAGACATGGCTCCTTCCAGCAATGAGAACATCCTCAAACATCTCATCTGGCTTCAAACACTGCAGTGTTTTGCAAGTTTTGCAAACACAAAAATATCAATGAGAGGAAGAAAGTCTTCGGCTCTTTAGAAATGGAAACCAATTGAAAAGTATTTCAAGCGAGTGCCAAAAAAAAGGCACTTAAAAAATTACTTCCAAATTGAAGTCGATCCAAGCATTTTTCAAGCCGGATTTCATTGTAGTATCATTTTATTAAACTGAATATATACAAAATCAGTGTAGATCTGGTCCTGCATAGTTATTTTCAATACCTATAACCCCCCCAAAAAAGCCTCTGTCTGCTCTGTTTGATATCAATATTATTCTGACTTCAAAAGGACTAGACTTTTACTTTTGGGAAATCCTTTTCTTATATCACTAAAACATGCTGATTTCACAGCACTACAACAAACTAGACCTCTCTATTTGTTCAGTAACACAGAGACAAAAAGCATTTTCCAGAATGCCTACCCCACAGCCTTATCACAACACTGTTGCCTCCCCAGGGCCACCTCGTGTTTTGCTGATGACTACTTTCACTGAGAGAAAGTTAAAAGAACTTTTTTTTTTGCTATGCTTACTTAAGGAGTAACCTCCTAATTTTCAGGCTTCTTTTTTTTAACTTTATGAGTCATACAGTGCAAAAACACAAGAAAACAACTCAGAAGTCTTGCTTGGCTTTTCTTCCATGGAAAAAGGAAGTAAAAAAGAGGGAGATAGGATAAAAGAGTGAGATGAAGCATCTGTTGAGAATAGAAAAGCATAAGAAAAATGGGTTAAGTGACTTCAATGAAAGCAATTGCGAATTCATGGGTGTTTGTATGAATCATTCTTAATTTCCTGCCAGAGACCTTTGGTTTCACATAATCACAAACAAAATGATGAATGAAGAAGTCTCATTCACAGGCATACATATCATACATTTATTTGTTTATTACTTTTTCCTCATATGGCCCTCTGTTTTCATCATACCTATTGATGGGCACTGAATGATCACACGAGAGAAAAGTCTGGCAGCATTAAATAGACTATTTGCAAAGCACACAAAAAAATCCATCACAACTAGAAAAAAGCTAACAGATGGTAGCTGAGTAGAAGCAACAGCCACAGCTCTTACTACCTGTGGTGATAGAATAAACAATATCAACTCTGGATTACAAACCACAGCCTAAAGAGCCAAGCTTAAAATAAGAGAGAACCAAGGTAGATGTCCAGATACTACTGTTTGCAAAGTAGGCTCAGGAGAAAGGATATTTTGAGAGGATTGCTAAAGCCCACTGACATTAACAGTCCTCTCTGCTGCACTCTGCCACAGAATAAAAAGGAGAGCGGCTGAGAAGGAGTGGGGAAGGTGTGGGTGTGCATGTGGAAGACTTTATTTTGCTGGAATTTTAATTGCAGTTCTGTATAGTACACTGTGGTTTTTTGGCTTCCCACTCTGCCATACACTTTCAACACACTTTAAAATGGGTTATACCAAAGTTATGCCAAATCAAAAAAAATTAAATGACACCTTTCCTGAAGGAGGCACGTGCCTGTCACCAAACCAATTTATAGATGTCACCAACCCTTTCTGCAATGACCTGCACATCTGTCCTTGCTTTTATCAGTGTCCAACTATCTTCACCCCAACATTAGTTCACTGAAGAAATCTATGATGTACCTTCATTCCTCAGGACTTAGTGGGAATAATGCTGTAACTCAGATTCACTTCTTGTATCACAGTCACATGCAGATATTGTTACCCCAAACAGGTAATAGCTTCTCTGCAGCACACAGTTTAGGAGAGAGATACTAAGACTTTCCCTTCAATTTAAGGCAGGTGAGAAAAAAAGCAAGCTATCTTAAAAGCAGCCCCACCTGACAGCAGGCAGCTATGCTGTGCTGAATTGTTCTAACTAAGGAACTGAACAAAGCACTTGTTCCCCAGGATATGGCACATCTTGAAAACCAAAACTTGAGATCACAATTTTTTTGGAACAGATGATACTTTCCCCAGTCCAGATGCAATCAGCATGTGACATCACCTAATCCTACAGAGCAAGAATCTTTATATTACTTTGTGATGGAATTTTTCCACAGTATGTTTGATAACAGTACAAATAATGTGTATTTCCTTTAGTTCTGTTAAGCCCAAGGCAAAATAAATTCAATAGTGTTCCCTTAAGAGAAGAGGTTAAAGAACATATAGAGACTAAGGAATATTAGAGTCAGTTTTCAGATGAGTTCCATACACCATAAATGGCCTTCAGCAATGCCCTTGTGTCCTAGTTCTCCATCACTGCAACAGGATAACTTAAATTGTTTTCCACAGGAGCAAAGTCCACTAATACAGATAAAATATATTGAAACAATGAATTCGGTTACTTAACTTTACCCTTGCAAACATTACAAACATACTTCACTCATATGCAATTTTACTCAAATGCTTGAAGTAAGCAAATGCTTAAATGTGGTGGGTTTAAGTGAAACTTCTAATTTAACTACAACATGAAGAATCAGAATGAAAAATAGATAATTTCAGTAGACAAAAAGGGCTGAATAGCTTATGAGAGGGAGGCATCGAACTAGAATTATTTAAGTTTCTCATGAGCAGTGTTCTCACGTCTTTGCATGACTACTCTCAAATGATGCATGCACTGCTCTAGGTAGTCAGATCCAATAAAAATTAAAACACGCAACAGAATAACAATTGTGCCCTTAGCATCCTTGGTTTGTGGGAGAGTGGGGTGATCTGCTAGAAAAATATTCTGCAAAACGGCACATAACACTGAGGTTACTAAACAAAGTCACTGAACAGATTATTAGCAATTTTGAAGGGTGTTGAGATTACTCATATTTACACTCCACTGGTTTGAATCTATTAAAGGTAAATAAATGCTCAAGCAATAACATGCTGAGTTCCATGCATATGTTAAAGCAGTTGAAAAAGTCAGTAACCCATATTTTGGAGTTACTGTTACAAATCAAGGACTATTAGTTAATAAAATACAAAAGATGGTTTAACCTGCCAAGGTAGGACCAGTTCAGCACCAACACTTTTAGCACTAAACCAAAAAACCTAAAGAATTTACCAGGTAGCCAAGACATACATAGAAAAATCACTGCATTCTCAGGACTTTTCACAGCTCACTCCATCCCCAGAACCACCTCTGCCTGTGTGCTCCCACCAGCCGCTCCAGCCTCGGCCCAGCCTCTCTGTAATCTCACATGCAGCTGCTGGTACCAGAGGTGCTGAATGTGACTGCCAGCAAACAGACTCAGCTCCTACAGGAGAAGAATGTTATCTATGGCTTTGCTGTCCCATGAAGAGAATGTATTAGAGACAGGGAGCAAAGGACACCAGCAAGTTACACTGGTTTGAACACCGGCTCTGCGCAGCCCCCGTGGTGAGGGGAATGAGAGGCAGCAGCTGGGACTATGCCAAGGACCAAGCTGACAGAGCTACAGAATCTTCATCTGCTGGTTCCCCAAACATGTGTGTGCAACACAGCATAGCTTTTGTCTCTCAGACATAACTCTGCAGTGGAGAACATGTAACTCTGTATCAAGCAGTTGGCTTGTAGCCTGCCTAGGAGGGGTAAAGAACAAGTATAAGCGTTTCATAAATTCCTCTGATTGTCTTCTCTGCTTTCATCTATTACCCTGCTTAAATAGGAAATATGTTTGTTTCAGCTATTTTGCTCTGTTTAGAAAAAAAAAAAAAGAAGAAACATCAAACACACAAGTTTGTTTTCCTTTTCTATTTTTATGGCCTTCTTGGGATACCCCAGACGTGTGACACACGTACACATGTGATCATAAAGCATTCAAGAGAAAGTTCAGACTGGAACGTTTTGTTAAGAACATTCATTGCAGTATCTGCATAATCCTTGTTCCTGAAGTCACTCATTGATGTTTCTGTTGACAGGACAGTCAAGATCCAGTGTTGTATAACCAGTTCCTCGGTGCAAGTGGGCGGCATGATTTCAAGTGGGGCACAAGTTAACACACCTACTGAACTGTAAAGGTAAATATTTCGGGTGCACGATTAACAATTCAGGATGTTCACGAACGGCCCGCGGGCCCTGCCGGCTCCCGCTCCGCCGCGGGCTCTCCGAGCCCCTTCCGCGCCTGCCCACGGCCACGCAGGAAACGGCAGCACCCGCCCGTCCCCACCCCCGCAGCCGCATCCTGCTTCTCCTCCTCCTCCTGCCCGGCGCGGGCGGTGCCGAGGTGTGCCGCAGGTGCCCGGGCTATATCAGGCTGCGCAGCGCCGGGTGGGCGGCGGCTCCATGGCGGCGCCGGCCATGGCCGAGCCGCGCTCCAAGCGGCCCCGCGTCACCCTGCCCGCCTGCCCCGCGCACCGCCCGCTGCCCGCCAGCCGCGTCCGGCACGGCTTCCCGGCCGCCGTGGAGGAGGCGCTCTGCGGAGTCACGGGCGCCCAGCTGGAGCAGCACTACTGCCTGCAGGCGCTGGTAAGGCGGCGGAGCGGTCGGGGACGGGAGGCGACCCCCTCGCTCCGCCCGGGCAGCCACAGGCGGCGAGGGGTAAAGGGGGGTCTCGGAGTCGGGCAGGGACGGACCCAGGGGGTTTGGGCGCTTTCCAAGCCCCCCCGACCCTGCAGGCAGGATCCTGCCAGAGCCGCCGACACGGCCGCAGGAGCAACGCCGAAGGTCTGGAACGTGAGGGTGATGAAAAGAGCGCTCCTGTATTTTGGGTAATTCACGGAGTTTGTGGGTAAGGGACAGGGAATGCTAAGAGCTTTGGAGCGTAACTCTTGAGTGGGTTTATTCCCCGAAGTTTTTTTGTAAAATAGTTGTGTGTGGTTAAGTGCAGTTTGTGAATGTCGCTCCCGGCCTAGGGATTTTTTGCTCCACAGGCATCAACTTTGGACATGAAATTAAAAAAAGTATCTCTGATACCATACATGTAACATGCATGCCAGAATTGCATCTGGCTCCATATCAAATGTGAAGGTAACACATTTTAACACAACCATTAATATAAAAATTCAAAATGATCAGTGCCGTACCTCCTAATGCCAAACATCCACCGAGAAGCAATACAATATATATTCAATATGACCCCAATTGCTATTGAAGGATCTTGGGGATAAGTATTAGTGCAATAAAAATTTAAGTATACAGTAAAACCTCAACCTGCTAAGCCTGTGGATTAAAAAATTCTAGTGATTGGCAGCTGGATGGTATTGAGATAGCTCAATTAGAAATGGATAAATCAAACCTAGAAATGGGAACATCCTAATAAGTTAATGATTGACATAAAAAGTTTACCTTAAAAGTTAAGCAGATGTGTTAGCTTGTGCTCCTTTTTGAAGTCATGCTGCATGCTTGCACTGAGGAACTGGTTATAAAACACTGGATCTTGACTATCCTGTCAACAGAAACATCAGTGACTTCAAGAACAAGGATTATACAAATATTGCAATGAATGTTCTTAATAAAACATTCCAGTCTGAACTTTCTCTTGAATGCTTTATGGTCACACGTGTACATATGTCACAGGTCTGGGGTATCCCAAGAAGGCCATAAAAATAGAAGAGAAAAACAAACTTGTGTGTTTGTTTCTTCTTTTTTTTTTCCCAAACAGAGCAAAATAGCTGAAACAAACATATTTCCTATTTAAGCAGGGTAATAGATGAAAGCAGAGAAGACAAGCAGAAGCAGAACTCAGGAGATATTCAGACTTGTTCATACTTCCCCTCAGCACTGGAGCTGGGCAGAGCCAGTGTAACCTGCTGGTGTCCTTTGCTCCCTGTCTCTAATACATTCTTTTTATGGGACAGCAATGCCATGAATGAAACTCTTCTAAATCTAAGAGCTGATAGATCTGTTAGCATAGTTAAGCATGGCAGTGGTTAAAGCTGTTTTCACATACAGAACAGAACAAGACCTGCAGGGGGTTTAGAGCTGCAAAACTTCTCAAATCATAGTCATAGAATGGCCTGAGCCAGAAAGGACCACAAAGATCATCAAGCCCCTGCCGTGGCCAGGGACACCTTCCACTAGACCAGAGCTCCAGTCTGGCCTTGGACCCCTTAAGGATGGGGCATCCATAACTTTCCTGGGCAGTCTGTTCCAGTGCCTCACTGCTTTCACAGTAAATAATTTCTTCCTAATACACAACCTAAACCTGCCCTTTTTTTCCAGTTTGAAGCCATTCCCCTTTGCTCTGTGATTACCTACTCTTGTTAGGAATTTTTCCTCATCTTTCTTATCTTCTCCCTTCATGTACTGGAAGGGTGCAATTAGGTCACCCCAAAGCCTTCTCTCTTCCAGGCGGAACAATCCCAACTCTCTCAGCTTTTTCTCATAGGAAAGATGCTCTGTCCCTTGAATCAACTTGGTGGTCCTCTCTGGACTTGCTCCAACAGGTTGATGTCCTTCCTGACTTGCCTTCCTAGGCATGAGCTATGTACAATATCGAAGGTGTATACAGAATAGTTCAGTAGCAGTATTCATTATTTTGGAATAGCATCCATAATGAAGCTGATAAATAGATGTGAAATTATGCTTGGTTTTTTGTTGGGTTTTTTTTTTTTGGTATTTGCCTCATCTTTCTCATACCTTTGAAAGTTAACTTTGGACTGGAATGCTGACCTGCAGGGATAAATTTGTGTTCCCTGTGCCGGGAGTATGTTTAAAAAACAAAACAAAAACCCTAGACAAATCACAATTACAAAACACACACATGCTAACCACTCATAAATAAAATATTCTGAGGCTCTCTGACTGCTACTGAGAAAGTGGCATCAGTACTACAGCTGCCAGTTCAGTATTAAAGGACAGGAGATCTAGTAGAAGGGGAGAGAGAGTTTTCATTTCAGATCATAACTACTTACTTGATTTATTGTAAAAATTTGGATTAAGGTCTCCAAAGTGATTGTGCTTTGTCAACAGCTTCCATTGGAAGGAAGCTGTTCTGATAAAGCAAGTGAGTCCAATCTCCAGCAGATCTTAACACTTGTGTTTTGTGTACTTAGGGTGAATATTTTGATCAGTCACATGTGGCTCTACCAAATATTTCAAAGTTCTTCTTGCATCAAGCTCTGGAAGAGAGAAAAACAGCAGAGGCATTAATGAAGTATCAGCAAGAAAGGGGAGGCCATTACTGTTCTAAAACCATCCAGGTGGGTAGTGGGCAACAAGTTTTCAAGCAGCTGTAGTCTGTTTAACTTACTGAATTATACTGTTGGTACTTAAGATCTCTGCTTTCATACACTATTAGATTTCCAGATATAATTCATCTGACATATTAGTGTACATGGTTTTGTTCTTGACTGTGATGCTAGAAACTGTCAGACATACAGTCCTAACTCTATGTGGTTGCCTTCTAGCCCAAAAGAATATGAACAGTGCTTCCCTTTTCTTTTACTCAGCTGGACACTGCTGTTTCCAGTGTGCTGTAATGGATTATGAGACTGCTGAAACTGTGCCGCAACAGCCCACTTCTCTCCTTCACACTGAAACTAAATAAAACCCTAGACATGATTAGCACCTATGAAAGGTCATAAGGAAGGATGTAGGAGAAACATCCAGCTTGGAGTAGTAATTGATTTGCTAAAGCACAGCTTATAACAGAATTTGAACTACAGATCTAATTTGGGCTTGCAGAGGTACAAAGGAATAACTCAACATTTTAAGGAAAAATTTAACCTACCTTATTTGTTAAAGACCACAGGGCTCATTCTTCTCTACCAAGTTAGTTTTCTGTAGATAGTTTATACAGAATGCTCTTCTTTGGTCCATCATAGCACTTGTTAAGCTGTAGAAAGTAAAAAGCACATTGTGAAAATCTTTCTAAATATTCAGTTTGAATTGGGCAAGACCTTAGGGTGGCCTTCCAGTACATAAAGGGGCCCTACAGGAAAGAGAGGAAGGGACTCTTATCAGGGAATGCAGTGGTAGGATGAGGGATAACAATTTTTAACTGAAAGAGAGCAGATCTAGATTAGATATTAGGAAGAACCTCTTTATTCTGAGGGTGATGAGGATCTGGAACAAGTTACCCAGAGCAGTGGTGGATGCCCCGTTCCTAGGAATGTTCCTAGCTGGGTTGGATGGGGCTTTGAGCAGCCTGGTCTATTGAAAAGTGTCTCTGCCCATGGCAAGGGATTGTAACAAGATAATTGTTAAGGTTCCTTCCACCCCCAGCCATTCTATGAGTGAGTTTCCTGGTGTAAAAACACTCCTCAGACATAGCTGCTCCTATCTAAATCCATTCCTTGAGAAAGTGCTTGAGTTCTGCCACTTGATTGTGTTTACAGCTATGGCATCCTGCAAGAAACAATAGATGCTCCAAACTATAAGCTGTTGCAAAATCCTAGTACAACGTGTTTGGAGCACCAAGTTGTAGGAAACCACGGATGAATACAGAAAGATGAACAGTCCTTCTGAATAAATATGATTTTGTCTTTGTTTTTAGAAACCAAACTATGATTATACAGTTGGTCTGTTGAAAGCCCTGGAATTAGCAATGGCACAGTGGAAAACTATGCTACGGTACTTTGAAGAGGTTTATGCCCTGAGCGTTGAAAATGCAGACCCTCACAGTGCAAGCACTATGAAGAAGCAATTTATTGGGCCCAAAATCCAGAAGATCAAGCTGATGGGAGATCTACTGACCAATGCTCGCAGGCTTGACTGTTCCCAAGATGGCAGAAATAGTCTTGGGGATTACTTTATGGACCGGTTGCAGAAAGAGTTCAGAACAAGCATAGAGCCAGAGTCTAGTGATCACTGCAGACCCTGCCCACCCCTCCAGCAGTGTACAGGACATGGGGAAGGTCTAAAGCGACCCCAGAGGGAATACTGTCAGCACAGAAATGGCATAGGGCCAATATATGCAACCATACACTGCACTGCGATGCTGCCACAGTGTAATGATGGGACAGCAGCAAAAGTGAAGCAGGGCAGGGAGGGCCTTTAATGCTGTGGCTGCTGCAGCTATGGAGCAGCTCCTAAGGCAAACCTGAACAGAGGATGGAGTTGGGACCAGAAATCAGGAGACATGGTACTATATCACTCCTCCTGCTTTACACACTATCCCTTCATCCTCTGTTGAGTTGCAAGTCAAAATCTAGCCCATAGCAGCATTTGGTTTAAATGATAGTAAGGTAGCCAGCTACCTAGATTGTCAGCACTAGTCACACTTATCTATGCAATACTTCCTAGAAGCCAAAAGCCTTTAAGCTTCTTTTCAGTTTTAAATGAATAACAGGATTAGTTAGTGCAAATTATTTTTAACAGTATATATAATTTTTATTAGAAGAAAAAAAAAAGAAACCACTGTACCTTTAGTGAAATGAAACTTTTATGTGGCAGAAAATCCAAATATTTAGTTTTATATTACTATTAGATATTTTATACTACTAACAATCACATTAGCATACTGAAGTTCTTTTGAAAAAGACATGGTTTAAAACAAAGATTTCTTCTCTTATTGCTATCATAGTAGCAATTTAAATAAATAGTCGAATTAATTTACCTATCAGCTATTTCTAGTGGTATGCTACTTCAGGATGAAGGATGCAAACATTTCCTTAATGATGGGAATAAGAAAATGTGCTAGTTTTCTCTACAGTTGTGTGCCTAGTTGGCTTTTCTCGTCATCAGAAAGCAGATAAGAGATAAATTAGGAGTTCTCATTAGATGAGATCTTTACAGGTTCTAGTGCATATTTTGCAAGTGTCACTGAAGACACTCTGTCCAGACCTAACCCAGGATGGTTGCTTGAATTATCATACAGACCCTTATATCAACTAGCTCAATTATGATATTACTGTGGTACTCCTGCTATTCCTTGTATTCCCTTTTGGTCTCAAGAGGAGGCATAAGATCCTAGTGGAAAAGCAGCACACTCGACCAGAATTGTATCACAGAAAGTGGCTGCCCATTAGTTTTGCCTTTCAATTAGGGCAGTGTTCACCACACCTAAAGCCTTCAGCCAGCTTGGTTAAAGTTCACAGGTGTTCAGATTCCTGCAGGAGTGCCTCTCTAGCCAGTGCAGAAGAGCAACTGGCTAAATCAGCTGCTTGCAGCTAGGGTTTTTTTATGTCGTTATACACAACATCTTTTTTGCAATTGGGGTTCGATTCATTGAAAAATTGTCTCACACTTTTATGTAACACTGTAAATGAAACTCCTATTATGATGGAAAATAAATTCAGTCCAATGTGACAAACGGTTCTTTGCATGTCTGTTGTATTCCTTAACACACTGGCTTAACATACCAGGCATGCTGGTATTCTTCTCCAAGAGATTTTGCATATGTATACAAAACTGCACCAGTATTTTTCTTCATCTAAGAAAATCACAGAATCACAAATTTAACAAGGTTGGAAAAGACCGTTGAAATCATTGAGTCCAACCTATTACCTAACACCATCTCATCATCTAAATCATGGCACTAAGTACCTCATCCAATCTCTTCTTAAACACATCCAGGGATGGTGACTCCACCACCTCCCAGGGCAGCCCATTCCAATGGGAAATCACTCTTTCTGTGAAATCGTTTTTCCTAATATTCAACCTCCCCTGGCGCAGCTTAAGCTGGATGGAAGAATACACCACAGAGTGAAAATAAATGCCAGAAAAATTCATTACTATAAAAACACTGCACAGTGAAACACCTTCAGTAAACTGCTGTTTATACAGAGCTGCAGTAAAGTAGCAATTTCTGCAAAACCCACCTATTTTCTGTTGGTGGTGTAACAGGGGTCAGACAATTACAATGCAGCTTCTTTCCTAATCTTTCTGTTAATGTGACACTACCTTGAGGAGGAGGGGACACAAACACACACGAAGTTTAAAACAACCTCTGTATTCATATATAAAAATACTGCAATGTGCCACAAGAATGGCTGGAAGCACTTTTAGCAACATGCTAGATTTGCCCATATTGAGATGGCTGCTCAAATACAGCAGTAGTTTAAAAGATATTTCCATCTGGGCTCGATTCCATCACTTATCCTCATGCTGAGCATACCTTACTCAGCAATTAGTTCCACTGACTGGAACTCAACATGAATAAGAGCAATGGAATTTGTCCCTCTCAGTATTAAAATACAGCTCACTAAGTGTGAACAGAGCAAAGCTACTGACTGAATTATAAACTAGTGCCATATAAAATCCCTTCAAATACTACTGGTCCTGTCTGACCTACTTCTACAACATTCTCCTTTTAAGAGCTGTTGGCCTTCTGAAATGTAGGTACAGCCTCTTCCATGGTTTCCAGCACCTTTACCTTAGGTGAATTCTAACATAACAACTGAACAATTAAATTTTTCAAAGCAAGAATTACCTCTTATTTTTCCACTAAATACTGCCATGTCTGTTTCTCAGACTTCTCATATTCATCTTATAGCAAAATGCATCCACAAATTCTCAGAATTTAGGTCTTTCTCTCTCCCTTTTCCAAAACCACTTTCTGCACCCTCTACCTGAAGACACAGTTCTGTTACTTTTAGATAAACTCACAATCACCTGTTTTCCCAGCCTCTGAAAAAAAGAGAAACCTGTCATTTACTGTAGATAATAAGCTCTTCTTGTCCACATGCTGCTTCTGCTGAGAGTTCACATAGACTTGTAAATACGTTCTCAGATTTGTTAACAGTACCTGTCTGTTGTGCATAGGGTGAGTCTGTCCATGCTTCTCAGCACGGGAAATACAATCTGCCTCTGCCTTCCCTGCTTCCTTTTCAATCACATCCTGAAAAAGAGGAGATGAAGGAAGAATGTGGAACAGATATAAAGGCAACAGTGCTTATAAAAACTTTACAAATTCTCCTCTGCTGAATGTTTGTTCATATACACTCTCTGTATCTGTACTTCCAAAGCAATGCCCAAACCATCCAAACACACAATCTGGGGCAGCTCTGAATAGCTAGAGCAGCACCAGTAACCTAAACACAGCATCCAAACTGGAATCTCTGGAGAGACCTAATCTGTCCTGAAATGATGAGTTATAGCCACAGAGGCTTCCAAAGAAGTTTAACAATGGAATGTTTGCCATAAACAACATTTGGCAAAATGTAATGCTTGCCAGGAATAATACTGGAAAGTAAATGTTAGCTCTAGTGGCAGCAGCAGTGATTCTCAGAATTGAAGCCACCTCTGGAGGTCGTCTAGTCCAGCCCCAGAGGAAGGCATCCTCAAGGGCACCTTCACTGGAAGATCACTGCATGGAATTCACTGTCTGGTCATGGCCTTCTCCTGACCTTTGCATTTAGGTGAATTCATGCACTTAAGCACATTCATGGGCAAATACTGGCAAACTTCTCATAGTGTTTGTCCAAGTCCCACCATTTGTCACTGGTTCACCTAAGGTAACCACTGTGTGCTCAAGTCCCAGAGTATCTTTTCCTGGGGTCATATATAAGCTAGAAACAGAATATGCTATGACATTGAGTAAATATTAGGTAAAATTACCTTTTCCACAAATTAAACCAATAGTCTGAAAAGATTTTAAGTATCCTGAGTAGGTCACACTGCCAACACAAAGCCTTGTTATCCCAATTTACGTGTTCAGTGGTTACAAATATTTCTCATTTATACTTATTTTGCATTGTATACCTTGCACTACTGTGAATAAAAATTATTTTTACTTTATTAATTGTTCAACAAAGATGTAAAAACAAACCTGTTGGAACCTTTTTGATCAAAGAACCTCTGTAATAACAGTGAAGTGTTTCCACAAGTTTGCTACTCTGCCTCTAAGAAACAGCTGGGAAATAGATTTCTAAATGTGTAAGGGTGGTCAATAGCTGATCTTGGGACATATCACTTTTCAGCATTGGATACAGTGAAAGAATGGACTTGTACAGAGTCTAAAATATATACTTTTATCATTAAATAAAACTTGTATCTTTTGAGGATAGTGACAGAAGATGACTTAAAGTTTTTATCTTTGTCTGTACTTGAAGACAAGTATGTAGAAAATGGGAATTGGAGATTAGGAATTTTTGCAGAAAACAAATCATGTAACAACAAAAGAAGCCACCATCATTATATGATCTCTGAGGAGTCATAGGCACAAGGACTGGAGATGGATCATTGATGAATGTTTTTACTTTTTCAGATTCTGTCACTCAGCCCCTTGCCCCACTGAAGACAGAGCTTTGCCATTGATTTTGAAAGAATTGAAATTTGACCAATATTTATCACTGCAGAACAGAGATTAATTTTAGCTCATGGTACATTAAAAATATGCATAACTATTTTAGTCATTGAAGTCAGTGAAATCATTGAGTGGAATTACTGAAGCGCCTTGATAAAGAACCTAATTTCTCATCTCAAATGACATTCCAAAAACAGAGTAAACACTCTAGCACCCTTGAAAAGCATTACCAAAACCCATCCTACTTCTCCAAGCTCCAAACTGTCACTGCTAGGAATAAATCCTTAATGCACAAGCGATCCAACTGCAGCGCAACCGCCGCAAAACGCCACTTCGCGGGGTGGGCGCCAACTCTTCAAAGGCTTCAGAATAAAGGTAAACAGAGGCTCGAGCTGAAAGAGGAACTTGAAATGCAGATTTCCACAGGGACACCCGATTCCCGAGGGAAAGGCTGGCGCATCCACGGCCCCCGGGCACGGGGAAAAGCCGAGACCGCCCCCTACCGCCGGCCCGGTAGCGACTCCGCCGGCTCCCCGTGCCCCGCTCCCGCTGCCCCGGGCTGTCCCCGCTGCCCCGGGGCGCTCACGGTGCCGGCTCCTCGCGGTGTCCCCTGGCTCTCCCCGGACCGTCCCCGGAGTAGTTACCCTTATGGCCGCAGAGCCGCGGCCGACGCGGAGAGACCCGTCCCGGCGCTGGGGGCTTCTCCCCTGGGAGAAACGGGCGGTGTGCGCCCCGCCGGGGCGGGCGGCCGGCGGTCCCGGCCCCTCGGGGCGCCTCGCTCCCCGTGCCGCGCCTGCAGCGCGGGATGCTTAGAACCCA